>CAHIKZ030001979.1:1267500-1537500 GCA_903632075.3 Acanthosepion pharaonis
TCTGACGAACATTTTTCCTTGGTGCCCCGATTACATGAATTTAAGCGCGCTACTAGATTGGCATCTAGGTTCCGTCCTTTTAATGTTGAATTAGTTAAATGTAACCAACACTTCTACTCCAACAGTTTCTTTTCTGTATTTTCAAACATTGGAACTCCCTTCTTCTTACTTGCTTCTGTAATAACTCCAATCTTCCAAAATTTAAATGCAACGTCAATCGCCATCTTCTGTTGTATTGAATCCCGTTCATCTTTTATCCTTTCTTCAATCCCACCGATACCCAGTCTTTTCTCTCACTTTCACTCTCTGTAACCCCCTCCGTACTAGTGGCACTTCCGCCTAAAAAACGCCTTGGGGTGAAATGCTTATATATATATATATATATATATATATATATATATATATATATATATAGATAGATAGATAGATAGAGAGAGAGAGAGAGAGAGAGAGAGAGAGAATGATGTCCCGTCTACTTTTAAGTTGAATACAGTTAGGGGATATCTGTCCTCCTGTATAGCAGGACAATCTCCTCAAAGATGAAGAAGACACGTGAAATAATAGAAATGTGGTTCCACAGAAGGATGCCGAGGATATCATGGACCAAACATGTCAGCAATGGCGAAGTTTTAAAGAAAATGGAAACTAAAAGGAAACTTATACTTAACATCAGGAAGAGACAGTTAAGGTTTCTGGGGCTCTTAATGAGGAAAGAGGGCTTGGGGAACTTTATACACACGAGACAGATTGAAGGCACGTAAGACAGATGAAAACAGCGCATAATATATTTAGTGAGCTTGAGTAATTTGTTGGAGAAACAAAGTTTAGGAGAAATAACACAAAGACAAAATTAATTAAGAGCTACAAGGGACATGAAGTTGTGGAGAGATAAGATCGCTTACGTTCTAAGGGGACATAGCATATAAAGAAGAAGAAGAAGAAGAAGAAGAAGAAGAAGAAGAAGAAGAAGAAGAAGATTTGGATTAACCTAGTTTCTGCCATTTATTTCCCGTGTCGAAGACATGCCATTATCGTGACCACCAATCAGTGTTTTTTCTTTTAACTCAACAGATAAACTTCAAAATCTCCAAGAGAAGACTGATATTCCTCAGATAATTGCATCTAAAAAAAACAACAAAAAAAGCAATATTTCCTTTCCGGAAAACCATCAAACCAGCTGAACACTTTCAACGGATTACTTGGCAACTAGATTAAATAAGAATTATCATCCGTCTTTAAGATTTTATTGACGTGCTTCTGTCAACATAGTTGATCTATGCGATTATCACAGTTGAGAAATATTTTTTGTTGTGGCCTTATTAAGGCCAGAAATAAAGACACAAGAGAGGAATTGAGTTAAACAAATATATTAACAGAAAAACAGTAATACAAACGAGAGTGTTACAGAAAGAATATTCGATTCGACTGTCAGAACTGATTGGAAACTACCCGTCTCTAAAAAGCAGTACCTATTCTTATTTATAGCTGGGAGAGTCCATGCGTGCATGGGTAAATTGCCATAACATTTTTACACACACTGATTAAGGTCGTAGAAAAGTTAGACATTGGTATTTTTTAGACGTGACATCGTTTTTTGTTTTTTTTTAATCAAGTTCACTCCAAGCAAGAGAGTAAAGCCACTAAGACACAAGGGATTACTAAGTGTGGAAGAATTAGAAAACAGAAACATTACTAAAGAGAGAGTACAGAAGAAGTGTAGGAGGAGAGTAGATAGCGATTGACACTGCATTTAAATTTTTGAAGATTAAAATTGGCCGGAAAGGAGTTCCACAAGCAGTGCGAGAAAAGAAATTGTTAGCATATAACTTACGGTTATATATAGCCAACTCAACTGTATATATTGATGAGACCGAATCGCCAGTCTAGTACTGCGCTTATATTCATAATTCATTCATTCATTCATTCATATATATATATATATATATATATATATATATATATATATATATATATATATATATATTCATAAAGTCTAGGTACCATAGTGAAGATCTCACCCGAACAATTACCATGAAAGTATTTATAGAAAAGGTACAGGGAGGTAACTTTACGGCGGTGGGAAAGTAACTGAAGCCGAGATGCCAGGTCAGGACCAATGATGTTGCTGATTCTTCTTTGGATTTTATCAAGGGTCTCTACATATATAGCAAGAGCAACAGCCTATATGTTACATGTTATATGCGTTACAGTTATAAAAGAAATATCAGTTAATCAAAATGGCCGAACTGGTAACTACTGTTCTGCTTGTATGGATGTATAAATGTCACCCGTTTCCAGCTATGTTCAGAGTGCTGTCTAAGCTTGATCCTCGACTCTTCTGAGCTGGCATCAATAGTTAAGTTTTTTTTTTAAAGAAAAAAAAGGCATAAAACCAATGTGGGCAGGAAGTGGGAAAAACGACGGAAAAGAAAACAGCGAAAAATTGGGAGAATAATAAGAAAGCTAAGTTAAGAAAGCTAGCTAACAATTGAAAGAAAGCTTGGTGAAATGAATATAAGGTATATTTATTTATTTATTACTTCAAACATTATAGTGGACACTTGGTATTCCAAATACGAAGTGTCCAGCAAGATAACATTTGAAGTAATAAAATGTCAGATTAAAAAATAAATCCATGAAATCTTTTTATATATATATATATATATATATATATATATATCTTTAATCTTTTTTATATATATATATATATATATATATATATATATATATATATATATATAAATTATATAATAAAATTTACCCAACAGAAACTAAGCAAAAATTATGAGATAGGAAAAAATCATTAGAAAAGAAAAGAATGCTGAACTGTTATTTAATATCTGAACTCTATTATGACAGCGAATGCTGGACGATCTCCTTACAAATGAAAAAGAGACTTGAAGCTATGTGGATTTACCGACTGATACTGAGAATGCCATGGACAAAAAATAGAAACTTATACTTGCAATCAGTAAGAGACAGCGGAAATGTTTACGACACATAATGAGGAAAGAGGGCTTAGAGAATTTAATAGTCACAGGACATTGAATGCAAGAGAAATAGAGGGACAGTGAGTAACCTACTTAAGGAGCTTGTGTGGACGGATGACAGTACAGGGACAAAGAAGAAGAATAAAGGGTCAGACGTTACTTACGGTAAAAGGCAGGAAGTTGTGGAGAGCCATGTTCATCCACGTATTGAAATGATATTGCACATAAATGAAGCATTGGAAGAATATTAAATATTTTATAAGAATACAAAATACTTACAAGAAGAGGTTTCAAAATAAATTCTGATGTTTCGCCATTTGGTCAGACTTTTAAAGTGTGTGTGTGTGTGTGTGTAAAAGGTATTTTGGCAGTAAGAATTCTTTCAAACTTGTTTTGTTAAATAATATGCACAAGTTCTGTCTATCGATTTTTTTATGAAATCTTTCAAATTTACCAATAAGTTGTTCTGTGTTTTCGATAAAATTCCCCAAATTTATATTAACTTTTATTTTATATTTTTTTCTCTCGAGTACTTTCGAATGTCGCTACATTCGTTTTCAAGGATTTTTCTGTGTTTTGTTACACAACTGGATTTTTATTCTGGCATCTTCTTGTTTGAGGGAACCAACTTCATGTCACTCAAGGTGACGTCATATAAACGGTCAAACAACATCACTAGGTAAAGAGTTTCAAATATCATCAACAGGGCAAAGAAGTCGCATATTGCAACCGCTTTTGAGTGTTGTTTCATCATTTTTTGAGAGCGACCACACATCCTCTTGCTTGAGAAAATGAAGAGATTCTTCACGTCCATTGTATATGAACCATTACATATTTTGAGGTCGGTGAGCTGGCGTCTTCATTGGAGAGATGACAGCTTTATTTCGCCTGTAGATAGGCTGAGGCACCTGTCCTAGATAAATTGCAATAAGTCGATATTGTCTTTATAGTTTGAGGTCCAGTTAATAGCCCCATATCCAAATCAAGATAATCGACTTTTTCTGTTGACAACGGATATTCCATAATTTTGACGAAATAAGAATTATTCTAGATATTTTTAACGGATATTCCATAATTTTGACGAAATAAGAATTATTCTAGATATTTTTAAAACTGCCATTACACAATATTTCTTCTTGGCTTTGTGCTTTAAGAGAGCGCCTCGCCACGAAGTAATAATTTTGTGACCTATTCTCGCAGACGAATATTACTGTACTGAGATCAAGCTTGACTGGTCGTCCCCAGCAGTGTGACATTGTATGCTAAACTCGGTTTAAAACTTAGAGTGAGCGTGTTCTTTACTAAGCTTAACTTTACTAAACTACTTACCACAAGGCTAAAGTATGAAGCACACACCTTGAAAATAGGTTGATGATTTTTTGTTGCTTTCGTCTGTCATTATTTAGATGTGTTGGATTATGTGAATATCAGCATTATTTCAAGAATTGTCATCCAATACAAGTCTCGATGGCTACTCAAAATAGAGGGTTACCTTGGAGATTGTAATGAGGAATTAGGTGTAGGATATGAGTGTAAGTGTTGAGATATTGTGAGTTTCCCGCGTGTCGGTGTGTGAATCAAGACAAACACAGTTGTAGAGGAAAATACTGGTATATTTGTAAAAGCAATTAACAATAGAGTGATTAGTAGAACGAAGGTTGGTTAGTACGAAACAATATCCAAAGTCTATAGTCCAACGGTATGTAACAGGTAAGCTTATCTGGACTGCTGACGCTCTGTCTCTCGCTCCCTCGTCTTCTCTCTAGAGCTGACTTATATAAGAGGGACCAGTCCATTTCTAGTTAGAAGGTGGGTGCGCCCCAACAGTAAGAGAAGGTGGTAGGAAGTGGAGATTATGCTGATAAGGAGGCTAGATAATGACTGACCATTGACTTGAAAAGCTCATGGTTGTAGTTATCCACGAGGAAAAACACTAGACAAAATGTTTGGAACCAACCCGCATTTCTTAAAAAAACACCTTAAAATGAGATATTTTGAAGGTAAAAGACAAGATTTCAGTAACTGCAGTGTATTTGCTTTTATTTTGAGAAAAAATAAGCACATAACTGTATATAATTATTATACAAGAGCATCATATTTTGTTTTCGTCAATAAAACCACCACCTCCTTTAGTTACTGCTTTATAAATTCTTAGCATTCTTTCCAACAGATTTAAAAAAATAGATGACAGACCTTCCCAAGCATTGAAAAAGCTCACTCTCACTCTTTGGATATTCTATTCGTACTCTCCTATCCAGTTCATCCTATACTAAAAAGGCTGAAAACTAAAAGCAAAAACGCTTTAGTTATTGGCATTTAATACTTTACTTTAAAAAATGCATAAATATCTCATTTTAAGGTGTTTTTAAAGAAATGCAGCGCAGCTTCAAAGTTTTTGCTTGTTATGAATGTATACCAACGATGCTATGCATCTACAGTGGCAACCGAAACTAGCATACACACACACACGCGCGCGCGCAAACACACACACACATATATATATATACATATATATATGCGTGCGTGCGTGCGTGCATTATGTTTTTAACAGTTTTTGAAAGACCTTCCCAAGCCTTCTTCAAGCACAGAAAAAGCTCACTCTCCCTTCTGGGGTATTCTCTTCGAGCTTTTCTACCCAATTCATCCCATACTTATTCAATGGGAGAGAGGGAGAGATGTGAACACACACAAATGGAATTAAAAGCCAAAGGGTAGCGGTAATAAGAACATTAGTCGTTTCCTTATAAGGAAATATTCGACATTCATTGACCGAGTGCTACTCTCAGTTGAAATTTATAAAATCTTTCTCTTAAAACTATTTTTCAGGAAAATAGGTTTCACAAGTTCAGTAGCTGTTATCGCTATTTCCAGTGTTGATAGGAGGCTTCTGTCCTGATCGTTTGTTTGAAATAGTGGGGAACGTAAACATCTCGATTATTTTCTTTTTGTGTTACATGTGATATTAGTTTTAGGGTTTGCTTTTGTTGTAAGTCCTCAAGTGATGTCGTTTCTGTTATTTGATACAGTTCTTCGTGAATTTGTTGCGCCACTCCACAAGTTTTAAAGGATGGTCCACACTATGACCTACAGGCAGGCTTCATTCGCTCAAAGTCATTTTTAATCATTGATCTTAGAAAGCGATTGTATACAGTTGACAGTTTAGATATTTCTGAATGGGTTATCGAAAAACTTAGTCGAAATAAGCAGATTCATTACTTGTTACAGTTTACGTTGCAACCTAATATTATGAGAGTAGTAAAGAATAGTTTTGTTGAGGTAGCCGAGATCTTCGTGGGGTCGAATGCAAAAGGCACCCTGTGACCGTAGAAACTTCCTTAACGAACTTCCGGTGGTGTAGAAGATAGACAGTCAGACTGATTGCTGTTCTGAACTGATTGCTTTGTTTTGTCCTACAAATGGAGTAAACACGGTTTAAATATAAAATATAATTTTATTTTTTTTTAAATTCTGGGGCACATTAGTTTTACAACTCACTACCTTTGCTGATGACGCAACTATTTACTCCTGTCGTAATGGTAAATTTGATCGGTTTGATAAGATCAAATTGGCAGTTGATCTAAAAAAAATGGCCGACAATCTGTTGTTAACATGGAGCAGGAAATGGTTTGTTCATTTTAGCACTTCCAAAACGAAACTACTATCTTTTAAATGTCTGAGAGAACCTTTTGCCAGGTTTGCTGTTCACTGTGTTTTTTTTTCTTGGCAGAATCTATCTTACACATTTATGAGTCTACCATTCGTCTATGCACTGAATATTCCCGTATGATCTTGGATTTCTGCTATGTATTTAGAGATTCTTGATAAAATACTAAAGAGAAACTGCAATGTTATTGGTTCTGAGCAGGCATCTCGGCTCCTTGTCCGTAATGTAGGTTCCCTCTGTCTTTTCTATAAATATTTTCATGGTATCTAGACTTTATGAATTTAAGCGCTGTATTAGGTTGGCAGGAAGGTTTCATCATTTTTACAGTTTAAATGGCTAGATGTAACTGTAAGTTCTCTGCTAATAGTTTCTTCTCTCATGCTTCGCTTGTGGAACTCTCTTCGGGCTTCTTGCTTTCCAGTCAACTTTTATTTCCAAAGATTTAAATGCAATGTCAATCGTTATCTTGTCTTCTTAATTCCTGTTCGTTTATTGTTATCTGCCCTTAATAATGTGTTCTTTTTTCTCATATTCTCTCACAATCAGTAATTGCTGGCATCTTAGTAACTTTATTGCCTTGCTTGGGGTGAAAAGATAAAAAAAAAAAAAAGAACGATGGTGTGAGTAGAGTTGTACTCGATATGAAAGAAGTGTTTGATTTTTCTCTTTTCTAGTTAACTCCTGCGTAATTGTCTCTCTGCCGATGGTCAGTGTAGTCGTTGACTTTAACCTTCTCTTAGCCGCATTCGTATTGCATTTCATTATCATCTACTGTCATTCTTAATTAAACTCTCTTGGCTTGCAGCACGAACTGAGTAGCAGCCCTGTCGAGACGAGACGACCTCTTGTCGCAAACGAATCCTTCCCACCTAAGCGAAACGTAAAAACCAACGAGAAAGTAAGGAAGTAAAAGAAAGAAAAAAAAGAGCGAGTGAGAAGATATGGAGACCTTTAATTAGAGAGGTTCATCGATTTGTATGCTGAATGAAATGAACACAAAGTATAAAACATGTGTTGCTTTGTTTAATTCAAAGAAAAGAGACATGGAATTTGAGAAAAAACTAAGTTACACAATTGAATTATTTAAAAGGCTTTCGTAGCAGATTTTTTTTTCGCAGCTAAAAATAAAACAAAAACATCAAGCTATGTATCGTCTGCATTCGCGTTCTGAACATTAAGTTGCTATGGCAACTCCTATCTTTAACCTTCACCTAGCTTTTGTAATATCAGCGATAAGCTTCATATTTTCGTTCATTATAAACCTTACATAATGTTCGTGACGTGCTACAATAACCGATCGATCAGATTCTTCCCGCATTTACAAATAAGCAGAGATTTCTAGAGGGTTACTACGTTTGTTCTTGTCATATAACGAGATTAGCCTTCATTCATATGTATATCATGGTGTCTTCTGCAGAGAGTTGAACAAAAGCACTTTCAAAGTCTGTGCTCATTTCCTGTAGAAACGAAACAAAGAAATAATCCCCCCGGATACTATAATGAATGGACAATCTTGACAATTTAAGCAGTTTTAAGAGACTTTCAAATTCGTTGGAGAAAGCTCGATAAACCCTTGTTCATATTCGCGGGTGTCATGTGTCATGTGTAATTGCTTAAGGATATGTTCTACACTGCCACAAGTTCATTTATGCCAACCTGCAGCCTCTTTAAGGATAATCATTATTATAATTATCACCAGCCAATGTAAGTTCATTGCAGAACAAAGATCCTTCCTAAATTCTACCGTGACATTTCTTACCAGCAAGTTCCTCTATTTAATCTTTCCATTTACTAAATGGTATTTTTCTGCTACGTTTTCTAATCACTGGGAACCAATCAAGAAATCGTCTTCCCAATTTGCCAACTTCTTGCTATGTGTCTCGTTCGTCTCGATTTTTCTTGTTTAATCTCATATAATATCTCTTGTCTTATCAGACGATATTGTGATAAATATGGCGACAAAGATGAGGACAATAGTCCGAATAATGTACATAATACCTCATCTCAGAAATATAGACAGAATCTCTTATCTTAGTCTATTCTCTGATCCATGTTGATCCTTTTCATCCTCCTAGAGATATTGGGCTTATAACTATATAACATTGAAACTCCGGTTCTTGTACGATCACCGAAGTTAAGCAACGTTAACCTTGGTCAGTACCTAGATCAGTGACAGTTTGGGTATACCATGTGATGTAAGTTTGGTTGTGCGGGTGGTTCAATGGAGGTACCTCCACTGAATTTTCGATACCTAATGTTTAAAATGAATTTTTAAAAATGTAAAAGCATACTTGAAGTTTTCATTTTAGCTTTAATTGAAAGCTAAATGATTAAATTTATTATTTCCAGTAAGTAAAATATTCTGGTGTATTTCAGATAGAAATTATATAGATTGGAATGTCAAATTTTTGCTCTATTTTTTAAAAGCGTCCATTTTCTTAATTAAAAAAAACACAAAATTATTGGTTTTTTAAAACCAATAATTTTGTTTTGTTTTTTTAAAATTAAGAAAATAATACCATCTTTCAAAAATAAAATATATATTTCTGACATGTTATTTGAGTAAAGTTAGAAAATTGAAAGTCAAATTAATCTAATTTTAAATGAATATTACTTATAGCATAAAAAAGTAATATACAAGCATTTCTTAACAATGGGTTCTTTTTTCTTTGATCTTTATTAACGTATCGATAAGTTCCGAGGTGATGTCAGCTCTTATGGATGACCAGAATTGACATAAATTTATGAAATCTAAGGAAACGCTTTTTTTAGTATTTAACTACCTAGTAATTGTTACAAATTAACATATTTTCAGCAATTATTTAATATTTTATTGACTTTTAGTTACGTTTGACGATGCTTTATGAAATTTGCGTTCGTCTCTAGGTTCTTAAGTTTACTAACTTAAACAAAATTTAATTAGTTGAAGTTTGACCCAAACTAAAATAAATACATAAAATAAAAATATTTAGTGAAATAATAATTAAAAAAAGTAAAACTTACTTTTTTGAAGTGATGATTTGCAAAGACGTTAATGATGAAAAAGAACAAGAATAAGGAAAGTGAAAAAAATTTCAGTACGTCAGACGACACTTGAATTACATGATCTTTTTAAGGATTATGTCATCTTTATCTTCCCATAGGTAGAAACTTGGAATGTTTATGCACTAAAAAAATTCTACAAACGACTGTTATGAGCTTTTTAATTTTTGATTCGTAAATGTACTTTTCACTTAACAATATCACAAAACCGCCGCCTTGAAGCAATGCAGAATTTTAACCGACTTTTAAATATTATAAATTATTTAATTAAAATTAAAAAAATATATAAACAATTCTTTTAAAGATTAATTATTCATCGGAAAAAAATTTATTCTTAAGACATTAGTGTCCTTAATAAATCTTATTTATCAAAGCAATTAAACGCTTTTCTAATTAAATAATGTCATAGTTTTATTGCCTTTATTATTTTACAATTCAGATCAGATTTTTGGTGAATGGGTTGACTTTTTTACAAAAAAATTAATGATTTACTATCTCCAAGGAGTCCCGCTTTTAACTAATAAAAAAATCCACACCCTAAAAATTCACTTTCTCGAAATTTCATGAAATTATGTAAGTGGGTGGTAACATATGTAAAAAAATATTTTTTACCAAGATTTTCTAAAAAAAATTTCAAAAATAATTTCATTCATTTCTGAATATGTTCTGAAAGTTTCATTAAAATCCGATAATTATTTGATTTTTGCAAGAATTCCAAAGTTAACGCGTGTTTCACTGGAAAAAGCGCAAAAAAACCCTAACCTTTATCATTGGTTTGCCCGCTGACGTAAACAAAATAATATTTTTAACCAAAATTTCCAACGTACTAGAAAGGATTAAAAAATTTCAGAAAATAATAAAAAAAAATTATTTAGTCTTTCCTCTTGATAATAGCACAAACATTTTGGCGATAAAACTTTGTTTTTATTGCGTTTGAGGCCTTTTTTTCATCATGCTATGCTGTGGAGGTACCTAGTTTAATGGATATCGGTTCATAATTGGAAATCAGAGTTCAGAGTTCCAATTCCAGTCGAGTTCGTTATATGCACTTACGCACGAATACCCTTGGGAAATTTATTAATCCAACTCTTCTACCCCCAGCTATGGGTTAATTAGAACTTGTATTAATAAAAATCATTATTAAAAAAATACAAATGTTACAATCTAAAAATATTTTCTGGTTCTAAATAACCAGCAAGAGTTTGATAAGCCGTAAAAAATAAATTAATCAATAAAAACTAAATATATTGATCAATGGGCAATTTTGCATTTGTTTCTAGGCGATTTTTTAAATTTTCATGTTTGACATTAATATATCATAGCTGGTATTATATATGCATTATTGTTGTAACCTAGAGAAGGTTACTGAATAGAATAATCACACGAAGGTTGGTAATGAACGATAATACGCATGACAAGAACAACACACATAAGAGTTGCCAACGGCGCGTAGAAGAAGTAGTTAACTGCTAGAAGTGAGTCAAGTGAATTCCACAATGAATCTCTAACTGCAGGATATCTACTAAACGTCCCACGCGGTCAGATGTGGCACAAGGCCAAATTTAATGTGGGGTATCCGAGCCCGTAGGCTTGGTCAAAGATTTCCCGTAGACCCCGTATAAATCAGTGTCGGGTAGCTGTTTCTCGCGACGAGACTCTGCTGCCCTTCGGCATAGACTTGTCTGGGGATCCTCTCTGCCCGGAGGTAGAGATTTTGACCAGCACAGCTGGAGATGAATCTCCAACTGCAGACTAACATACAGTATTTACTACTGTATTTATGTGAATGGGGACATACCCATTATCATCTGTAGGTATGCTACAACAATTATACACTTCACGTTTTAAGCATGTTGACAATAGGATTTTTCATTATACGAATATTTGGCTAAAATCCAATCGTTTTTAACAAATCATGTAATGAAGGCCGTGCTGAATGGATGCACTTCTACTTCATTTCATATTAATGCAGGGGATCATCAGGGCTCTGTCCCAGAACCTACGCTATTTCTGATCTTCATCAACGACTTTTCCGGTGTCACCAGTTTCCAAAGGAAGGTGACACAACTATTTACTCCTTGTCTTAGTAATAAGTCCGGCGGATTTGACAAAGTAAAAGTGGGAACTGCTCTCGAAAAGGACCTCCAGTAAGTGGTTGTGGAGCAAAGAATGGCCTGTAAATTTTAACGCCTCTGAAACAAAACTACTTTCATTTAATCACAACAGAAAAACTTTTCTACCTGCCATCAGCATAGCTAATGCTAACCCCCAGAAAAGCAACACTTTGTGCCTTCTTGTGCTCATGTTTTCTACTGACATGAAATGGAGTGACTATATTGAATCAATTGCTAGGTCTACTGCTAGGAAAGTTGGTTCAGTCTGCCATCCAAGACAATTCTTCTCGTCTGAATACTTCTTGCACACTTATAAATCTATTATTCGTCCGTGCATTGAATACTACTAAATGGAATATGATTGGCTGGTGTCCGTCATAAATACAGACGGACGTGTAGGTACGACAGAGTGTAAGTCTATGACGACGCCTATTGGACTATGCCATTGGCTATTCTATTGGTCTACACTTATTACCTGCGACTACGACGAGTACCAGTCGATTACTGCTACCGTGTACTACTTGGTTACAGTAGCCAAACCCGCTTAGCTACTTCGATCAAATATATCCCTTTCCGGGACATATCAATAACATTAAAGAAAAACTCTGTAAGTTTGTTAAGTGTTATACGCGATGCACGTTTGGGCGATGATATCTCTTTCGATTCATTTTCCCGCGCTAGGTTGTTACTTCTTTTTGCGGTAGACTGGTTGTCAACCAAGGCTATAGAACCCAGTCTTTCCTTCTATTCAACCAATAGCTTCGAGAGAAGAGACAGAATCACACCTTTATCGAATGGAATTCGAACACGACTCCACAATTTCGCATCCAGAGCTGTTATCCATTGCACTTCATTCGAAAATTTATGAAGAAAAGTCATAAATAAAAGCTATGCAAATATTTAAACATATGTTTGCAGCAAAGTAAAATTTGATTTATATCCTTATGAACTTTAATTATTTCGAAGCAATGGATTGAAATTTACGCTAGTGCAAAATGGAACTCGAATTTATGGTAAAACTTGACTGGAAGGCTGAGGATATTGTTATTGCTTTGAGAAAGATTTATAGAGATAATTCCCCGAAAAATAGCAATTTACAAATGGGAAACTCGTTTCAAGTTTCAAACAAGGACAAAACGGAATTAAGATTGGCATACAAATCAGCAGACCATAACGTCAGATTGTGAGGAAAAAATCGACCCTGTTTCAAATTTAATTGAGGGCGACCGACGATTAACAAAAGAAATAATAGCTAACACCCCAGACAACTCAATTGAGTTCAACTCACATAATTGCGCACTTACGTTTGATTTAAAAATTAAAGCTGAACAAACTTTTTACTTGTTAGGTACCAACGTTGTTGCGTCCAGATTTGCAGCAGACAAGACCAAAGCTTTTAATAGACATTTTAAACAAATGAGATCAAAATCAGGAGGACTTTCTGAGGTGAATTGTAACTGAGATGAAACTTATTAACATATATGCAAGTTTTGTTAAAAAAAATAAAAAATACATTACAACACGAACTGATATTTGAAGACACGACACTTACAAAACCGGCATGACGCGTGAAGACACGATATAAACGATAAAATTGACATAACACAAAAAACAAACACACTTTGATAATGGCTGGTGAAAACGGAAAGTACTCAGACAATGGACAAATTATATTTAAACTTTCATCAGGAACTAGGAAAATTGTCTGAAATAATCAAAAGTTAATTCTTAAAAACATCCTTAAAAATGTAATTTCATTTGTCTTCAACCAAACATGCAGAAATTCAAATTTGCTGCTCAAAGACACCCAATATATATATATATATATATATATATATATATATATATATATATATATATATATATATATATATATGTATGTGTTTGTTTTGTGTATATGTGCTTTACATAAAATATAGGATATCCTGTGAGAGTTGGAATCAATAGATAATGATAATAGTTTCTCACTCTCTCTGTACACGGTTTATCTTCATTTCTATCTGTCTCTCTGCTTTCTCTCTCCACATACACGCGCGTGCGTGCACACACACACAAACGCATACACACACACACATGCAAACAGCAAACTCAAAAACATATCTCGCTTAAATTATACCTTAAGTTTCGAAAGTTAAACAGATTTTAACGTTTTAGATTCCTTTTTTATTTTTTCATCAAAGTCAGAACCTCCAATTCTTAGAGGCAAAAACAAAAAATATTTTATAAAGCTTCAGAAAAATTAGACCTAATTCAGAAAAAAAATACTTTCAAAACAAAAAAAAAAAAAAATGAAAGAAAAGAAAACAAAAAAAAACTCGCTTGTTCCCTGTAAGTATTCTTGAACAATCATTCCCATTCAAACACATTCAAAGTGTAATGATGAATTCTTTGAAGCAGAAAAAGATTTCTAAATCGGACAAAAATCACGTATGTTTATATTTAGAAATACCGTCAAAGACCCGGTCATGTGAAATGAGAGTCGTAAAGTCATCAAATGTGTGAAAGCTTTTCAGTCATCCTTATTTATTGGAACGTGATAGTCTTTCTTATGCATAAAATCACAGCCCAACCCTATTTATATAGATCTACAATTTTCGTGGACACGTAGCTTTATTTATAAATATACGAATAAAATCATGTAATATTTTTTTTTGCGTAAGCATGAATATAAATAGGATGGGAAGCAAAACTTGTAGTAAAAAAAAAATGATAAAAATCCTTTACCAACTACTACACCGAAAATTAGCA
Organism: Acanthosepion pharaonis; assembly: GCA_903632075.3. Classification (NCBI taxonomy): domain Eukaryota; kingdom Metazoa; phylum Mollusca; class Cephalopoda; order Sepiida; family Sepiidae; genus Acanthosepion; species Acanthosepion pharaonis. Next base: position 1,282,059 of record CAHIKZ030001979.1, read on the forward strand.
AGCCAAATGCGGGACAAACATTTTTTTAGGAATATCGTAGAAAATCGTTTTACCGAAGGACAAACAGCAAAGAGTGTTCGACATGTTTCGTACACAACTCAACACTAAAACCATTATGAATATTTTGGTGTATGCTTGCGCACTGACTACAGTGTTAAGAAAGCAGCAGCATGAAGGAGGTGCCGCTCAGCGGAGTGGTTTAGTCGAAGCGGAATCGGTACTTTAACTCACTCAAAATCCAAATTGCTAAGAAATCTATCAATAAGATAGCTGCTGAAATAAGAATGGACATTAAGAACTTGTGCTGAAACAAAAATTCTCCCCAGACCTCAAGTCGTAAATTCATCGTTACAGACATTGGAAAAATAGTCGTTCCTTGAACCATTCTAGAAAGTACCGGATTCTTCTTACCATAGTCTGTCTCTAAAAATCAGACTAAAATTAGAGTCAGATCAAAAAATGTAATATTTTTGCTATATCTGGGCTGGCGCTATCCAGTTCTTGTTTTCGAGCCTAGATAAAATTCAAAAGCGTTTCCGCGGCCATGTGGACGATGAATTATTTTTCTACAGTCCCTTTCCCATTGATGAATCATCTCATGCCTATCGCTATTTCCGTGGTAACATTTCAAACGAGCTAGATGAAGCAAATAGTAGTGTTTCGACAACGATTGCCTTCGCTGCATTCTACGATGCCGCCGAGTCGATCGTGTGCCCACAGCCACTTTACGTCGTCGCCTGAGCCTCCGTCCTCTTCCGCCCGTCCTGCTCCAGCGTCGTCTCCGATGGTTCGGGCATGCAGCTCGACGCCCGGAGGGGGAGCTCATCCGCAATGTACTTCTCCCTCCTTCTCTTCCTGGCTGGCGAAAACGTGTCGGTGGGCAGCTGAGGACGTGGGCTAGCACAATCAAGGATGACCTAGCAGTACTATCGGGTCCACGAGTAGTTGGTCTTCGACGATGGAATCGCGATTGGCTCGCCATTTCGTGTGACCTGGCTCAGGATCGGCGGGCGTAGGCAGCGATGGTCCGTGATACTGTACTTGTTCGGGAGGAAGCCGGTTCAACCAGGGTCAAAACAGATACAAGTCAAGTCAAGCAAATAATGCAGAGACTTCTCCGTCGCCTATGAGCGGATACAGATCATTAAATAACTCACTCGCGTTCCCGATGCGACAGGACATCAGGTGAAGCTTCTCGACCTCTTCCTTACATCCTGTCCTTGGTCATATCCGCACAAACTGTGCCTCTTTCTATGTAATGCTCTACCTCGAGTGACTATTAGGCCTTGTACAGGGTAAACATCATTGTAAAAAAAAAATCACCAGTTCAGATATTTACAGCTAGGACTCACCATGCTACATGCACAGGGTCGAATCACTCTCATTTCCTTCGTATTCCATTGGTAAGAAAGTAATTTCACTCAACCAGCTTCTTCTAAAAACCAATACTTTGTGGAACAGAATCTCGAGAGGATGATTCCTCGATCCCTACAACCTTAATCTCTTCAAGTCTAGTGCCAATCCTTATCTATCCCTACAATTTATGCCTACTTCCTCTTCTTACGTCCATACAACAACCTCATTCACTAAGCGTCTACCATGTTGGGCTTTGTATTGAGTGAACATTTATTAAAAAAGGGAGATAACCAAAACCAGAAACAATAAATCGATTAAAATCACTTCCACTTGACATCTCTATAAAAACTATACAAAAGATATTAAATCGCATTTATATTACTAAAAACAAGTTTTTCACTAACATGGATGGGAATGATTATATCAAATCTTTTGCAAGAACTGCTGCAAGAAAGTTTGATACACTGTGTAGTGCTAGACAATTTTCACCACCAGAATCTATCTTATATCTTTATAAGTCTACCATTCATATGTGCATTGAATATTACTGCCTCATTTGGTCTGCTGCTTCTTGATGCTTGCTTCTTGCGATTCTTGACAGAATCCAAAGAACCTGCAATTTTATCGGTCCTGACTTGTTATTTCGATTTCAATCATTTTACCACCACCGTCACGTAGTTTTTCTGCACCTTTTCTATATTTTCTGCCTGCCAGGAGAGCAATACGTTAAGCCTTCGTGGCCTCACGTTTTCCACTGGCTTTAAGTGGAACGACTACATCGAATCAATAGTCGCATCAACTGCAAGGAATGTTGGGTCACTGTGTCGTGCCAGAACATTTTTCTCGTCAGAATTCAAGTTGCACATTTATAAATCTACCATTCCTTTGGACATTGAATACTGCCGCCATATTTGGTCCGGTGCTTCTATTGTACATCTCGAAATTTTTGTTAAAATCCAAAGAAGGATCTGGAATGTAATCGATCCTGACCAGACATCTCAACTTCAATCACTTTCTCAACGAGGAGACGTGGTTTTCCTTTGTCCTTTCTACAAATATTTCCCAGATCCCAGCTTTTTACTGTGGAAATAGCTGAACACAACCGCCACTTCTTCTCCAGCAGTTTCTTTTCTTGCACTTCAAACATGTGGAACTCCATTCCATTTACTTTCTTTCCTGATAACTATGATTAAAAAAAAGTTGCATCACTCTTGATAGTTTAATAAATTTATTTATTTTTTTATCAAAATAAGACGTAAGTTATTATTTGTATACTGACTATTGCCCCTTCGTCTTTGTTGTTGTTGACAACAATATGTAAATCGTGCAAATAATAATTATAACTCCTCATCCCGAAAATTTAGAGAGAAATAAAGCATAAGTTGTCTTTTACAGCAATTTCTAATAATAATGCAAACAAACAGATCTCATCATAAATCCAAGGGATCAGTTAAAATTCATGAAAGAAAAATGGCAATATTCTGCCCTTGTAAAATGTTTCTTTTTTTTTTTTAAACATGAATTTTGGGTAAGACAGCGACAAATTAATTCTGCACGACTCCGTACCTTATGAATATTACACAGAGATTCGTTTTTCTTTTTCATATCACATTCTACACACAACACAGTTAAGTACACTTTTCTTTGTTTCTAACGAAAATTTCCCGTTTCTTAATACTTTGCTTAGCTCTTGGAAAGCATCTTTCGTTATCCCAATGCGCCTTCTATTAAAACATTTCCCAGGACTACAACGTTCAGTTTTTCCGGGCACAGGCATCAGTCACATCGTAATCAAAGTTCATTTTGAATGAAATTGTATATCCATGGGAATTTCGTTAATCAGAGGCCATCTAAGCGGATTGGGTTACCAGAGTTGAATGTATTTCTAATTGGATCCCATTAGTAATGTGTGCTGCTTTTATGAAAACCTGTCACCATAACCCGCACATTTGGCTCTGATGCATGCGCCTGATATACCATTATGAAACTGGGTGTCATGATGGGTATGTTGGACTTCGTAACATCAGCATTACTTTTTTGACATAATGCTCTCTTGCTCAACAACAACAAACACAACAACAACAACAATAATAATAATAATAAAGAAAATGATTGATGTAACTCTTCCAATATTTTTCAATACTTAGAGACGAGCGCGATTTAAGAAAAGAAAATGTTTAACAATGTTCAACAATATTTCAATAGTATCTTTGTCTTCAAGTTTTGTTAAATTGCATACAATTGCATACAATTGCATATTTTTTATACTTGTATACAAATTTTTAAACTTGAAGAAGACAGACATATTGTCGAAATATTATTGAACATTGTTAAACAATGTCTTTTTCATTTTCTTTTCTTAAATTGTACTCTTCTCTAAGTCTTGTTAATAATAATAATAATAATAATAATAATAATAATAATAATAATAATCATTGTTATTAAAGATGAATCTTGGAAATGATGTACTTGATTGCCTCAATGGAGTTGGAGATTGTGCGTGTTCGATTGTGGAGTGTAGACAAGAGTTCTTGAAGAAGCTATTATTTATATAAGCCATCATACAATTTTCTCGCATCACGCAGGTAAATATGATGAAAATTGCTTAACTCTCTTAAACCATACAAGTATAACCTCATTTACCAGAGTAGCTATTGAAAAGCAAGCAGCTCAGCTGATCCAACGATGCGTTCGAGTTTTGAAGAAAAATAAAAATCATGCGATATAGCTGGTCATGTGATCAGAGATTCGGAAGTACTTGAACGAATCAAACAAAAGTAGAAACATCTGTTTCTCCTCGGACAATATTGAATTACAGCCAACACTGATTCAATGTCCAAGAACTCGCACGTTTAGCGCGAGTCCCTCATGTATTCGTTTTTTTTTTTTTTAATTGCGAAATGCATATTTTTTTATTCTGATCGTTCCAACTTCAACTACAGGTTAGTCCGAAAGTCTTGCCACCCGCTACATAATATAATTTTCAATTTCAACGTTTTGTGGGGTGAGAGTTTCAAATGAATGATACCAGAATACCCATCAATTGAAGGACGCCGTCCGGAGGGCCTTTGCAACAATCAACAAAGCACAGCTTCATAAAATATCACACAGGACATGGCGCCGCATCATTTTGTGTCATGGAAATGATGGGGGTTCATACAGACCTTCTCGATATGTGATAGCATCAATGAAAGGGGATAAACTGAATCCAGTACATGTGCATTGTATTACTGTATTACTTGTTCTTATATTGTTCTCATTACTTTTTTGTATGGGGTGACAATACTTTCGGACCACCCTGGAGATTGGCCAATACTATTTTACTGTTGTCAGCACATCCGTGCGATACCCACGCTTATTTATCTCAAGCCAACTGTATCTATTTATGTGACTCTTTGGTAGCTGCGATCGTTCTGTTTCAGCCTCCAGTGTTATAGCTTTCAGGCACTTTCTAGCCAACGGTTCGAATGCTGATTTGCAGGTAGATTCTGTCCGCCCAGAAGAGTGGCGCGATATCATGGTGCATTCAGTATATTCGTACGACTTGTAAGATCTGCAATACCCACAGGGTATAAATATAGACACCTTCTGAAGTTATTATGCAAACCACATAAACTTCAATAACTCGAATTTGCCTTGAATTTTTTTGTAAAATTTTGAATGATTAATTTAGACGTCAAAATAAAATTTTAGTTTAATTTTTGCATAGTTTCAGGATGTTTCATTCAAGTTATTCGGTTTATTATAATAAAAAACTGCCGTCTGAAGTTATGCAGATTAAACTAATATTAGTTTAAGACCTCTGAAATCTACTAAAAAATATTTTTTTATTTTTTTCTATACGTTGAGACATGTGTACTAGAAAGGATCTAACAAATGCTGGGAAACAGAAAAATAAGAAAATTATTGATTGATGCAATATCCACATCGAAGATATCAAAGGATCTTCGCAGAGATCATCGAGCGATAAAGAGGGCTGTTGAAAATATAATTAAGCTGAGAACTAGATCAAAGGAAAAGACTTGTCGCCTCGAGAGGAACGTAAACTGAAGCGAGTTATAACGAAACAACAACTTTGGATCAGTGCTCAGAAATTTGAACAGACAGGAATTGAAGGAATCAAGGACAAATAGCGTGGAATATTTCTGTCAAGAAATCCCCTAGGAAATCTCCAAGAAAAATTCTCGTAATAAAGCAAATACTTTAAAGCATCAAAATTGGGCCGAGCAATACATGAAAATTAGTTTTTTTCTAAAGCAATATTCATAGGGAATTTCGGATCGAATGGATGGTTCAAAGGATGGATTTTATCGGATGCTGATGTAAAAATGCAAATGGCGCAGCCAATCGTATCCGAGGTTGCCAGTCTACTAGGGCGGCTAGTTAATCCCCACTGCAGACGCCTGCTCAGGCACTTTTGTGTTTGTTAAACACCCGCAGAGCCCACCTGCTATTTATACTGCAACTATGCTGAGCGAACCTGGGAGAGAGCGCATAATCTAGCGCGCTCAGATCCTCGGTCACAACCACCGACGGCTCTCAAGAGTCCCGTCTACCTAATTTCACTCACAAGACTTCGGGTCAACCTGTGGTATGGCTTTCAGGCACTTTCCAAAGGTGTCGCACTGTGGGATCGTCTCCTCCAGATCGATAACATCCAGAAGTAACCTTCCTGACAAATCGACAATGGTGAGATTCGAACCCGGCTCTCATGATCAGAAAACGAACGTTCTAATCACTCGGTCACGTTCCATGGATGCCGCTGTATCTGTGGTTAAAAGAAGGCCACAAGATCAGGAATTGTCGGTCAAACCATCATTGGTCCATTAAACGTCGAAGAAGGGATTAAACTGAACAGTGCTATTACAATTTCATGAATAAGACTTTCTTTGAATTATATAAGTCACAGTCTGGCAGTTTTAAAATGATGTGTGTATTTATGCACAACATTGCTTCTTCACATGTATATAAGGTTTCCCGTGATTTTTTTTTAGCGTAAAAAGGTTTTCAGGAGAGATGATAATAGAATGAACACAATCAAGTCCCAATTTGAATATGAATCCGATGGAAAATTATGAAGATGAAATTATGTAAAGGTCATATACAATAAACAGCAAAACAGATCTATGGGAAGCAATGTCGGAAATTGAATCTGCTGAAGTAAACAATTTAAAAAAATCAACAGATAATAGATTACCGGCTTTTATTAAAAAGAAGGGTCGCTATGTTAAGGTGTAAATGCTTAAAAGACTTATATATGTTTATTATTTGTTCTATTGTAGGTGTTGATCAATGTTGATTATATTACCTTTTATTATAGAAGTGAAAAGTGATTTTCTGATTTTGCTTAACCTCAGACGGCAGTTTTTTTTTAATAATAATAAACCCAGTAACTTTAATAAAACGTGTTGAAACTACCTAAGAATTTTAACTCATGCTTTGTTAATTCATGCCATCGGCGCACAGTTCCTTCTATCTATTTTCACTCAGAGTGCTTGATGTCAACCGGTGGTATGGTTTTCAGGCACTTTCTAAAGATGCCTTGTGCTGAGATCACCTCCCCAGGCAGATAACATGAAGAAGTTACTTTTCTAACAAATCGACCATGGTTCTTATGGTGGGGAAGCGAACGTTTATGTTTATGTAGTCATTAACACACACACACATACATATATATATATATAGGATAAATGCCATATTTCTTGGGATTGATAGTGGAGTGGTTTCCCGTTGCCTTCTCCACAGTGATTTATTGAGACACCACCTCTAGTTGGCGGCCGTTGACTCGCCAAGGGTTCTCCCACCCTTTGATAGGTCTTATTTTTCGTCCTATTGTGTTGTTATCAACCCGTCTCACTCGCAAGAACATGGAGCGGGGGTAGCCGGTTTAGTCGTCGACCTTCCGACAGTACCATTCATACTTTATCTATCTATCTATCTATCTATCTATCTATCTATCTATAGATAGATAGATAGATATGTGTGTGTGTGTGTGTGTATATATATATATATATATATATATATATGTATACACACACACACACATATGCCTGCACACAAACATATGTATACATGCATGTACGACGAGGTAAAAAGCAAATTATTTTTGTCTCTCCCACCATCTGTTAACGACGAAAGGGTTTGAGGATCGGATTTAGTAAGGTGGGTAGGGTGGAAGAAGAGAATTAAATAGTTATTAAATTTAATTTAGTATAAGTCCGAATAACCAATTTTTGTAACAGCGCACTCATATTCCTAGTCAGTCTCCTTCATATATATATATATATATATATATATATATATATATATATATATATATATATATATATATATACGCGTTGAAGGAAGTGGAGAATATATTGAAAAGAATAAAAAGGATTAACGAAGTAAAACGAAAAAGAGTAGCCCCAAAAGTAACAGGATGCATACATTTAAAGATAATCGTGTTTGCATGATGGAGTTTTGACCAAATGTGGCTGGAATATGCTATGCGACGCCATAGATTTAGGTTTGATTTCTTTCCCGGTCAAGATTCAACTCCCATTACCACGGTTGGCTTGCTTAGGGTCTCTTCCCTTTCTATCTTTTTTTTGCTCGGTCTTACTTTTTACATTTTTTTTTAAAAAGTTAAAAAGAAAAACCCCACTCTTTGTAACTGTGTTCTCATATTCTTAATCAGTTTCCTTCAACAAACGTCATTAAATACTGCGATCCCAACAATTAACATTAGATTAATAAGCACATTATCAATACGGACACACATAGATAGATAGATAGATAGATAGTCGGTGAAGCAAGGGGGCAGGTTCGTCAAAGACTCCGGAAGAAGGAACGCGCTATTTACGCTCAGAATATTATCAGAAAGAGCAATACAAATGCAGCAGGACGTGTATCTGTGTTTTATAGATTATCAAAGTCGTTCGATAAAGTACATCACAAAAATATGTTATAGCTGCTCAGCAACCTTGACGTATTCAAGAAAGACAGAATAATCAAGAATCTTTACTGGCAGCAAACCACCTGCACACGAACATAAAATGAGTTCTGCAGATATACAAAAATAGAAAGGGGTGTAAGACAAGGATGTGTCTTCTCACAATATTTATTCAACTCCGAGGAAATTCGGAGAGAATTAGAAGTCCTACCAGGTTTCATTATTAGCGGTCACAAACTTAATATATGATACAAAGATGACACAGTACTGATAGCAGACACGGAAAGGAAAACACAAAACCTTCTACAGAAGGTAGCGAAGGAAAGCAAGAAGAAAGGACTAAACATAAACTACAAGAAGACACAATGCATGGTTATCAGCAAAAGTATGAACCCAAAATGCAAATTACAGGTCGGAGGTACTAACAAAATAAGCCGGTACAGAAATTTAGATATCTTGAAAGTGTTCTAACAGAGGACGGAAAGTGCGACAGTGAGATTCGAAGACGTATTGGGATGGCCAAAGATGCATTCCAAAGGCTAAGCAGAGTATTAAGAGACAGGAAAATTTCGTTAGAAACAAAGAAAAGATTACTAAACTGTTACGTGATATCTGTCTTCCTGTACGGCAGCGAATGCTGGACAATCTCCTCAAGGATGTAAAAGAGACATGAAGCAACAGAAATTTAGTTCTACAGAATGATGCTGAGGATACCTTGGGCCGAATATGTGACCACAGACGAGGTTTTGGAGAGAATGGAAACAAAGAGGAAATTTATACTTAACATAAGGAAGAGGCAATTGAAATTTCTGGGTCACATAATGAGGAAGATGGGTTTGGAAAATCTGATACTCACAGGACAGATAGTGGGAAAGAGGGACAGAAGAAAGCAGCGCGTAAAGTACTTGATGAGCTTGAGCAAATGGATGGCGGAACAGTGTTTTGATTAGACCATATATATATATATATATATATATATATATATATGTGTGTGTGTGTGTGTGTGTGTGTGTGTGTGTGTGTGTGTGTGTGTGTGTGTAAAAATATATAGAAAATAGGAAAGAACTCGTTAGGTAAATAATCCAAAGTTCTTTAGAATTTTTATTATTTTTAAAACATGAGAACTCTTATGTAGCGATGGAATCATATTTTTAATTATATATATATATATATATATATATATATATATATATATGGGGGTGAGTGCGTGTGTGTGTAAATATAAAGATATATGTGTCAGTAAATGTATATGTCTTTTTGCATTTAAAGGATTTCTTTTAACGTATGTATATAGCCTACCTCTCCGTTGGTAATTGTATATGATTAATGGTTTTTAATGGTGGGTAGAGGGTAAGAGGAACAGCTCGAATGGAGTTTAATGGAATTGCCACCAGGCATACGTTCTGCCAAGATGAAATGCTTGAACCTAAAGAAATATACTTATAACTAAATAAGTAGTTACTTTGTGTACAGTTATAAGTATGCAGCATTCTTTCACTTTCTAGCACTGTGTACCTCATCCTCATATATAGATCTACCTTCTCAATTTTTATACGTTTATCAAATGTTCAGGCGCATTCAAGCAAGTCGACATCTCGATATCTACAAATGCACTAACATGGACTCACTTCTTCAATTTCACTCTCCTAGTAAAAATGAGCACGCATCTTTTTATTTCTTCTTTTATATCTTCCATATCATTTCAGGATGTGCGCGATCATGGCCCTCCACGCATTCCTGTTTTTTTATTGCTTTAAGTAATTTTTGATACTTTACTATCCCTTTTTATCCCTGTACCGCCATCTTACTTCTCTTTTTATGGATTGATCATGGCTTTCCATGACTTCCTGTTTTTATTGCTTTAAGTAATTTTTGACACTTTACTATCCCTTTTTATCCCTGTACCGCCGTCTTGCTTCTCTTTTTATGGATCGATCATGGCTCTCCACGACTACCTGTTTTTATTGCTCTAAGTAATTTTTAACACTTTAGTATCCCTTTTTATCCCTGTACCGCCATTTTACTTCTCTTGCCTTCAATATGCCATGTAAATGGTAAGTTCTTCAGACCCCCTTTCCTCATTATCTGTCGCAGAAATGTTAACTCTTTCTGATTTTATGTATAAATTGTCTTTTTTTTCAGTTTCCTTATAAATCACTTGTTACTCACATGCTCTATGCATGGTATCCTCAGCATCCTTCTGTAGAACTATATCTCTGTTGCTTCTTTCATACTTTGAAATTAATAAAATACTCTCGCATGCTGAACATAAGTTTTATTAGTTATTATTCAAATTTCTTAGATAACACATTATCAATTATTTTTTTTACTAGCATTTCCTTCTAATTTCTGTTGCTTTTTATCGCAACTCTCAGAGAGTCATTCTTTGGAAAAATGCATCTTATACGCACCCCTCCAAAAAACGGCATGTTAGATACACTGGTTACATATGAGTGCGGAGAGGGTTCGTATGAGCAAATCTGACCAAAAAGTTTCGATCTTGTTGAACGAGTCAATTAAATGTCATACGTGATACACGCTTGGGCGATTATGTCTCTTTTGGTCCATAACTGATGAGGTAGATTTTCCCGCAGTAGGTTGTCATTTCTTTCTGCGGTTGTAAACCAAGGCTACAAAACTCAATCTATCCTGTTATTCAACCCATATCTGGAGGGAGAAAAGATGGATTCATGCCTTTCCCAAAGGTATTTTTGCGTAAGGGAATGTAACGAAATCGACTGAAATTCGAACCTGGCTCTCTGATTTCTCATTTCGACCCGGTTCTCCATTACACTACCCTGGCACATCCTGTCTCGGTCAAATGCAAACATTCTCTTTCATTTACACTCTATACACGCTAAAATATGAAACGCAAAGAGCGTACGGAAGACGATAATGATCAAGTCAACCACGATTTTAATTGATTTATATACCTACGTTCCCTTTGTCTCTTTTCTCTGTATCTTACTTTCTTTTTTTAATATCTATCTTTATAATTCTTTCGTTCGCCCGTAGTTAGATAATTTAGAAACGGAATTAAAAAATAAATAGATTAAGTGATTTGGTTGGTGAAATCTGGCACCGGAAGATACTGACATTGAACTGCGAAAGGGAAATTTAAAAAAAATAGCAAATTCCTTAGCATTGATTTATATTATTTTGCAGTTTGTTTTGTTTTTATTGATTGTCTTTTGACGGCCAAATGCCATTGTTCTGTTCTAAAACTTCTTTATTTATTCGTCTGACTTCGATGTAATAATCAAGTTAAGCAGATTCTTATTATGACCCCAGTGTAGTGATATGTATGCAACTGAAATTATTTCATAAGTTTTTTAATATGTTCGGGAGTTGAAGCGCTAATGATACGACTCCAAAAACTGGAATCGATTTTCGACTCTAAGTAAAAGTTAGTATTCCGGTGGTCCTCTTATTGGAGGATTCACATTATAGCTCATGAATTATTCTGAATAACCTTTGTTGTTTTTAACATAACGTTTTAGAAATAAAATGAATGTAAAAAAAAAAAATGGTTGTAGCAGAATTTTCCGAAGAATATCAGAGTACTGAATCCAAAACAGACATTTACCGAATGTCGAAAACGTTCATGATATTTCGCTTTTACGAAAGACGTGCATTAGTACAGGTTTCCATCGTTATCAGAAATTATATATAGCGAAGATCCAATATTGCTTGGTATATACACTACAGGCAAAAAGTTTATGGAAATACTGTATTTCCTTAAAAACACCTTAAAATGAGATATCTTTGTATTTCTTGAAGTAAAAGATAAAATTTCAGTAACTACAGTGTATTTGCTTTTATTTTGACAAAAAATAAGAACTTAACTATAAAAAAATATCATACTACTGCATCATATTTTTCATAGTTTTCATCAATAAAACCACCACCTACGTTAATTACTGCTTTACAAATTCTTGACATTCTTTCCAACAGATTAAAAAATAGATGGCAGACCTTCCCAAGCATTCTTCAAGCAATGAAAAAGCTCACTCTCACTCTTTGAGTATTCTATTTGCATTCTCCTATCCAGTTCATCCCATACTAAAAAGGCTGAAAACTAAAAGCAAAAATGCTTTACTTGCTAAAATTTAATTCTTTACTTTAAAAAAAACATAAATATCTCATTTTAAGGTGTTTTTTATATATATATATATATATATATATATATATATATATTGAACAATATAAAAATATTAAAAATTAAAATCTTTAGACACACTGGGTTGTAGATTAATATACTTTCGTTTTTTTTATTATTATTTCATTTAGATTCCTCGACTAGTTTCTAACATATATATATATATATATATATATATATATATATATATATATATATATATATATGTGTGTGTGTGTGTGTGTGCATGTGTGTGTGCGTTTGTCTTTTTACAGATATATTTTATACATAGACACATGCGTGTATTTGTATATCAGAGTAAAAAATTCAAATATAAGTAAATATATCTGTAATATATATATATATATATATATATATATATATATATATATATATATATATATATATATATCTGCTTATATCCATAACAGTTTTGAAAGTGATTATGACTATTTGGATGCTGTTTAGATGTGTTACATCATATTTGATAGTGGATGTTACGGATTTGGTAGGTAGTATTATGTATCTGTGTTTAATTCATTATTGTGGATAATGTTGTTATTTTTGTTGCGATCAGTATTTTTGTGCATTGGGGAAATATGCAGAAATTTAAAAAACGTATCTATGAACGCAAAAATAATAATAAATAACAATTTAACAAATGTACTAATCTTACAAAGGAATAAATTTGACAACAATTTTGATCTAAAATATGCCACACTCATCAAAAGAGAAAATAATTTACTCAGAAGGAGAATCACCCAGACTGTCGCCATCGAATATTATCAAAATATCAATCTACGTCGCGGTGTTTTTCTCAATCTCACCTTTCCTAAAAGAATTACTACTTTCCCAAGCTAACATACGCAACAACAAAGACGTTGAAAAATCAAAAGAAAACAGTTAAATCCATCACTTCAGCCATGAAGGTGTATAATACAAATGTCCATCACATACTATAACAATCTAATCACATTCCAAACAATATTCTTAAATAAATAAATAAATACATTTTCGAGGATGCTAAGTGGCGTAATTTAATGTCTAAACCTAAACATTTCAGTTAACCTGTTGAATATTTATGAGTCTTTTAATTTAAAAAAATTGAGTAACTAACAACATTTTGCTTTTGCTTATAGATACTTGTTGCAAAATCATTTGATTTGCCTTGATAAAGTCCGTCAGGTGATGAAACGCGTCTGCTAAGTATAGTTTTCCTCTTGTCTTTTTTATTCACACACACACACATATATATATATATATATGAATTAAAGGTGAAATACGGATGACAAAATAAAGAACAAATAGGAAGAGTATATCAATCTAACATGTTTCACTTTTATTAAAGTTTCGTCAGACACTGAGAGAAAACAGACAAAAATTCTGGTATTTTCAATTTTGCATTAGTTCTCACTGTTATATATATATATATATATATATATATATATATATATATATATATATATATATATATATATATATATATATATATATATATATATATATATATATATATCTTCGGCAAAATCTTCTGTTTATCTAAAAATAAATACGCTAAAATTCACCTTCAACTCTGCCGTGCGCCGACGGCTTAGTGGTAGAATCTCCTACTGACGCCAATTCATTCAGATTTCGGTCCTAGCTAGAGGCAACCGGACGTCTAGTCACACTGAAGAGCTGCGAAACAGTCTGTCTGTCTGTGGATGACATTATATATATATATATATATATATATATATATATATATATATATTAGAGGCCAAATATTTAGGAGTGCCATCTGGGTTTAAGAATTAGAAAGTTTCATATCTTTGGTTTAATTAACTCCTACTAAACTAGGATGCTGAAATTGTTTACCTCATTAGTGCCTGGCGTCCAAGTTTTTATTTTATTAAAATTCGCCAGTCCTATATTACCATGAACCCGCAAGGTAGATTAGGCAAAAAAGAGCTTAAAGCTTAAGGAAACTTTAATTTCGTCATTATTATTATTATTACTGGTTATATGATAAAAACCCTTCAGGAAGAGAAAGACGCATCCTTCAATTTTTAGACAATTCTTAGCAATCCAAACGGTTTCCCCAAACTTTTGGCCTTAAATGTATATATGTAATGATGGAAGTTCTAGGTCCGATCAAGTAGGGATTACTAAATAATTTCAAGTTTCTTCTTATTTTGACAATGTTCTGGAAAGTGGGTCGGTTCGAAAACTTTTCACACCCTCTTGTATATGTTGCAATTTCGAAAAGTAATTTCCAATGTCGGAAGACGAAGGCTAAAGTAACGAAGACAAACTTAATACTTAACAATTTAAACTTAACATTCTGGCTCCTGCATACAAATGTACAACAGATCTGAGCGTAGTTAATGCATTTCTTGAGAAATAAAGAAACACCCTGAAGGAAACATATGACTTACATCGAAAAAAAAGAAGCCACTGTTTTTCATACCTGCTTCCTCACTCTTGCCTTACCCGCAAAATAGAACTGTCAGAAACTTAATACGTTATATTAATTTCCGCTAAATGAAATGCCTGCTTTTAGTTGTGAAAATATTTTATGGCGTATTTTATATGTTGAGAAAATATCATTAACAACTTGCCATACATTTTTATTTTATAGCATTCGTCTCATATTTTGAAAATATAGGCAATTTTTCTATAATGCCTGAGATTAATGATATGTATTTGGCGGAATTAAGGAGAGTCAAAAATTAAAGATATTTCTTTTTTTTCTTTTAAGACGAGCCCAATTCTGGCCAATTTAATCTCTCAGTGTATGCATCTCTTTGCATAGCACGTTCCTGTATATCTATGTATATCTGCGTGCATCGAATACTTATTATCAGGCGCTTGTATTCAACATATATATATATATATATATATATATATATATATATATATATATGTGTGTGTGTGTGTGTGTGTGTGTGTGTCTGTGTCTGTGTGTCTGTGTCTGTGTGTCTGTGTGTGCGTAAGAGATCCAAACGATTTACCTCATACAGATGATCATTTCGTTCATTGAAAAGTAGTTTTTCCCTGGATTTATTAATGCAAATACATTTACTAAAATGGAAAAATTACTTTCCCATGGTCGAAATGATCATCTGTATGAGGTAAATCGTTTGGATCTCATTAATTGTAATTCACTTATATGCTCTATAATAAAAATTATATTGAGCTCTCTTTTGTGGATAATAAGTTTTAATATTTTATATTAATAGGGTCTACTTGTATTACTTACCAACAGATTTTCACACACACACACACACACACATATTTATATATGTATATCACTTTATTTATAGTGAATACTCATATTTGAGTAGACGCATCATTTATTTATTAAACAGTATGTTCATTTACATTAACCAGCCTGATTATTTGAGAAATCTTATTTAAGAAAAAAATATATGCTCTCTCGCAGGATTCGGACCTGCGTCACTCAGGGCAGAGGGAAGCCGTCTTTAGCTTTGACGTGCTTTAACTGCCTCGGTCACGGTGCAGCTTTGCTGACTAAGCAAAGTTTGAAACGTGCCTTTATGCTAAATCCTTCTCATATTAAATTCATCGAAGTTTTCATGTCTACTCCAGTTTCGTATCCAAACATAAACAAAGTAATTTTCTAAGGTAATGGATTTTATTTATCAACCCGACATATTTGTATCACTTTAAACGTTATTTTTAGTGGATTCTCATAGATGCTCCACTTATGTATTAAACAGTCTATTTATTTATTCTCATCTACCGGCCTGAATATTCGAGAAATCTTATTAAAGAAAAATATTCCCTCTCCGGCAGGATACACACACACATATATATATATATATATATATATATATATATATATATATATATATATATATATACACACACACGTATTGATGGTTGTACTAGTACGAAGTCACAAGTCTTGACTGAGGGTTTGAGCGTGCTAGCCTTGTCCCGATTGTAGATCACGCTAGATAACACACTTCTCTCCCAGAAACTGTAACTAATGCCTGCTCAGCATAGTTGCAGTATACACCACTGGTTGTTGAACAAACACAAAATGCGCCTGAGCAAGCGTCTGCAATAGGAATTAGCTGGCTGCATATATACATATATGGAAAATCTTTTTCGTGTGACGCGTTTCGTCCTTTAGGACTAAAGTAATGTCTACTTCAATGTGATTACATATGCTCATGAAGGAGAGGGGGCGCTGGAATGTTAAATTTTATTTTTTTTTAAATGTGTGTATGGGTATATAATCTAGTCGATTTCATTTAGTTTCTTTTTATTTATGTTTTTATCATCTTTTTTTAATTAAATATCCCGTATTGTAATAATATTTAATATATAATATAATATTTAACAATATATGATAACTATTCACTAAATATAACCTTTAAAGTAGTGTATACACACACGGTGGAGTAATGGATAGCGGCTCAATCCCAGCCGCTATCCATTGGTTCGAATTCTAGTCGAATCCATTACATTCACTTACGTGCTAATACCCTTGGGAAGGGTATCAATCCTTTTCTTCTCCAGCCAGCCATGGGTAAATAACAGGACAGGCCGGGTTCATTTTAAGGGTCACTTTTGATTGATTGACTAATTTTTTTACAGCTTATCAACCTTTTGCAGGTTATTTAAAGCCAGAAAAAAATTTTAGATTCTAAGAATTATTTTGAGATAATAATGGTTTTAGTGATACAAATCTTACTAATTAACCCATGGCTGGGGGTGAAAGGAGAGGTTGATTTCATAGCTTTCCCGAAGGAATTTCCGCGTAAGTGAATATAACGAATCCAACGGGAATTGGAACTCGGCACCCCGATTAATAATTCCGAGCCAATATCCATTACACCAGCCGCACATCCAAGTTTACAGCACCTGGTATTCCCAAGCGGTCACCCATCTAGGTATTCACCAAACTTGACGTTGCTTAACATCAGTAATCGTACGAAAACCGGTGTTTCAACGTGACACAGTCGTAAGGTCTCTTGGCTTTAGAGCTAGTATATTAGCTGTAAGTCATTTAACTGTAGTTAGTTAGGCGGTGCGGTTTCATTAGCGAAGGTTTTGGTCAACACTTCCCATAAATGTATAATAGAGATCTTGGTAACGAGGACAACAGAGGGACTTTTTCATTTTCAGAAATTATTCCTCTACAACGCGTGCAGTGTTAGAAGGCGCGGTAAAGATGCCACTGCTGTTGTAGAAGCCTGCTGTATCGAAGCGGTAATCAATGATGTTGAGACAAGAGGTGCGTGACAAAGTATCTTCCACATAAACGACAGGACCAATTTACTTCCCCAGCAAAAATATTACCCAGATCATCACACCCCACCGACTTTCCTGCAATGAATCTTTCTGCCGCCGTTTTGACATGACAAAGGTGCACACGCACCTTATTCAGAAAAAAGCGAAACTCATCAAAATAGGTAAACTTTTCGTATTGATACAAGGTCCCACGTTGATGGTCACATGCTCACTTGCGATCATTCCAGCCAGGAACATTGCTCAACGTGATTAATTTGACTGGCCTGCAGCGACATAGCCCTATCTGCAACAAAGTTCGAAGTTCTGTATATTGTTACGCGACAGTAGCCCTGATTCTTACAACATTTCGCATGTCGTAATATATGCATATATGGATATATCACTATAGCCTATGCATGTATGTGTCTACTTCCGTGGGCGCGCTTGTCTGAGTGTATTTATTCCTATGAATGAGAACTAGATTTTTTTTACTTATATATCCAGATTTTCGGTAATAAAATTTTCTGCATTCGCATTTTCTTTAAGAAAAGCACACAACATGGACACATAATGGCCAAATACAGTGGTCGAACCATTCGTACGCATGCGCACACACTCACATGCGGGTATATGTGGAGCACGAATATGTATACGCGTATTGGCAAAAAAAAACAAAAAACAGTAGACTACTCACAGGCACGCGTGCAAACCCTAAACAACATAGGAAGTGTGTGTATGTATGTATTAAAGACATTTTTATGTTTAACATTCTTTTTATAGATACAAGTATTTAAGTAAATGCTCTGTTTATAATAAACAGTATTAAATAACATTTACGGCCTGAATGTCCGAGAAATTTCTTAGAAAATATTCGTCCTTTGACAGGATTCGAACCTGTATCCTATACGGAACCGTCATTTACGCTGACGTGCCTTAACCGACTCGGCCACAAAGGAGCGTTCGGTAAGCAATGTCGAATTTACTGCTTATAAACTTCAATCTTCCATGAATCTCGTACATTCATAACTGCTCATGGCGTATCAAATGTAAACAAATGACGTCATACATTAAGAATTGGACAAAGTCCGACAATTTATTAAAGACATTTTATGTTTAACATTCTTTTTATAGATACAAGTATTTAAGTAAATGCTCTGTTTATAATAAACAGTATTAAATAACATAACAATGACGGTTCCGTATAGGATGCAGGTTCGAATCCTGTCAAAGGACGAATATTTTCTATTAAAATTTCTCGGACATTCAGGCCGGTAAATGTTATTTAATACTGTTTATTATAAACAGAGCATTTACTTAAATACTTGTATCTATAAAAAGAATGTTAAACATAAAAATGTCTTTAATAAATCCAATTCTTAATGTATGTATATATGTATGTATATGTGTGCGTATGTATGGAGAGAGAATGCGCGTATGCATTCGCATACAAGTGTATATATGCACATATTGATAAAAACAAGACTGCTCACAGGCACACACGCGAACCCTACACAACATAGGAAGTGTGTGTATATGCGTATGTGTATGTATGTGTGTGTGTATACTAATTCCTTATAATAAGACAGTATGTATGTATGGAGACGGAATATACGTATACATACACATGTAGACAGAAACACATACAATACAAAAAATGGAAATAGATCTAAGAACACACATGGGTCATTAAAAGATAAGAATACAGATATCTCTCCTCACCCTTTCTCTGACCAATCTTAATTGTTTTATTATCCTTCAGGTAGAAGAAATTTCTCATTAACAGTTCAAGGAAAACATTTGTATCACTAGTGCACAAAAAAAGTCCATGTTTAACATCGAGAATGTTTAACATCGAAAACCATAAGAAAAATTAATTCCTTTTGATAATATGTGGAAAATATCCACTCTTTGCCTAAAGAAGGTCGCGAGACCGGAAACCCGTGTAGCAAAATTATGGAAAATAAAGCATAATATATTTAAAAAAAAAAAAGAAAAGAAAATCCATATTACAACCAAAAACGTTTGCAGTGTCTCTCTTCTTTTGAATATATACACTTTTCTCTCGTTGGAACAACTATAACCCTTCCATATATATATATATATATATATATATATATATATATATATATATATATATATATATTACTTCAAATGTTATACTAGATACTGAGTATATGAAATAGATACAACATCGATCGATTCCTGTACTATCACGATGAACAGATATTCCTTCAGGGAAGTTCCATTGTCAATTGGGACTAAAACCGAACCAGATTTCAAGTGGAATTCGTACATATGATACATCGCTAAAGATACTGGATAAATGGTCGATTCTCTGTACCGCTTCAGTAAGTACCTGACTGCTGCCATCAATTACCTTTACAAGAGCCAGAAAAAAAAGCCAAAAATGGAGTACTGCTGACAGATATGAGCGGGAGCTACCCAGTCTTCACTTTCCACGCTTCGTAGAATCCTAAAGCGCCTCGGCGTCCTTGTGGGTGACAAATTATTTTTCACCCTACAATCCATTTCTCCCAGACGAAAAGTCGCAGGCCTCTCACTTGCTCTATTGCTGTTTCCATGTAAAGTGCTCAGAGGAAATACATTCTATTAGTTCAAACCTTCACTGCTAAGGCAAGCCATGCTACTCATGTGGTAGCGAACCAACCTCATTCTCTTGGTAAGTCCCAGTTTTTTTTTTCCACAGATCGCCGCTTTGTGGAACCGACTTCCAAGAAGATGCTTCCTTGATCACTAGAATCTGTGTTGACTTAAGTGTCGACTTTTATATTTACGCCAATTCTATCCCTGATATTAAGCACTTTAACACATAAATGCCATACTTTAAAACTATAGGCTTTAACTTATATAAGTCAATCAGTTATGTGCCATGCGTGATACACACTTAGGCGATCATGTATCTTTTGATACATGACTGACGAGGCAGATTTTTTTCCCGCAGTAGGTTGTCATTTCTTTCTGCGGTAGACTAGTTGCCATCCATGGCTATAGAACCCGGTCTGTCCTGCTATTTACCCATAGCTGGAGGTAGAAGAGGATTCATACTTTTCCCAAGGGTATTAGCACGTAAGTGAATGTAATGGATTCGACTGGAATTCGAGCTCGGCTCTCCGATTCGTCAATAAAACATATATATATATATATATATATATATATATATATATATATATATATATACAGGTGTGCTCGGAAAACGAGAGCAGCCGGCCATTGTACGTTACGCTAGTACATACACACATACATATATGCATGCGATATACACACATTCATATATGCATGCGATATGCACACATTCATATATGCGTGCAATCATGCGAATTCCTGATCACATACGATACTATATATATTTCTTGTTATATTAACAAACACCTATACACACATTTATTAAGAAGGAGAAAATGTGAGTTAATGAATTATTCAGAAAGAAAAACAAAGTTAACGCCGATTGAAATCAGGTTATGCGTTTAACGTCTGGGTGGACTAATGCTATGCGTGATGTCTTACATATCTGTGTGTGTGTGTGCATGCATGCTTCTGCGTGTGTTCGTGCGCATGCGCGTGTGTGAGGGAGACGTGTGTATGACTGACCACTTCTCGTTTCATACTCGCCTTTGCTAGTTCTGTGTTCATGTTTATGGTCGCGTCTCGAGAAGAAACGATTCCGTATATAACACAACAGTGGGAACAACTATTTCTTACTTTACTGCTCGTTTGTGGCAGCTGACAATGATCACAACTGCAGGACTTTAAACTGGAATGTTAACGATTTTACCATGTCCTTTCATTGTTAACATTACAAAAAGATCGCATTTGTTTGCAGTAGCGACGCTTAAACGGCTCTTGTAAAGAAGCCTACAATTCTTGTTACATTTTTTTACAGCAATGATAAGAATGGGAGCAAGAAATATAATAACAATGGAGTAAACGGATTTCATTTTTTATGCTTAGTAATGAAGCATTAAATTAGATTTACTTAAAGCTTGATTTATTTGTGAAGGACATTAGAATAATCCAGAATTTATACTGGGAGCAAACCGCTTGCGTACGTAAAGAAACATACAGAAAAAAAGAAAGAGGGTGTAAGACACGGATCAGTCGTCTCTCCGGACTTATTGCTCGATTCACACTTTTTCTCATTTTTATGAACAGGAGTAGTGGTTTATCCCTTGCTACCTGTTTATGTTTGGGGTTCCGGTTTCTTCTAAAAATCTAATTTTCTTTCACCCCACTGACGCCTTGCGTCTTAGTGGCATTATCGCCTTGCTTGGGATGATTAAAAAAAGATTTACTATTGGCGTACACATTCTTAACAACATGAGATATGTAGATGACAGAAGACACAGAAAAGAAACTACACGTACTCCTACAGAAGGCAGTGAAAGAAATCGAGAAGAAAGGACTAAACATCTATTGCAAAAAGACAGAATGCTTAGTTGCCAGCAAAAGAAAGAGCCCATCATGTAGATTACAAATTAGACCTACTAAAATCAAGCAAATACAGCAATTTAACGTCTGGGAAGTGTTTTAACAGTGGACGGAAAAGGCGACACCGAAATCTGGATGCGTATTGGGATAGCGAAAGGTGCCTTCTAAAAATTAAGCAAAGTATTATGAAACAAGAAAATTTCGTTAGAAACAAATAAAAGAGTACTAAACTATTATGTATTATCAGTCCTACTTTATGACAGTGAATGCCGGTTAATCTCAAAGATAAGGAATAGGCTCAAACCAACAGAAATGTGCTTCTACAGAAAAATGCTGAAGATATCATGGACTGAACATGTGTGCAATGAGGAAGTTTTCGAGAAAATCGCAACAAAAAGGACACATACTTAGCCTCAGAAAAAGACAGTTGAAATTTCTAAGGCACATAATGATGAAAGAGGGCTTGGAAAATTTAATACTCACCGGTCATGTTGAAGTCAGGAGGGACAGAGGAAAACAATGCATGACCTGCCTAACGAACTTGTGCAAATGGATGGCATAACAAGGATTAGGAGATATGGGAAAAATAAAGCCAAATTTCCCAGGTCTGCAAAAGACAGGAAGTTATAGAGAATCATGATTTGCATAGTCACAGTACATAGAAGAAGGTTAGTTAATACAAATTTCATTGTGAAAAGATTGACTTGCAAAATAGAATCTTACAGTATACATTATAAGAACAAATACACAGACGCTCTCTCCTTTTCTTTCTTTCATTCAAACACTGAGATGTATACCGCTATTTAATGGCAAAATATTCAAGTATGCCTTTTTTTCCCCTGAAGAGTTTGCAGACAGAAATGATTGACAATCTGATGACAGTGATCTCAGTGTGACCAAAAATGAAAATGATTTAGAAACTGATGTGATTGACAGAAATAGCACACAATTCAGTTCACACATAGTAAATAATTTCTGACATTGTTCTGTTACACTTTATGTCTTCTTTCTTTTTTTCTTCTTGGCGCGTGCGATTCCTCCTGGCAAGAAGAATACGATTTTATTAACACTCCAAATTTGAACGAAAAGAAACATAAAAAAAAAACATATATATAAAATCGATAGTCATCGGCTGATGTATAGTGTCGCATCTGATAAAGGCATTGACATTTTTAGTTCTTCTGAATATTGATGAATATCTGTAAACGCCCAGTTAATATGAAATCTCATAGTTTATAGTTTTTAGTCTGTCTACCTCCCTTTCTTTCTTTCTTTCTTTCTTTCTTTCTTTCTTTTCATTTCTATCTATATCAATATCTATCAAGAGGATGTGAAGGTGGATCAATAGTTAGCGACTCTGAACGAGAAATCCATCTTGACATCCACCCCTGCTATGAGTTAAATAACAGGGTAGACTAGGATCTTTAGCCTTGTCTAGAAACCAGTATATGAGAAGGTCAACTCTGAATTTGAAACCTCGAGGTTGCTTGGAGATTTCGTGGCACAACATGCACCGGTTCTCTGTTCATCCGAAAATTAAATCCACACACACACACACACACACACATATATATATATATATATATATATATATATATGTGTGTGTGTGTGTGTGTTGTAGACCCTATGGCAAATGAGACGTCTGGAGAAGAGGCTGCGCCTTTGTTGACTATTTTATTTTTAGCTAAGCCCTTTCATGACACAGCACGGTTTCTAACACAAAAGACTTCATCTGTCACTGACATTCTTTCCCAGTCTCCATAATACCGCCTGCATTCTATGAAACTAAGCTATGTTCCCATGAAATTATATAAAATTTTAATCATTTTTAATGGGGGCGGGGGAGAGCCCCAAATAAAGTAAAAAGAAAAGAAAATGAAGATTTAGTACGGAACCTTCCTTTCCCGCCTATCTCGGGACAGAAGGACTTGTTGTTTTCTGAAGGGCTATGCGCTAAACCCTTCTTTTGCGTTTATCTACTCCGCTTGTTTGCTAGAGACAAGCAAGGACTTCCTCTAAAAACAGGAGAGGGTATGGACAAACCAATTGAAAACGGGTTGAATATAATGATAAAGGCAGACAACCCTACTTAAGAAGTGGGTGTAGAGAAAAAAAAATGGTTGCGTGTCTGCGAAAACCTCAAAAGTCGGAGTTGGATGCTGGGCCCATTGTACTAAGTCTTGTAGCATAATCTGGCGTGGGTTCTGGGTGGAACTTCATCTTCTAGAATCATATAGAACAAAAACTCTAACCTAGTAGTTTTCAAACACCAAACTCGCGACTTTTATCCATCATTCTCCAAAATCCATGGTATCTAATCTTTTCTATCTTATCTAATTTTCTCAAAGTTAATGTTTAGAATTTAAACATTAGCTTAAAGAGAAAATTAGATATTAAGAGATATTTAAATAGGATATTTAGAGATATTTAAATAGGATAGAAAAAGATTTGATTTGTTACTTTAAACATTAAAGTAACAAATCAAATATTATTGACAAAAAGATTCCTTTTCGTGGGGCCTCTTCAAACGCGTGTTCTATACCGCCATTCTCATCACGACTTGCAGCGTGAGAAACGCCATTCATTTCATCTCAGTCCAGGTAGAAATGCTAATGGAATCCCAAAACGGGAGGACTCTGCTACGGTGGTAGAAGGTGTATTCAGAAGTTTCTTCCAAGCATTCGCAGTAATTGGCAAAAAAAAACCAGTCAGTCCCTGTTTTCAATTCCAACGTTTGACCAGTCGCCTGGTGGGGTAGAATTACGCCATTAAGCAAAATTAATTCCCAATGAGCCTAGCTTACTTCCTATCGGAGATAATAGTATTTCCTTTACCGTTTTCTGATATAATATCTATTAGGATTTCTCTTGTCTGGGTTTATGATGTCTCTCAGCCAGACAGGAGTTACGGTCAGTGTAGATTTTAGGAAAAGTCACTGTAGTAGACAAATGTATATTGTTTCTTTGATCACAAAACGACAAAGAAAAGCCAACCCAAAGAAGTGTACGTAATTTAGTTGAAATGGCTAGATGTAACCGTAAGTTCTATGCTAACAGTTTCTTCTATCGCACTTCTCGCTTGTGGAACTCTCTTCCAGTTTCTTGCTTCCCAGTCAACTATGATCTTCAAAAATTTAAATGCAATGTCAATAGTCATCTTCTGTCTACTTAATCCTTGTTCTTTTATTGCTCTCTCTCTCTCTCTCTCTCTCTCTCCTTAATAGGATATTTTTCTCATAATTTCTAACACCCAGTAATCTTGCTTGGGGTGAAATGATTAAAAAAGAAAACTCTCTAAGTGCAACATTGTAATACATAATACATTCGCTTTGCTTTTCTTGGACACAGATGTCCCTGAGAAAAATTGCGTTTTCACTTCCAATAAAACATGGGAAAAGAAAGGGCACTCGTACTCCAGTCTTTTAATAATAATAAAAATGTTTCTTCATGTGCCGTTGCCCTTCCAATCATGGCTATCAATAACTTCCTGAATTTTTTGGTCTAAGTAACTTTTGACCTTTCAGTGTCCGTATTTGTTATGCAACCTATTCACACATACTTGTTAAGTAGGTTACTCGCTATTCACGAATGCTTTTCATTATAGCATGTGAGTGTTAAATTCGCCAGGCCCTTTTTCCTCATTATGTTTCCAAGGAATTTCAGCTATTTCCTTTGGATTGTAATTGTAATTTTCCTTTTCGCTTTTATTTTTTCTTAAGACTTCCTTTTTGCTCACATGCTCTTGCCATAGTATTCTCATCATTCGTTGGTTGAACCACATCTCTGCCACTTCAAGCCTCTTCGTCATCTATTTTTATTGATTGATTGATTCGTTTTCTACGGCTTATCAACCCATTGCAGGTTATTTAAAGCCAGAAAATATTTTTAGATTGTAAAATTTATTTAGTTTTTTTTTAGATAATAATGGTTTAGTGATAGAAGTTTTCTCCCCCATAGCTGGAGAAGAGGTGGATTCATGCCTTTCCCAAGTGTATTTGCGCATAAGTGAATATAACGAAGGCAACAGAAATTAGAATTCGGCTCTTTGATTAACAATTCCGAGCCATTTTCATTACATCACCCGCAAGCTAACAGCACCTGATATTCCCAAGTGGTCGCCCATCTAGGCACTGACCAGGCTCGAGCTTGCTTAACTTCAGTGATCTTACAAGAACCGGCGTTTTAACATAATATGTCCGTAAGCCTCTTCTTTATCTGCGAGGAGATTCTTCAGCATTCACTGTCATATAGGAAATTAGATATTACTTAGCAGTTCAACATTCTTTTTACTTTTCTAACAATATATTTTTATCTTTTAATACTTTGCTTAGTTTCAGGAAGACACTTTTCGCTAAACTTCTTCACCTGGAGTTTTCACATTTTCTGTCGTCTGTTACCACACTACCCAGATAGTTATTTTTTCTTATTTGATTGATTTTGACGTCCCTAGTATGTAACTGATACCCTGGCCTGTCCCTGTTGCTGACAACTTCTTATAGTTAATAGTCATTTATTTTAATTTCGTTTGCTAACTTTACTGCCCAGCTCTACCTGCTGAATGTTCTGTTTATTGGTAACCAAACCGGTTCCCCCATCAGGTTTTCTTGTTGAGGAGGGTAGCTAGAAACCCGGCAGGATTAAAAGGGCGGATTAACCTTCTTTTAGTGTCAGCTGTCTTCTCGCACGGTTGGGTAGACTGGGCTCTATGTATGTAGCCAGTGCAATGATGACACGACAACGTTTGTTTCCTAAACTGGAGGTTACTCCGATGAAATCGACAGCCATGACCAAGGCGAATTTTCAAGTTGGAGGGCATCAGCAGTGGCTTGACATGGCGAGATATAGACTCCGCCAAATCTACTTTCCAAAGACACGCTACGCACGTATTGATTTTCAATCGAGATATGTGGTAGGAATTGGTCAGAGGGCTCAGCTGCGCAGCAACCCTACGATCACACCCGGTCATTAGACATGATGATGATGATTGAGAGCTCGTTTAGTTTTCCTTCTGAGTTTGCCATCAATACAACAACAATAATACATATAGGAAATTTAATGATGATCTTAATATTATTACTAATTTGTTAACATGATGCTTCAGGTGACGATGATCCTTATAATGAAGTCTAAGCGTCATAATGTCTTATAAATGTAGGAAAATAAGCCCGTATAATTAATGAGAAGACACATCAGCAAGTTTGATTCAAATTCAGGCGCACGTTTCGGGTCTTGATTTCGACTATCGTCTTTGACGGTACATGTCAGAAGGAAACTAATTAATCGCCATGGCGCATGACTTTTACTTTAGCGTTCAGTCGACGCCGTGTGTTTACGACTTAAAAATTTCTACGTACTCGACTTTCGATTTGTCCCGCAGTCACTCATTTACTGCGCGGAAATTAAAAGAAGCAAAAAAAATTAAAAATAAACAAAACAAGAACAAGCGTAGAGCAGCGCAACATTCGCAAAATGAAGGCAATGATTATTTAGAACTTTCTTTCAGCTGATTAGCACCCCCGGGCGTCACCCCCACCATCAAAAAAAAAAAAAAAAAATTCCTCGATTTAGCAGGCATATTTGAGATTTGATTTTCACATTTCTTTAATGTGCTTCTGCTTATCTTCTCTAGACAATATCTTCAAGCAATAATCGAGTTCGAAGGAGGAAGGTGCATTCTGTATTTTAAGCGAGACTGATAAAGATTATAAGTCCCCCTAATTGTGTCTCATAAGCCAGTTAATACGAGTTTAAGCCGAAATGTTTGCATGCAAAAATACATTTAATAGCTAATATGGAACCTTGATGTCACTAATACTCAGACCAACAAAAGACAAAACAAAAATATTACGAGTCCTCAATATTTATGAGGTAAACCTCGAGCGACATAGGAGAAAGATCGAACCTGACCTGACGATTTTATTTATTATACCTCATTTATCTTACGTTGTATTTTTTCCAACTGCTACTGTGTTATGTTATACATCAAAAAACGTATATACACTTCAAGAAAGGAAAAAAATCAGTATTTACTCGACAGATGGCCCTACCCCTATGGCTGTAGCATCCACAAGTCCTAAAATGTGTATCGTTAGAAAACCGACGATATTGGCGGTGCTTAGACAAGAAATTGAAAATGCACGTGCAGCAACCCCAGTGGATAAGCAGCAGTTCACCGTACTAATAAATGTCTGGTAAGTAAAGGACATCATTTTGAGCATCTCTTATGATTGTGGAGTCCAAAGGTAATTTGTATTAATCTCGTGATGTCTGAATAAATTTAGTTTTACAATATCTATACACGTTTTTCCTTTCTTGAAGTGTGTATACATTTTTTTGGCGGACTCTAAAATTTACTGGGCACATAATGCAGACAGGAGGCATGGAAAATTTGACACTCACAGGAAATATTGAAGGTAAGAAGGGCAGAGGGAAACAGTGAGCTTGTGTAAATGGAGAGCAGAACAGAAAGTGGGAGGGATAGTAACAAGTATGGCTAAGAGCTACAAAGGATAGGAAGTTGTGAAGACCCATGATCAGCCACATCATGAAAGAAGAATTTCAGTACCACCAACTTGCCAAAATATGGCAAAATATTAAAATTTTCATGGGGATTCCCTTCTTGTTCAGACCCCAAATATTTCAGTATCTCTTTGTACAGATAGTCTCTGATGTAGATAGGGTTAAGTATCAAAAATGATTGTTAGTTAAAAAATTACATGTCAAATGCACTTTTTAATGTAGTCTATAATGATAATAGCATAAGTTGCAATTCTTGAATATTTTCATTCTTAAAATAAGATAAATATTGAATAAAAATGCATTATCGTTAAAAGAAGGTTAAATATTGAATTTGCGAAATTGTAGGAAAAAATACTTAACATGGTGTGATGGATAAATTGTCGCCATTTTATATTTTTTATTTTACGCATGTGGGTTGTTTGTATTCGATTCTGTCGACTGCACAGTATAGTAGGGTCTGTTGGGCACCATCTATGAGAAAAAGAGCATCATGACGCAATTCACTCTGCCCGGAAATTTGGAAACGGTATGCTGTACTGCTTGGCATTCGCGACGGAAGAACCAATACGAACATTTCAGAGTGTTTTTGGTGTCAATCTGTGTTCGTAGTTAATATTGTTAAGAGTTGGCTTTTTCTTTTTTTTTTTATTAAAGCTTCCATTATTTTTAATCTTTTTTACAGGTGGATGAAGTTATATTTTTGTTTTCTGCTAGTATGTTTCTAATGGAGTCTGGTAAGTTTGTGTGTATGTTTAAATGGCTTCTAATGGAGCTGTGATCAGATAGGTGTAACATAAGACGTCTGGATAAGCATGTAGTTGTGTTACCGATGTAATTATTTATGAGTCCGGTTTGATCAGGAACACAGTTCCATAAGGAGCATTTGAACTCATAGATAATGTTCATTCTTTGTAATTTTGATTTAACTGGTGTGTTGTTATTTTTGAGGATAAGGTTAGCTGTCTTAAACTTTTTATAATAGATAATTTGTTTTTTTTATTCGGGTCAATTGGGGTAGTGTATTTCTTTATAATATGTCTTGTTGAAGAATCGTCTTTGTTTGTAGTTAATGTGCATTTGGTTTTTGTAATAAATGTTTATGGAATTTTTAAGTGTGTTCGCTATCGTTATTACTTACTTTGGGGAGAAATAGTCTAATTTGGTGGTCTGTAAGGTGGTTAGGGAAGCCGTTGTTGATTAATGTTTGTTTTACATTATTATCCTCAATTCTGTGTATTCTATCCCTCCGCCATCCATCAAACCATCTATAAAAAAAATTACTACACGCATGCACAACCAAAGTTCCATTTTGTGACCATAATAGCAACACTTACGCCCAAATTAATGGTGTTAGTATAGGAAATCCACACGATCCATGCTTTTCCAACTAATACATGTCCCATTTAGAAAACACGATAAATACTGTAAACCTAAAAATATATGTCCGCTCCGTAGATGATATTTTTATTTTAGCAAATAACATTAAAGAAATAGATACACTTAAGACCATATTTGAGAAAAGCTCCGTCCTTAAAAAACAAACTCCCATTCTTAGATGTTCTCATAGAATATAACAATAACACTTTTATCACTTCATTATATAAAAATCTACTAGCTAAAACTCTTACCACCTTAACTTTAAAAGCGAATGCCCACTCAGGCACAAAACAGCAGTAATAAAAAAAACTTCCTAAAAAGAGCATACCAGAATTCATCCTCTCGACTACTCTTCCTCAAATAACTTAATAATGTAAAACAAACACTAATCAACAACGACTTCCCTAACCAACTTATAGACCACCAAATTAGACTATTTCTCCCCAAAATAAGTAATAACGATAATGAACACACAGTCAAAAATTACATAAACATAAACGAAAGCGCTCGGAACTATAAAACATTTGGACAGTTTTTACATACTCTTTGTCCAGAAAAGAAAGTTCTTGTTCGAACACAAGAAAAATTAAATAAAAAGCTTAACCGTAGTTCCTTCTGTCGACTTTAATGAAACGTGCATAAACGAAGGATTACTGCCTAATTATACAACTATATATATATATATATATATAGTGATGTTCTTTTTCGTACGTAAGTGTGCGCAAAGCTCTGTTAAAGATGTTGCGAGGCTTACATTTGAGAGCATTTTTTTTGTCTGGTAGAGTAATCAGGTATGCCTGCGTATAGTGAAATACACTGAATGTGGTATTGTATTCAGTGCGTCATGTTGTTCACTGGAGACCAAAATATTCTCCAGGGGGAAAATGATAGTTATCCTGTAGCTAAAACATAAAGAGAAAATGACACATTACGCCTTTTTTCTTTTAAATACTGCTTTTGGCAACGCCATCTACCAGTTGTTAGCAGAAGTTCTTTGGCAGACGTGGGGCAATCCTACAGTTTCTTCGATTTAGAAAATCTTAATTCCTTCCTTTTACAAATTTTAGTGTACGTTAGTTTCCTTTACCATTTCAACAAAATATTGTAATGAATATATATATATATATATATATATATATATATATATATATATATATATATAATTATTTTTTAAAAATATGATTCCTTCGCTATATAAGTGTTCTCATGTTTCAAAAAAGAGAGCCGAAACCATCAATATAATTATTAAAATTAAATTGACTTAAAGTAACAAGCTCTGTTTCATCCTCAAGCGAAAATTCAGGAATAACCAATTTTGAAATTTACGTGTCGTTATAAGCGTGTTCATTCGTTACTATGGAAACGGCTGGGGCGACGATTTTTATCCACATATCAGTCACCTTCAGGGACAGGTCAAGCTGAGGTAGGGTGGGTGCCTATTTTAAAGCGAATTATGTCTTTCTTGTACGCGCATCGTCTGTTCATTCACTGAGGAAGATAGATTTTGGAACCATCGTATGTTGTTAAGTGTCTGGATAATTTTGTTTATTTTATTTGTTTGTTTATTTATTTATTTTCAACGGGCTGTTTCATATATAAATGCGTCGCACTGAATTACAATTTGTTTTTTGACGGCTTCATAAAGGGTTTTTCCCTTTAATGATTGGGTTAAGCTTTTTAGTCCTTTATTAAACTATGAAATTTGATTTTTTTTATGCTAATTATTAGTAATGCGAAATTTTGTTGATGTCGACAAAAGCCGTTAACTCATGTCTATGGTTTAATAAATTTTATTTAATGCGAAATTTTGTTGATGTCGGCAAAAAACCGTTAACTCATGTCTATGGTTTAATAAATTTTCATTATTAAGAAATTTAATTATGTGTAGTTTTTCATGTAGGCATAAAGGGCATGGGTCATCCCAGGTTTTACAAGTTCTTGTTCTATTTATTAATGTCCATTTTACTCTTGGTGTTTTATTCATTTCTTTTAAATGCCAAAAATATTTGGATAGAGATGTCTGATTTCTACTTCTAATATTGATGAAGGAGCTTTTATGCTGCCTCCACCTAATTTTAAATTCATTCTTCGTTGACCCAATGTATATCCTATCGGTGTTAGGACTCTCAATGGATGAGATTGGTATACTATGGATTTTATGAGGCATTTTTTTTCAACGGGCAGTCTTCAGGGTTTCTACAATCACATAATTTTTCATTATTTTTTTCTGATTTTAGTTTAGGATTTTTATTAATACTGTTTTGGCGCGTGTGTGTTTTATATACATATATATATATATATATATATATATATATATATATATATATATATATATATATATATATATGTATCGTTGAAACAATATAAATAAAAGAAACCAGACTTCCTATCTAAATATTTTTGGCACCTGAAGGAAATAAATAGGACACCTAAAGTGAGGTGGAAAATTATAAACAGGACTAGAACATGTAAAACTTGGGATGACCCATGCCCTTTGTGCCTCCATGAGAAGCTGCATATTATTAAGTTTCTAAATAATAATAATCTATTAAACAATAGACATGAGTTAACGGTTTTCTGTCGTCATCATCAAATCTATGGTTTGAATGATTAGCTAAAAACAAGCATACAATATGATAACTTTTATAATCCATAGCCAAAATAAATAGTTTAAATACCCTACAAAAAGAAAAACCTTTATGAAGTCGTCAAAAAACAAAAGTTACGGCATTTTTTATATGCACAAATCCCTTTCATAAAGAAATAAAATAAAAAAATAAATAAATCTCCGTAGACACGTAAGCCAGACTAGGCTAAAACATCTTCCGTTTCAAATTTAGACACCCCCATCTTACCCTGACTTGACATCTATGAAAGTAACTCTATACTGATACTTATTATTAACACCCAACACACACCTACCCAATTTAAACAATTCGCCCTAGCTGTTACCAGGGAAATTTTGATTTCAATTATTAAAACATGTAAATTTCTGAAATAAGTTATTCAAAAAAAAAATTTCGCTTGAAGATGGAACAGAGCTTTCTTTAACTCAATTTAATTCAAATAATTATATTGGAGTTTTCGGCTCTTGTTTTGAAACATGAGACCTCTTATGTCGCGAGTTGAATCATATTTTTAAATAAATAATTATATATATATATATTATATATATATATATATATATATATATATATATATATATATATATATATATATATATTATTGTAGCGCATCACGCCTTCTCGGGCGAACGTTTTTCCATTGCTATGAAATAGAACGATTATATTGAATCAATTGCTAGTTCTACTGCGGGAAAGCCGGTTCACTATGCCATGCTAGACAATTTCTCTCAATGGAGTCTATTTGGCACCTTCATAAGTTTACCATTTGTGCATGTATTGGCTATTGCTGTCACATCTTGTCTGGTGCTTCTGTTACGTATCTAGAGATTCTAAACAAAATCCAAAGAAGAATCTGTAATTTTATCAGCTCTGACCTGGCATCTCGGCTTCAATCACTTTCCCAATGTCATAACGTGGCTTCTCTGTGCCTTTTCTATAAATATTTTCATGGTAACTGTTCTTATGAGCTTTCATCTTTGATATTATAGTGGATGTAGTAAAAAAAAAAGGTACGTATGAATGTGTTGTTTTGGTGTAAGGAATATTGTTCCTACGATTAGGTCAGTGTTTGCGGCTAGCTAAGTTATAGTTAAGACAGAAGAAGACCGTCCTTTCCCCAATCCCCCCTACGGCCTTGTGCCACATTTCTGTATTGTTCAGAATAAATATTGCTTTCCTCTTTGATACATAGACTTTACGAAATTAAGCATAATTGCTAGGTTTCATAATTTTACTGTTGAAATGACTAGATGCAACCATGAGTTCTATGTTAATTTATTCTCCCGCACTTCTCGCCAGTGGACCTTTGTTTCGGCTTGTTTTCCTGTCAATTAAGATTTTCAAAATATTGAAATGCAATGTTATCTTCTGACTTTTTTTATCTTTCTTAAATTGTCTTTTCTCCTCAATAAAGTCTTCTCAGTTTCTTTCACTCTCAGTAACCCCTTGCATCTTAGTTGCTTTATTGTCTTATTTGGGGTGAAATAAATAAAAAAAAACTTTGTATCTTTGTATGATACAGTGGCATAACATTGGAACCCTTAGGGTCAAGCTAATTACACTAGCGAATAGACTGCAAGGTAAACCTCCTATCAGCCGACACCAGGTGGCACTAAATTACATTTGTCTGTCATTGGCGTGTCAAACTCAGTTCTTGGAATGCCTAAACCGATTTGGATGAAGATTAGAACGGAATTAACTTATGTAATCCCACTGGGCGAAAGTTATTTATTTCGACGAAGTCTTTGGTTTGCATAATGAGAAATTCGGGAATTAATAAGAAAGAGGGAATAAGACCTCAGTATAACTGATCTGACTATATCGATTAAGTGTTTATGTATGTACAAGCCTGGTATCGATATTCCACCAACAGTCGTATCTTTATTTGACCTGAATCTAAAAGATTCATTTAAGGTTGCTTCAACTGTGAGTAGCCAATAAACTTTCGCTTGCTGTAACTATCTTCTCTTGGCTTTCTCACTACCAAATAAAACAGTGATGTGATAACACGTGATCATTGCAGTGACTGCTGAAAAAGTGTGACGGCAGATTAGAAATAATTTTGTCCAGTTACGAGATAATACAAATATAATATTTAATCGTGATCAGACTTAGTTGTAATGTGTAAAATCCTGAATGAAGATGTCAGAGAGAGGAGTAATAAGTTAAATAGTTTCTCTTACGCCAAACCGCTTGGTAGGAAATCCTGCCTGTCGAGAAGATTAGAATTTAAAACTCTGGTGTTTAGCTGCGTTCAGAAATAATCATTGGTACTTGTTAGTACGGGAGGTTGATTTTTTTTTTCACTTTTATCAACATGACACTTAGTGCGAAAGCTGGAGTTTAATGCGATAAATACTGCCACCAAAAAATAAATTCATAGCTTTTACCAGTTTTTGAGCATTTAGTTTTAAATATAGTCTGAAAAATGTACAGAGGTACCTAATGTCCGCAGGTTTTTTGCTTAAAAACTGACTGAACGGAAAATATATTCAAATCAGAATTCTAATTACGAATCACCACAAGCAAAATATGCAATTTCTTTACTCTGTATTCGATAAGTAAATACTGCGTGAAATAAATTTTAAGAGATTACAAAAAATACAACTCAATGAATAAGATTTGTTAGATCATTTGTAAGATCATAAAAGTTTATATAACACCATAATACTGCTGGGCACAAATTATAAAACAAAATGTTTTAAATTTTCATTGTTTATTGAGAATCACATTAAAACTACTGAACTATATAACATATTACATCGTAATAGCTAAATTGTTCAGAATAATTCCCCTTTGAAGTAAATGAAGGTTTTATTTGATGGCACAATGATTTACTAATAATGTGCTTGTGCTATGAATCTTGTCCATATACAATTTGTAAAGCTTCAGTAAATTCTAAATTTTATAAGGCTGCCCAAAAGCTTTCACTAATCACCGCAATCAAATTCTAACGTTATGATTTTGAACCTAAGCTTAATCTTTGTGGGGAAAATTGTGAAAATGGCCTACCTCGGAAACGCCCGCGAATCTGTGCGTCGTGCAAACTCCGATTGCTCAACGATAAAAGAACCAAAATGGCGGCACCCATGTTTTATGCCGGGCGGTCTCGGACAGTTAACGCGAAATCTCGTTGTCTCGTCATTCGCATGCAAATCATGGTCGGTCCTCGGCTGTATAAAGCAGGCGCATTTTTGTTTCTGAGGGCTGTTTTTTGCTCGTGAGAAGGTTGGACGTGTGATACTATTTTGTCGATTACCCTCCTCGCATTTCCTATCTGCTACTATCAGTTGAGTCGTTGCTTTACCACAACACTCTTTAAACTCATTTTCTCAAAAAACGGTAACAATTTAGAACAGAATCTTTTGTGTCGATATTTTTCCTTACACACCCTAACTTTCAAAATAAGTGCAATACCACGGTTTTAAGATCGACCTGCCTTCTTTTATGTGTCCCTTTAAGACGTAGGAGATCATGGCCCACCACATCTTCCTAACCTTTGTAGCTCTTAATAAGTTTTGTATTTTTGTTATTTCTCCCAAACCGTGTTCTGTCATCCATTTGCTCAAGCCCATCAAGTATGTCACGCGTTGCTTTTCTCTTTCTTTCTATCTGTCCTGTGAGTATCAGATTTTCCAAGTCTTTATTATGTGTTCCAGAAATGTCAACTGTCTCTTCTCTTAAGTATAAGTTTCCTTTTTGTTTCTATTCTCTTCAAAAGCTCATCGCTCGGCCCATGGTATCCTTAGCATCCTTCTGTAGAACCACATTTCTGTTGATTCGAGTCTCTTCTTCATCTTCGAGGAGATGGTCCAGCATTCGCGTAACAGTTCAGTACTCTTTTCTTTGCTTCCAACGAAATTTTCCTATTTCTTAATACTGTGCTTAGCTTTTGGAAGGCGTCTTTGGATCTCAGTGTCACACTTTCCGTCCTCTGTTAGAACACTTCCCAGATACTTAGAATTATGTACCGCTTGATGTTTAGTATCCCCAACGTTTAACTTGCATTTTGGTCTTTTTGTAGTTAATGCTTAGTCTTTTCTTTTTGCTTTCTTCGCTACCTTCTGTAGGAAGTTTTGTAGTTTCCTTTCCGTGTCTGCTATCAGCACTGTGTCATCTGCATATCTTATGTTGTTAAGATTGTGGCCGCCAATGATGAATCCTTTGAACGTTTGAAGAAAAACCTTGAATACACCAGATTCGACCGAAGTTAATTTGACGGTGCCCAAAAGCAAATAAACAATTATTTTACGTATAAAAAAATGTAGTCTCGTATTCTTATCAGATGTTAAAAACGTGACATTACACTAATTTATCTGTCACTGATATCGGCGGTGATACCTCGGTTTTTCACGTTGAGTCGATTTGTATTTAAAAATGGATTCGAAAAAGTTAAACGAATGTCTGAATCTTACCAAACTGTTTATTTGATTTTTTTTTGTTTAACGTCATATCAATCTCTTATGGGTCATTTAATGCTGAAATTTCATTTTCTTGGGAGCGTTGAAATAATAAAAATAAGTTACTTTGCTTTTATAATTGAATACATGGTAATTGATACTCATTATGTGTGCATATACATGTTTGCGCGAACATAATTACTACAGGCAGTGATATGTATGTTTTATGTTGTGGTTTTGTTATATTTTGAAATGCAGTTTGCTCTCTTTGAGAAATCGCGTAGGATATTATTTGAATTAATGTCATGAGTTGATTGATGTATTGATTTAGTTTGGTTTGTTTTAAGGTATATCAACCTCAATGGGTTATTTAATGCCGACAAAATTTTTATTGCTGGTAATATGTTTTTCCTCAACAATCTAATGTTGGGAATATTTTTCCTTGAAGAAATCTATAACTGGTAATATTTTTTTCAAAGAATGTATAGCTGTTTGTATTGCTAGTACTTTTTTTTTTAATTATTGCTGATAATAATTTTTCCTTCAAAAATTATTGCTGGTAATATTTTTTTTATTACAAAGTATTTCTGGCATTAAAACCTATTTTTACACAAGTTTGGGTGTCAACTATTTGTCCATAGCTGGAACCCTAACAGGTGCTACCACCCCGGGTCAGGGTGGACCTGGGAACACCAGCAATTAAGAGGTGGTTCCACGCTCCTCAAAACCTCATCGGAGGCCTTGCTGTTGGACGTAGTTTATTGTCTTACCCAGGACGCAGATGCAGTTTATCGTCATACCCAGGACGGATTGATGTTGGTAATTTTACTATGAATAGTTATTTTTGGTATTTTTCTTACATCGTTTTTTTCTCAATCTGTGAGGAAATGAGGAACTGCTGTATAGGAGGACTGATACTGCATAGCAGTTTGCACTCTTTTCTTTACTTCTAACGTGATTTTCTTTTTAGAAAACTGACAGCAGAAAGAACGCTGGTTCTCTATAAGACAGTGACTCCTAGCAACCTAAGACAGAAGACCGTTCGCCTGCGACGTGAAAAGGAAGGCGCATTCCAGTCAGACTGTTCGTCGCCTCACTTTCCCTCACAATTCCTCGCTCGTCTGCAGCGGACTAGGCTCAACAGAAGGTTACAACTGAATACAATTTGCCGACTGCTGCAATTTCGTTTCATGATTTTATTTCTTGGGTAACGATCCGACCAAAGAATTATTTTCCTTATATTAAGCCACAAGAGTTCAACTCGAAGAAGCTGCATCCTTCGAACGAACATGGTGTCTGGTCTGAGCTGCAATACAATAGGAATAATGGATATTGCTTTTTATAAGAAAGTGAACAAGGTATTAGGTATAGAAAAATCTGAGAAACAAAAGAATAATGGCTTGTGAATTTTAACGCCTCCAAAAACGAAATTGCTCTCTATTAATCATCTGAGAGACCTCTTTATCCCTTCCGTCAGCATGGCTAATGCTAACCTCTAGGAGAGTGACTCATTGCGCTTTCTTGGGATAACATTCTCAACTGACATGAAGTGGAAAGACTATATTAAATTCATTGCTAGGTTAGCTGTTAAGAAAGTTGGTTCACTGTGTAGTGCTAGACAATTTTTCTCTCTAGAATATATCTTACATTTAGATATGTATCATCTACCATTCGTCCATGCTTAGAAGATTTCTGTCACATATGGTCCAGTGCTCCTGCTATATATTTAGAGATTCTTAATAAAATCCAAAGTAGAATCAGCAATATTATTTTTCCTGATCTGGCTTCTAAGATTCAGTCACTTTTCACCGCCGTAAAGTTGCTTCCCTGTGCCTTTTCTATAAATACTTTCAAGGTTGTTGTTCGAATGTGCACTTCTTTAGGAATTTTGTACTAGACTGACAATACTAGACTGTGAAGTCGGTCTCATCAATTTACACTTGAGATGGTTACACATAACCGTAAGTTCTTTGCTAACAGTTTCTTTTCTTACACTCCCCCTCTTTTGGAATTCTCTTCTGGTTCCATGCTTTCCAATCAATTTTAATCTTCAAAAACTTAAATTAAATGTCAATCACTAAATACTGTCTTTCCAATTACTCTTTAGAAATGTTTCTGTTTTCTAATTCTTTTACATCCAGTAACCCCTTGTTTCTTAGTTGCTTTACTGCCTTAATTGGGGTGAATTCGATTAAAATACTAATCTCCTGTATAATACCGATTACTGAACGATTTCATGACAGATTAAGAAACAACAGTTTGGCGGATTAAAGCGTTAGTTCTTGAATTTGGTGACATAATAATCGGGTCGGGCAGCGTGTAATTGGATTCAGTACTAAAAATAAGAACTATACGAAATACATCTAGACATGAGCAGTGGAACGAGAATAGTCTACACCCGTAGATAGAATAAAGGGTTCTGTTGTGAATCCCCTATAGGTTAACCAGATCGACATACATATCAGCAGACATCGAGGGTAAGCCAGCGGGCATAACGGTCGAAAAGCTACAAAGATGAGGACAATAGTCAGCATGTAAATAGTGTAATTAATTAAGAAAAATGACTTAAAGTGGCACAGATAACTAGAAAGGAAGAGAATAATAATCAAGATGTTGGTTGCCACACTACATTAAACAAAAGTTTAGGAAGAAAACTTCTAGAAAAAGTGATAACAGTGGACTTAAGAAGCCTGTTTTGCTGATAAACTGTTTTAAGAGGAATATTTTATAAATTTCACGGTAAGGCTAACTGTTCTGTAAATAAACGCAGAATGTTTCCTGTATGGAAACGGATAATCTCACGATCACCATTCCGACAAATGTTGAGAATGGCACGAAGAGATTATGGGGAAAACGAGGAAGATATAAAGAATATGTGAACGACAAAGAAACTGCTTTCAACAATAAAAAAAGAATGGTAGAACCATTATGAAGCAAAAAGCTTGGGGAATTTAACAGGCACAGTTTAATTTTAGTTTTTCCTTCCGCTTGTGCTGTTAGGCGTCACGGGGGAGACAGTCGTCTGTCAGCGGCAAGGCGAGTGGCCTAGACGAGAGATATCTCGTCGGCTCTGAGAGTGCATGCCACTGAGTCGCTCCAGCGTCTTCTTGGTCTGCCTCTCGCTCTCCAGCCAGAGTACCTGAGGGTGTATGCTCGTAGGGCTGGTTGAGTGAGGTGTCCGAAACACTTGATCCTTGTCATTCGATGTGTTGTATGATTGGTATTGCTCCTACCATATCTCTTATTGCTTTATTCTTGATCTTGTCTCGCCTGATCTTGTTCACTGCTTCCCTCAGGTATTTCATCTCACAAGTGACCAGTTTCCTCTCAATGGTTTTTGTTAGGGGCCATATCTGGCATTGGTATGTCAGCGTTGGTAGGAAAATAGCGTTTATGAGATTTGCCTTGGTGCTCATGGAAATTCTAGGATGTTTTAGAAGAGGAGCAAGTTGGTAACTGACTGCGTTGGCTTTCTGAGATCTGGTCTCGATTTCTCTGTCTAGTTTGCCGTTTTCAGTAAATATGCTGCCCAGATATTTGAATTCACTTGTTTGATTTAGCTGGGTTCCATTGATGTTAATGTCCAGTTTTTCTGGGCTTTTGCTGATGGTCATGACCTCAGCCTTACTGACACTAATCTTCATGTCATATTTCTCGCAGCTTGATTTGAGTTGATCAGCAGAAGGCACTTTGAAAGCAAGAGAAGCAGAGAAAAACAGTGAATAAATTATTCGAAGAGTCGGAATAAACCAGTGGCGGAACAAACACCACAAAGAAAAAAAAAGGAATTGTATAGAGGCAAGAATTACTTAGAGCAACAAAAAAGAAAATAAGACTTTTATTGCTATTTATACATTATTTTTTTACCAAAGTGATTTAATTTCTATTTCTCCTTTATCTTACAGCGTTGCTGCACATATCACTCAAAATGTCATCAGATTATGTAGCGCCAGGTTGTAGATCTCTTGGTTACTTGACACGTAAGTAATTCTTGTCTCATGCTGCCAATCCCGCAAAAGCATTTCGCAATTTAAAGTTGAGTGATTTTATATCAATATATGCATCAGATATGGTAATAGGTGCAAGAGACTCACCCAGAAATGGCATAAACACGGACATGACTGGTTAGGAACAGTGATTCACTGGAAACTGCGCAAACTATTTGTGCCTAGTTACACAAATATATGTAACATGAACGCAAACCTAGAAATCATCTTTAAGATGAGTAGAAATAAAGCTCTTAAAGC
The DNA here is from genome assembly GCA_903632075.3 of Acanthosepion pharaonis. NCBI lineage: Eukaryota > Metazoa > Mollusca > Cephalopoda > Sepiida > Sepiidae > Acanthosepion > Acanthosepion pharaonis. Next base: position 1,323,343 of record CAHIKZ030001979.1, read on the forward strand.
TGTATTTATTCAGACGATTCACTTGATTTAAGTGTAGAGAAACAGAGTTAGTTTTAAACAAAAAACACACACACACACACACACACACACACATATATATATAGAAAGAAAGAAAGAAAGAAAGAAAGAAAGAAAGAAAGAAAGAATATTAGAGCTTTGTCTGAAACTGAAAATTAAGTAATAGAGGTCGTGCCTATTATTATGCGAATACTGGAGACGGTTAAAAAACTTGTAGAAAAACAAAAAGAAAAAGAAATGCAATAAATATTGGAGGAATAAGAGTTACAAGAAAGGATTCAAGGAATTCAGAAGACAGTATTGTTGAAAAGAGTCTCTGGGCATAATAAAAAGTCTTCTGGTCTCTTGAGCACGGATGATGTCCATGAGAAAATCTCTGGCGTGAAAGCAAATCTAATAACGAGATGGATCCGTGGAAATTCCATTATGTCTCTTTACAATTTAAGGTATAGTAACTATTTACCCTATTTACATCGTTCGGACTGTTACTCTCATCTTTATCGCCATATTCACGACGTTTCAGCCATTGTACTCTCCAAGCTTCTTCAGGTGATATTCGTTGGAATTTCGAACCGAACCCTTTATTCATAACAATATGCCTCCGTGGATTAAATAAAGGGTTCTGTTCGAAATTCCAACGTCGTAAATATGGCAATAAAGATGAGGACATAAGTCCGAAAACGTAAATAGTGCAAAAAGTAATTCACATATAATAGAAAAAAAAGAAGAAATTATAGTAACTTGTGGCTTGGTGGTTTACAAATTTATATACATTTGATCAGAAAAACAAAACATTATTCTTTATTTCAAAATATTGAACAATTTTTCTGCGTTTTTTTTTTGTTACATTGTGAAATGCCGTGGCTCTGGGGAAAAGTAACATAAAATTAACGGTACCTAAACTACCTGACTTGGGGTTTCGACTCCAGTCACTTTCTCACCGACGTAATGTGGCTTCCCTCTGCCTTTTCTATAAATATTTTCATGGCATCTGATCCGAGGAGCTATTTTCCCTGGTTCCCGGATTGAATGAATTTAAACGTGTTACTAGGCTGGCACTTCGATCCCACCCTTTTACTGTCGAAACAGTTAAATGTAACTGCCTCTTCTACTCCAACAGCTTCTTCTCTCGCACTTCCCGACTGTGGAACTCCCTTCCTCTTACTTGCTTCCCTGATAACTATAATCTTCAAAAATTTAAAGGCAATGTCAATTGACATCTTCTGTCGCCTTGATCCCCGTTCTTCTTTTTATCCATTCCTCACCCCCCCCTATACCCAGTCTTTTCCCTTACATTTTCTGTAGCCTCTTGCGTACTAGTGGCACTCCCGTCTTGCTTGAATTGCTTAAAAAAAAAAAAACAGCTGCCATTTTCTCAGAAACCACTAATAATGCCTGTTTTCTTTACATTCAGTGGATTTCAATAGTATATCAATTACCAATATATTCGATAGTAAATTATTTGCAATTTTTTACTATCGTAAAATCATTAGCAATGTATTTGCGTAATACATATCATAATAGCTCTAGTCTGTCATTAATGACAGAATAAAGTTATTAATTTCTGATCACTGATTTTTCTGGATTTCTTGATTGTTTGCAACGCGAAAAGTTGAACCGACGAGCCGAGATCAAATTCCGACCTCGTCTGTAGTGTTCATATTTCACATTAGTTCCCCCTGGGAAAGCTATGAATCTATCTATTGTTCTTGTTGAATAACAAGGGTTCTCTTACTTTGGATGATAGCCAGTTTAGGGAAGGGACAACTCTGAATTCAAAACCATGGATAAAGTAACAGGAAACCATTCCACTATCTTTCCCCGAAAAGTATGACAATTTACAGATAATAAAGAAAATAAATTTGTGGGGAACTAGGACCACATCCGACCTAAAGAGATCATATCACGTCACGAGTTTCGTAACACATCAGGGTTACCACATAGACATGCCTAGATCAAGATAAACTGACGGAATCTATGCCTCTTTAGTCTGATATTGAATTCTTCCTTTTCTTAGATTAGTTACCACTTCAACGCAAAAGATCCGTTGTTTAGTTTTTTTTTTAATCAATTCACCACAAGCAAGGCGATAATGCCACTAAGACGCAATGGGGGGTGCTGGGAGTGAAAGAGAATGTGAAAACTTTAGAAGGAACCGGAAACCCAATGTTAAACAGGAAACAAAGGATAGACCTCTACTCCTGTTCAAAAGACCGGGGAGAAGTATGATCCGGACGGTAAGGGAACCTTGTTATTTATCGGGGAGATGAGAGGGATTCATAACTTTCTCATGTGCATTTGCGTACACCTGAACGTAATGAACTCGACAGCAATTCGAACTCTGTTCGTCGATTTCTGTTTCCCTGACGCTAACTGTAACACTATTCGCACATTTCCATGAAGAGAAAAAGCATTTAAAAAAATGTATTCCTACATTAAAGTCCTTTACAAACATGTGTATAATCGAAACATTTATAATTGCTTTCGAGTTAAATCATTTGAAATTCACTTCCATTACACGCACACACATGCACGCGCGCGTGTGTTTGTGTGTATGTGCGTCCTTGCGCATATGTACAATAGCCGGCTACTTTAATTTTCCAAGCACACCTCTCTACAACTGCTCATCTCAGGCATACTTGTGTTTATTCAACACCTATAAAGCCTCACCTATGGTCTATACTGTAACTATGTTGATCTGGCCTTAGTTACAGATTCTGGGATAGCGGATTATCTGGCATGAATAACAATCTGAACAACGCCAGTACGCTTAAACTCTCAGTCATGGTGACTTGTGACTTCATACCTTTTTTGTATTTTTCAACTAACTGGAAAATGTCGAAAGCATTGTATTGTGTCTTATATAAAAATCTCGATGTCTAAAAAGTGTGATATAACTGAATATATCTGCAAAGAAAATGTTAATAAAAAGCAGTGAGTAAGATGATTGATAATAATCGTGATCAAAGACCACAAAAACAGAATGTGCTTTCTTATTGAAATGGCAGTCCCTGCAGATTGTAATGTATCTTTGAAAATCTTAATAATAAAAAAACTACAAAAATGCAAGGATCTTGAAGTGGAAATTTAATTTAGAAAGTAATTCCAGTTGTACTTGGAGTCCTCGGTTTGACTGCAAAAAGGTTCCGATAGACTCCTTGAAGGGATTCCTGGTAGCCCATGTCTTAAAGAAATATAAAAAAGTTGTACTCACAAGTCCAGCTCACACATTATGAAGAGCTTTATCCATGTAAAATGTGTGTAATGATAAGTTTTTTTTTATAAAAGTGATCAGTGGAAAATGTCATGAAGTCATTTCTGAACTTAGGTCTCTGGTTTGGATCCAGAAGGAAATGTGTATACAACAGAAACCCAAGGAAATAATAATAATATTTTTTTAAAGAAATGATCAGTGGAAAATGTCATGAAGCCATTTCTGACCTTAGGTCTCTGGTTGGGACCCAGAAGGAAATACAACAGAAACACAAGGAAATAATAATAATAATAATAATAATAATAATAATAATACCTAGAATCTTGAATGAACGCTTTGGGAAAACGGAAACTAAGACCAAGAGTTTCTATCTTCAGAAACTGTCATCATTTATTTTGCGAGGATTCTCCATTCTCCGAAAAATTCTTCAATTGTGACAAGTTTCGTTGACATCATGCCTCGAGAACAAATTTTCTATTGTTTACGTAAATGTACGGTACCAACACACTGACAATAATTATAATATTAACAACAAAAGCATTAATTCACTTTTGTTTAACAAAATGTCAAAATTACATCACTTATCGTTCCCCATAGTTTAACTTCCTTTTCATAATGTCGAGAGATTTGCGAATATTTTAGAATGTTCTCATATTTAAATTTAAACGCATGGCGTTAATTTTCCTCTGCAATACTTTTTTGTAATTCTTCTTTCAGAGTGGGCGGAAAAATCTACACTTAATATTTTTTATTTTCTAATTTTTCTCTTAAAACATTTTTTCCTCAGAAAATAGATTCCTCAAATCCAGTAGATGTTATCACCCTTTCCAGTATTGATGGGGTTTTATTTCCCAACCTTTTATTTGATTTAGTATGAAACGTCAACATCTTGATTCTGTCATTATTTTCTTTTTGAGTTACATATGATATCCATTTTAGTTGTTGCCATTGTTGAAAGTCCTCAAGTGATGTAGTTTTTGTTATCTGGTAGAGTTCTTTGTAATTATATAGCCCCAGTTCACAATGTTTGAAGAGGTATGGTTTTCGGCAAGACCCACAGGCTTCACTCGCTCAAAGCTGTTTTTAATCAATGATCTTAGAAAGCGGCTGTAGACAGACGACAGTTCAGATATTTCTGAACGGGTTTGGCACCATGCATGACATCTATATGAAAATCTCGATCTGACGAGGCTATTTAAGAACATGGTTCTATTTTTTAGGTTAATGTTTTGATTTTGTTTCAACTTACACTAATCATCGTAACTACATCTAGCGTAGCCTATTCTATGTTCACTTTCTTTATTTCCTGTAGTAAATTTGTTATAACTGTTCCATACACTGAGCTATTTGAAGTGTTTAGTATTTACTAATTACACAATCTGAATTTTTATGATGGATTTAGAGTACGGGCCATCATTGCTTTCATCCAATTCCAAGTCATAGTTTCTGTTTGGGAAAGGTTTATCTTAAATATTTGCTTCATGATTACGGAATGACAATCTGGGAGTTGTGATAAAAAGCAACCTAAATGAAAAAAAAATGTTGTTCTTCTTCTATAAGTCTTGTGCCTTCAGGAAATGAATGATCATAATTTTCCAAAACTTCCTATACTTTATAGCTCTTAGTATTTTTGATCGTTTTACTATCCCTCTAATTCCCTTTTCTACCATCGATTTACAGAAGCTAGATAAGTAGATTATTCACTTTTTCCCCCGCTGTCCCTCTTGCCTTGGATATGTCACATGAGTGTCATATTTTCCAAGCATCGTTCCCTCATTCAGTGTTTTAGAAATTTCAAACATCTGTTTCTGATTCTAAGTATATTTACAATTTGTTTCTGCTTTACTTAAAACTTTCTCGTTTCTCACATGTTCCGTTAATAGTATTCTGAGTATCCTTCTGTAGAACCACATCTCTGTTGCCTCAAGTCTTCTCTTCTCTACATATGTGGCGAAAGCAAATACTAATCTGTTAATAATAATTTACAGTGCTTCAGCTAAGACATTCAAATATTTCAAGTAGCATTATTTCGGAGCGTATTATTTATATAGATCGCCGTATGGATTCGCTCAAAATTCGCAAGTAATTTGAGCTAAGCTATGCGTGGTAGAGGTTATGGCGAGAGTTTAACAACACTGCAAAAGTTTTTATTCATGTTAATATTTGTTTTAGAATTTCGCCGATCGTAATTTGGATTAAATTTTCCAACTGATTAAATCATTAAAAGCTAGCAAAACGTTAATATTTTAAAAAGAAATTTAAATAGGAAAAATCGACGTAAATGAAAAGGGATTACTTAAATAAAAAGCAGAATTTGATTATCTAAAATATGGCCTTGCATGCTAAACCGTTGAAGCCAGATGAAGAAAATTTTGATTTTGTTGAAGGAGTTTTAATTTTATATTTATCTCTTACGTTGTGCTTTAAATTAAAACGAGTGATTCGATCTGATGTGTTTTATCCTATGTTAGTTGATATAATATATATTGTGCACGTCAATGAATAACGCCAACAAATTTATTATCTTATTATAATTGTGTTTGTCGCTCCCTTAATTCCTTAGTTAGCATGTGCGTATGTTACGCCCTCACTACCTTATAAATAATAGACTTTTCCGGTTTGATCGCGTGGAAAGACGGGAAATACATATAAGAGACGCTAAATGGTTTCAGTTAAAGAAAGAAAGAAAGAAAGAAAGAAAGAAAGAAAGAAAGAAAGAAAGAAAGAAAACAAAAGCGAGAAAGGCCTTGCCAATACCTCATAAATAATGGACTATTCTGTTTTGATCGCGTGGAAAGACGAGAAAGACATATAAGAGACGCTAAATTGTTTCAGTTAAAGAAAGAAAGAAAGAAAACAAAAGCGAGAAAGGCCTTGCCAATACCTCATAAATAATGGATTATTCCGTTTTGATCGCGTGGGAAGACGAGAAAGACATATAAGAGACGCTAAATTGTTTCAGTTAAAGAAAGAAAGAAAGAAAGAAAGAAAGAAAGAAAGAAAGAAAACAAAAGCGAGAAAGGCCTTGCCAATACCTCATAAATAATGGACTATTCTGTTTTGATCGCGCGGAAAGACGGGAAAGGTATATTAGAGAAGCTACTTGGTTTCATTGAAAGAAAGAAAGAAAGAAAGAAAACGAAATTCTCAACATGATGCAAAGGAAACAGAAAACAATGCCAAGACATGTAACGGAATACAGAAAACTACACAATGAAATACAGACATTCTAAAGAAGAATGTCTCAACGAAATAGAAAAAATAAGTATCACATATAAAGATGTGCATAAAAACATAAGGGAACAAACAGGACAGAAGACATGCTCATCAACAGGTTGCATAAAATCCAAGGACGAAACGCTCATATTAAAGAAAAAATTCTTCAGCGCTGGAACGAATATATTGGAGAACTCTCCCACGACGAAATACACGGAAATACCGACGGACCGGAACTACTAAAAACCGAAGTGGAAGCTGCACTGGCCAAATTGAATGAAAACAAAGCGACAGGGCCAGACAGAATTGTAAAAGAGAAGCTGGCAGCCTTAGATGATTTCGGCATAGACAAGGTTACAGAAATAATACATGAAATCTACAACAGTAGTTATATACTGGATGATCTAAACAGATCTATTTTCATAGCATTGTCTAAGAAACCAGGCACAAACGAATGTGAACTCCACCGAATAATCAACCTAATGAGCGACATAACAAAACTCATGATCCGAATTCTGATGAATAGAGTGCGCAGCAGAACCAGGTCAGAGATAGGACAAGAACAGTGCGGGTTCGTTAAAAAGACCGAAACAAGGAAAGCGATATTTATGCTCAGAATTTTATCAGAAAGAGCAATACAAATGCAGAAGAAAGTGTGCCAGTGTTTGATAAACTACGCAAAGGGGTTCGACAAAGTACGCCTCAAAGGTCAAGTTAGAGCTGCTCAGCAACTTTGACATATTCAGGAAAGACATCAGAATAATCAAAAATCTCTACTGGCAGCAAACCATCTGCATACGGACAGAAAATGAATTTAACTGATATACAAAAATAGAAAGGGCTGTAGGGCAAGGATGTCTTCTCACGGGATTTATTTAACCTATACAACGAGGCAATTCTGACAGAAATGGAAAGCCTACCAGGATTCATCATTGGCGGCCGCAATCTTAACAAGATAAGATATACAGATGGCACAATGCTGATAGCAGACACGGAAAGGAAATTAAAAAACCTCCTACAGAAGGAGAGCGAGAAGAAGAGACTAAGCATTAAACTACAAGAAGATAGAATGCATGGTCATCAGCAAAAAGATGAGCCGAAATTGCAATTTACAGGTTGGGGACACTAAAATCAAGCAGGTACAGAAATTTAAATATCTGGGGAAGTGTTCGAACAGGAGACGAAAAGTGCGACACTGAGATCCGAAGACGTATTGGGATGGCCAAAGACGTATTCCAAAAGCTAAGCAGAGTATTAAGAGACAGGAAAATTTCGTTGGCAACAAAGAAAAGAATACTAAACTGCTACGTGATACCTGTCCTCCTATATGGCAATGAATGCTGGACGATCTCCTCAAAGATGAAGAAGAGACTCGAAGCAACAGAAATGTGACTCTACAGAAGGATACTGAGGATATCATGGGTCAAGCATGTGAGCAACGACGAGGTTTTGGAGAGAATAGTAACAAAGAGGAAACTTAACATCAGGAAGAGGTAGCTGAAATTTCTGGGACACATAATGAGAAAGGAGGGCTTGGAAAATCTGATACACACAGGGCGGATAGAGGGAAAGAAGGACAAGGGAAAGAAACGCGTGACATACTTAACGGGCTTTAGCAAATGGATGGCAGAACAGGATCTGGGAGAAATAGCATAAAGACAAAACTTATTAAGAGCTACAAGGGACAGGAAGAGGTGGAGGGCTATGATAACCTACGTCCCGAAGGGACACGGTACATAAAACTAGAAGGTGAGTTATCTCTGCGCATTTGGTACGTTTTGTTTAGATGGAGAGAGTTTTGCGGATGATATGTCTAGTTGCGCACAAAGTAATCTTTTGTAGCTCTGAGTTGCTGATGTGTCCAGGGATTTTACATGATTTTCCGTACTTTTCTTTAACATACCCAATGCCCAAGGATAATCGTAGTTTTAAGTTTACAAATTTTTGTTATTTCGATTTGCAGGTCTTCATAATTTGACAGTTTTTGACATTATTTTATTTTATTTTTTTAGAAACATTGAATTGTGGGCAAGTCATATCAATGAGTTCATAGGTTCCTTTTTTGAAATCTTTTATGACTATGTATGGTCTATTTTTTTTTGGGGGGGGGTTGTGCTGTAATGGGTATCAGCTCGGAAGCTGAGTTCGAATTCCAGTCGGGTTCGTTATATTCACTTACGCACAAATACCATTGGGAAAGATATTAATCCTTTCCTTCTCCCCAGCTATAGGTTGAATAGTGGGACAGACTGGGTTCTTTAACCTTGGTTGGCAACCAGTTTACCGCACAAAGAAATGGCAGCCTACTGTGGAAAAATCTTCTGCCTCTGCCCAAGCGTATATCACGTGTGGCACTTAACTGATTGACTAGTCTATTTTAATTAGCGTAGTCCCAGTCAAAAATTTCAAAAAGAACAATGATATGAGAGGATGCAAACAGGAGAGATGTCGTACAGTCGGAAAAAAAAGTAATTGTGGTCACTGCAAGGAGAGAAACTTACGCAAGACGTGAGAGGTACTCATAAAGTATTATTTATTGCACTTCACATATTTTAGAACACGAGAGGAATTTGATTCACGTATTTTTTACGCTCCTTTTAATATCATTTCTAGAGCCTCAGTATAACGAGGAAGTGGGGCTTGGAAAACTTAACCCGCAGGAGACATATTGAGAGCAAAAGGGATTGGGGAAAGCAGTGAGTCACTTACTTGACGAGCTTGCGTGAATGGATGGTGTAATAGGGTGGGGTAGCTTCAGCAAAGGGAGAGAAGCTGTTAAGGGCTACTAGGGATAGGAAGTTGAGGGGAGCCACGGTCGCCTTTGTTCCGAAGGGACGCTACACATAGAAGAAGACATTCCACTGTTTTTTATTGTTGTTAATTATTTTTTTGTTTTTTTATTAAGTTTTCATCTCAGCGGTAACTGGTAGATTTTACCAGAGATTAACTGACAGCAAGTCCCCTTGATATTTCATCATTACCGTTAATATTCTTGTTGATTATAGAAATGCTTCCGGCTTTTTAATTTACCTCGGCTTTATGCAAGGATCTTTACGAATATTTGATACACTCCCCTAATATTGGATACACTCGTCACCTTTATTACATTATATTTTTAGCTCTTTGAGTTTTTTTTTTTTTTTCAGTTCTACACCGTCTTTGAATCTTGCAACATTATCTGTTTGAATAGTGACATTCATTTTCCGACAGAACTTCTCTTTTCTTGCAACGACTAGTTCCGGTTTCCTGAGTTAGGTGATCCGTTCGATATTTCACGCATTTCCACAGTTCTTCCAATTCACAGGCAAGATCTTGATATTTATCTAATTTTTCATTATTATTATTGAATCTATGTTATAAAAGAAAACCTGATTCTCTCTATTACGCACTGCAGGCGTGTAGCTTTACATGCGCGTATATAATGTGCGCGAGTATGCTTGTACCATTAAATGTACGTAAAAGTACACGCATGTATACAGTTTGAAGTAAGACGTTAGATTAATACACTCCCTTCCCACTCAGTCAGGACAATCCTGGGATGAGCAACAAATTCATAAATTTGTAGACAAAACGTTAATTATTTTTTAACCCTAAAAATAAGATAAGTATAAATCAGGCATATTAAAACAACTGTTGTTTTAATATACCCGTATTATTCGCAATTATTAAATGATATACCGTATTTTAGAATAATTACCTGGGGTCAAAACACTATAAAAGTATAAAGATACATTTTTATAGTAAAAAATACCGGCTATACATTTTTGCAAAGAAAAAAAAAAAATAATTCAGCAATACATTTTTGTAAAAGAAATTACTAATGCCTCCAAGAAAATTAAATTTTGGCATTAAATGTCCCATAAGGAGTTGATATGCCGCTAAACAAAGAAAGAAACAAACAAAATAATTATTACATTTTATTGAACTTTTCGGAAATTATTAGAAATTATTATCTAAAATATACATGCACACTCGCACGCACGAATTGAATAAAATAAAAATGGAGATGAGTGTCACAAGGACTAATTTCCATGTCTTGCAACAACCCCTGTATAACAGGAAAAGAGTATAATATATATTTAATAGGGGTAGACAGGTTCGACTATCATCCGGTTCACACTCCTCCTTGGACTTTTGTAGAGTTTTATCCCTTGTTTCTTGTTTAGTATCGGATTTCAGGTTCTCTCTAAAGCCAACTTCAACTCTATACTTCTAACGTCTCCGCCTAAACTCTGAAATTTTATTTATTATTTTTTTTTCCTCAATAGGTTCACACTCCTCCCCAGTCTTTTGAACAAGAGTAGAGATTTATCCCTTGTTTCCTGTTTAGAATTGTGTTTCCGACTCCTTCTAAAGTCTTTTCCTGCTTTTTCACTCCCAGTGGCTCCTTGCGTCGTAGTGGCATTATCGCCTTGTTTGAAGCGAATTGGTAAAAAAAATCTGGCTCTTTGAAGTTATTTTTATTATTCTTTCTGTATTTAAACAATATATTTCCTTCAACATGTAGTATTTTAAATAAACAAGCAGTTTAATTTGAAATTTGATCATCTTGTCAATGATGTACAAAATAAATATTTACAATTTTCGAATTTTCTCCTTCATTTAATACTTGCAGTTTTCTTGCTTCTGTGTTGCATCCCATTGGTGAACTCAGATCGTTGTCCGAATCACGTGACCCGAAAGATAATGGAGTGTCAGTCCCAGATTGCCGCCAATGTGACTGAAGAACGTGTTTTGACTACAGGTGACGTCCACCTATTAAGAAAATTGTGCAGGTGAATTTTGAATTATGAATTATTATTATTATTTTCTTTGATTTCTGGCGTTTACACATTTCTTTCCGGGTCCCGCACAGTGACCTAAGGTTAGAAATGGCAGTATGACACTTTCCACTGGCAAAAAAAAAAAAAAAAAAATTACATAGATAAAGCCCTTCGTAAAGTGGGGGCTGTACTTGTCAGAACAATTTTTTGTATCTCCTTGAGGCATGGACTTCCAGGAATCCCTTCAATTAGTCTACTGGAATATTTTCCAACCAATCCTAGGGCTCCAACTACAACAGGGATTGTTGATGTTCCCATATGCCACATTTTTGAGATTTCTATTTCAAGGTCCTTGTATTTTGACAGCTTTTTGAATATCTTCAAAGATACATTGCAGTCAGCAGGGACTGTCATATCAAAAAAGAGGCACTTTTTTTTTTTTGTTTTTAAAAACAATGTCTGGGCGGTTGGCTTTGATTGTTCCGTCAGTGTGTATTATGTAGTCCCATAGAATTGTAACAGGTCCTATCTCCGTAACCGTGTCTGGGTGGTGTCCATACCATTTTCTTTCAGTTTCATTCCCGTAGAAGTTTCAAATTTTCCAGTGCAGATATTGGCCCACTCTGTCATGCCGGATTTTATATTCAGTGGGTGCCAATATAAATACAAGATGATCAATGGTTTCTGGATATTTATTATTATTATTATTATTATTATCATCATCATTCGATTTCTGCTATGGACATACTACCTACCAAGTCTGCGGAAAGACCTAAGGCAGGTCGTGGTGTGTTGTTATGGCCACATTTCATGTTAATTTTTTTTTTTTTTTTTTTTTATTCCGATGAAGTTGCTAGCGTTACATAGACAAAGTTCTCCTTAGTGTGTGTGCTGTACTTAATAAGACAATTTTCTGTATGTCTCTTAAGCTGGGGTTTCCAGGATTCTTTCAATGTGTTGTTTTGTTCCATTTTTTATAATTCCAAGTGCACCTATTACCACTGGTATTATTCTTGTTTTCAATTTCACATTTTTCTATTTCAATTTCCAGGTCTTTGTATTTTGATAGTTTTTCAAATTCTTGGTTGCTATGTTACAATCCGCTGGACATGCCATATCAATTAGTAGGCAAGTTTTTTTTCTTTCTGGTTTTTGACAATAATGTCCGGCCTATTTGCTTCAATTTTTCTGTCTGTGTGGATGGTATAATCCCACAGAATGGTGACATCTTCTATTTCTGTAACCGGCGCTGGCCGATGTTCATACCAGTGTTTGCTTACACATTTTCCAAAGTGTTTGCACATTGTCCAGTGTAAGTATTGCCCCACTCTATCGTGTCGATTTTATATTCATTTGGGGCAAGTATAGAACATCCTGAGATTAGATGGTCTATTGTTTCTTGGTATTTGTCACAGAACCTGCATTTTGGATCCACATTATTATGTATGATATTTGCCTGAAAATTCCTAGTGAAAAGACTCTGGTCTTGCGCTGCAAGAATAAAGCCTTCAGTTTCAGACTTTAATCCAGATGCTCGTAACCATCGATGAGTATTAACTTTATCAACATTGGGTTTATTTGCACGTTCTGGATATTGGCCATGCAGAGGTTTGTCTTGCCAGCGTTGTTTCATCTGTTCAAGGGCTTTATCCTTGGCTTTCTTTTTCATATCTTTTGCTGCAATAGTTGGTTCTTGGCTTCTGTTTTGATTTACTACAGAATCTACTAAATGTAAATGTTGTTTGTATTTACTGCCTTCTTTTATTATTGAATATTTTTTTCTTTCTGTTTTCATGTTGTTTCACTAATTTTATCATCCAGTCATTTGTTGTTTCCATGTAAGTTAGTAAGCCAATAGTTGTTGATGACAATTCTAGCTGAATAAGACCTCTTCCACCTTCTTTTTACGGGGTATGTATAGACGGTCTACATCAGCCTTTGGATGATGCATCTTATACTTAGAAAGAAGCTTTCTTGTTTTAGAATCCATTTGTCTGATGTCATTTAGAGTCCAGTTCAAGATGTTGAAACTATATTGGACCACTGGGATGGCAAGGTTATTAATGGCCATAATTCTGTTCTGAGAATTCAATTCAGTTTTTTAATACCAGTCGTACCCTTCTATAGTACTCTTTACGCATTATTTCTTTCATTTTCTTATGGTGAATTCCTTCACTCTCATTTACACCTAGGTACTTATAAGCTTCTCCTTGTTCTAAATCTTTTTATTGTTACAGCAGGGTCTAAACTAATAGAGGAAGTTTGTTGTAGCGATCCTCGTAAAACTGTAGCTTTAGCACATTTATCCAAATTGAATTTCATTCAATGTCTTCACTGAAGCATTTTACAGTTTGCAGAAGACCTTCCAGCTCATTGTCATTCCTAGCATACAATTTTAAGTCATCCATGTAAAATAGATGGTTTATTTTCTTTTGAGCTATTTTGTAACCGCATTCTGTCTTGTTAAGTTGGCTGGTTAATACTATAAGTGATATGCAAAATAATAAAGGAGACAAAGAGTCACCTTGAAATATTCCTCTATTGATGTTTATTTCGCCAGACTTATAGGTTCATTTTTTATGATTGAGGTAAATCATTTTTTCCATATCGACATACATTGTTTGATGAAATTGATGATAACGGGTGATACCTTGTACATACTTAAAGACTTTTAAGATCCAGGAATGTGGTACACTATCGAATGCTTTACGATAATCTATCCAGGCAATACTAAGATTTTTTTTTCCACGGAAGCAGTTTTCCAGGATCATCCTATTAATAAGTAATTGGTCTTTACATCCGTAGCAGCCTCGTTTGCACCCTTTTTGTTCAAGTGGTAGTATGTCATTTCTTTCCAAGAAGAAATATGTCTGTTTTGTTAAAATAGATGTTAACAGTTTGTATGTTGTTGGAAGACATGTAATTGGTCTATAGTTTTTCGGAATATTTGTGTCACTATTTTTGGGTAGAAGAAAGGTAACTCCTTTGGTCATCCATGCAGGAATTTTAGTTGGATCGGTAACCATTTCTTGAAGTTCTTTTTGGCGAGTTTTTTGTGTGCTGTATTTAAATAATATAGCCAGAAGTTAGAATTTTATCTATTCCTGGAGATTTCCAGTTGTGTGCTTTTTTCAGTGCACATTTAACATCTTCTTCTGTGATTTGCCCATGTCTGTTCTGGTTTATTTTTCATTCGTTCTAACTCTTGCGCAATCCAATCTGCCTCTTCGTTGTGGGTTTTTAGGGCAAGCCCATATTTTTCCCCAGAACTGTATAACTTCTTCCATTTTAGGGGGGACTGTCACTTCAATTCTTTGTTTACCTATTTCCTGTAAAATTTCTTTTTTGCATCGGTTTGAAAGATCTTGTTCTGTCTATAGAATCTTGATCTTTTCTCGTAGCGTCTTATTCTTTGAGCCTTCAGTTGTATTGTTTGCTTTATTTTTCTTTAGTTGATAGGACTTCATTTTCATTCCTGATATTGTATTTTCTTTCGACTCTTCTGCCTTTTCTAGTTCTTACATTTACTCCTCTTGCTAGTTCATCGAGTACTGATAATTCACTTCTAAGGTGTTCAATTTCTTTTTTCTATTTTTTCTTTTCCAAGGTGGATCTTCATGTCTGAGAGACCTTTTTTTTACTTTGATGTTCAGTTTATTTGTTGCTGCTATTGCTGATGCATATATTGCTTCATTGAGATTTTATGAGTGTCTTCTTCATCCAGAATCAATTTGAGTGCTGCATTATAGAGCTTAATAGTTTTGAGGTTATGCTTTGTTGGTTGTAATTTTGGGAGTTGTTCTCGTTCCTCCATTGCAATATTCTGTATCTGACTTATATGGCTCATGATTTCATCCTTGGCTTCTTGTATATTAATCTTGTTTTCTGTGAAATAATTCTGTTCGATGAATTTTGAACTCGTTTTATTACCGTCTTGTGACTGACTAAGATCATACCTTTCCAACATTTCTAAATTTTCAGCATTATCTTCACAGTGATTTGTGTGTATTTCGGTTTTTCATTATGACCTGAGGCTTGTGTGATGTTACTACTTTTTTTTTTCCCGATTCCGGTTCCTTTTCATGTTTTGTTGGTTCATCTATTCTTGTTGCAATTCTTTTTATTTCATTAATTTCAGCCTCTGTCAATCGTTTATTTCGCATGATGTCCCTTCTTACATTGGCTAGTTTATTTTTGTCTATGTACTTTCTAATTGTTTGCCCAACCTTCTCTCGCCAAATGTCATATGTTTGGCGAGTGATGTTTTTCTGAGGTTTGAGTAACGCTTCATGGAATGCAGTCATAACAACTTTGTACTCCTCCACGAGACCATTTTTTTTTTCTTTCCTTAAATTTACGGTTATGGATCTAGCTGGAGAATTTACAGGACCATCATTAGGATTATCCTGGTTGTGGGGACCTGAAGATTCATTCTTTGTGTAGGAGTTTGTTCCTATGGCAGATTTTTCGACCTCAGGTAGGTTTCCTCCTGAAGGACGGGCTCCCTGTTTATCCACTGGAAGAGCCATACTGGACGTTTTGTTTCTATTTTTTAATTTTCATATTAATCCCACGAGTGACGCACGGGTCCAAAAGTCCACCCAAAAGTTGCCCGGCACGTTGAGTAACGGTCTTTTACAGACAGGGTTCCGAAGCCTGTGGGGATCGTTCGCGACCTCATAACGCAGTAGCCATTCACTCCTCGGCACGATTAACACCTTGAGTTGCGGGTTGTTGTTCGGAGTTTTCCTTCTCTAAATGGGTTGCCAAGCAACAATAGACAGAGACACGATTGGAAATCAAAGAGAATGACGCTGGTTAAAAAAAAAAAAAAAAAGTTTACATTCGTTTGTCTTTGCTGTGAAATTTAAAAAATAATTTATTGGCCCATCTGTAAATTCCACGATATTCCTTCTTAGAAAGATTGCATTTTCTTTTTCATAAATTCATAAAATGTAATATGTAAATGTAAATTCCGTTATTTTTTAAAGTCGTTGAAAATAGCGTTGTTTAAAAAAAAAAAAAAAAAAAAAAAAGTTTACATTCGTTTGTCTTTTGCTGTGAAATTTAAAAATAATTTATTGGCCCATCTGTAAATTCCACGATATTCTTTCTTAGAAAGATTGCATTTTCTTTTCATAAATTCATAAAATGTAATATGTAAATGTAAATTCCGTTATTTTTTAAAGTCGTTGAAAATAGCGTTGTTTAAAAAAAAAAAAAAAAAAAAAAAAAAAATGCAATCCTTCCAAGAAAGAACATCGTAGAAATTGTATTGTTTTTTACCTGTAATGTTTTTTTTTGGGGTGGATATTGAAAACTAAGGATATGTGAATGAGAAAAATTAAATAATTGATTAATCTATCAGTATTATTTAAAGGAGAACCAAATAAATTAAATAATAATAATACGAAGAAAAATTCATGCTTACGCTAAAATAGTAAAATAACAAAATTTCATATGCGTTAAAAAACTTGGAATAAACAGCCGCTCAACGAAACAAAACATCACTACACTAGAGTATTTATATTAAATTTTTTTTTTTTTTTTTCGCCATCACTAGTCCTAGTAATTAAAAATAATTGTCATAAAAAAATTAAAAGTTTACATTCGTTTATCTTTGCTGTGAAATTTAAGAATAATTTATTGGCCCATCTGTAAATCCCGTTATTTTTTCAAAGTCGTTGAAAATAGCGCTGTTGAAAAAAATACGCAATCCTTCTAAGAAAGAATATCGTAGAAATTGTATTGTATTTTTACCTGTCATGTTTTTTTTTTTGGGGGGGATATTGAAAACTGAGGGATATATGAATAAGAAAAATTAAATAATTGATTAATCTATCAGTATCATTTAAAGGAGAAACAAATAAATTAAATAATAATAATACGAAGGAAAATTCATGCTTACGTTAAAATAGTAAAAATAACAAAATTTCATATGCGTAAAAAAAAAAAAACGTTACGTTTGGAAGAGCTTCTTAAAACACGTCATTCTCGTTGTAATCCCAACCGCGTCTTGTGTAATCCCATTATTATTATTATTATTATTATTGTGTTTATCCTCCCCACCACCACGATAATTCACATGATCGTTGTGCCTTGCTAATATCTCATATATAATGGACTGTTCCGTTTCATCGTGTGGAATGAGAGGAAAGTACATTACTTCGTTTCAGTGAGAAAATGAAAGAAAGAAGGGGAGGTAGAAGTAGAGAGAAAGAATCAGATTAAACTAGTAAGAACAGATATTACACGTTGATCTTAGCCAATTGTATTTCCTTGCCTCCCCACGCTGACATGATGGGACACAAGGTCAGTTTAATGTGGGGAGCCTGAGCACGTACACCCGGGCTGGGTCCAAAGAGAGCCCAGCTCCCACAACCGTCAGTTGCGTTGACATCGGTATTACTACCGATCCCCCTCTTTAGTGAAATGAGGAAGGTACTGTCGCGGGGGAGCTGTTTCTCGAGGCCGGGCGCCTCTCAATAATATTTTCAGTTGCGCTCTGTCTGCAGTCTGACACAACTGGGAGATGAAGCGTAGTTTATCCGGCCGAGGGCAGATACTACACTTTTATCCCAGGCAAAAGGCAGAGAGTGATGGCGACCGTGATAAAAGTGACATTTATCAAACGCACAGTATCGAACGACTGAAACTGAGTAAGGTAATCGCCAAAAATACAGTTACCATAATTAAGATAACATCGTCTACTGAATTATTTTAAAATTATTATTAAGAGAAATGTTTGTAAGATGTCGATTTGGCTAGAAAGAAAATAAGAAAAAAAGAAGAGAAAATAGGAGAGTTTAACGTCTCCTGATAATACCTCATAAATCATGAAGTCTTCTGTTTTGAATGGGTTGAAAAACAAAAGACGTACGTTACTTGGTTTCAGTGAGAAATCGAAAGAAAGAAAGAAAGAACGAAAGAAAGAAAGAAAGAAAGAAAGAAAGAAGGGCAGATAGAAATGTTTAACAGCTGTTTCAGTGAAATGGAAAAAGTTGTCAGTTTCAAATCTTTTCAGTTTTACCTACTTCTTAAAATAACGACAAGGCATTCATATTTATGATTGCTATTACAATAATTTGTTAAAGTTGTTAAGCTCAAATATTTAACCATGTGATAAGGAAATTTCTGTGGATATTTCTTATTGCCATGAGCAATTTTTAATAAATCATTAAAATTCGTCGGAGAATTCAAATAGGAAAACCATGAAAATTTCACGGATCTTTCTGGTTATTATTATTATCATTATTAATATTATTATCATTATCATTATTAATATTATCATTATTTATATTATTATCATTATCATTATTAATATTATTGTCATTATCATTATTAATATTATTATTTCGTTCGTTTTGACGTGTTGATTACCATTACAGTCGTTTTTTCTTCGTTACAAAACAAGGAACTTTCTCACAAAGACTATATTGTAAAGTTTTATATTGTTATACTTGAAAAACATTTTTTAAAAATAAGTTGATATTGTTGAACATAGTCAAACAATGTCTTTTGTTTTCTTTTCTTTTCCTAAATCGCGCTATTTTCTTAAGTATTAATATTATTATTATCATCATTATTATTATTAATATTACTATTCAATTGTGCAATTATTGAGTAACTTTTTCAAAAATATTTTCGAAGTATCAACTACTACTTTAATTTCTTTCTCATTTTTAACCTCATATTTTTTAATTTTGTATAACTGCTAATACAACTAAAATTCTTCTGCATTCCACTATATTTTTATAGTTTTCTTTTTACGGCCTCTAGTTCCCGTAGGCTACTCTTATTATTACCTTTATCCTTTTCTATTCTGCATCCTATTTCTTGTTTTTCTTTTTCATACTCCTCCAGTCCTTCATTTTCTTCTATTTCCTTCTTGTTCACTGTTTTCTTTTTTATTCTTGCATAACCACATCTTAATTCCTTTTCCTCTGTGGCGTGATCATTTCCCATTATCTCACTTTTACATCATCGCTTCCCGCAGTTTTTAAGATTTATTTCTCATTAACATGTTTTTAAGGGCCCAGCTGAAAATGGGTAAATTAAAAAAAAAAAAAAAACGAAACAAAAAAAAAAAAAATCAGCCACATCCAAATTTATTTTTTTTATAAGCGGTTTTTTACGACATATCAGCTCTTGTGATATTTAATGGTGAATTTTGTACAGTGCACTCTGTGAGAAACGAACTTACTAACAGTTAAGCAGATACTGATTAAGGGAGGGTTAATCAGTATCCCACGCCGAGGCGACTTACTCGTTGCAACAAAAAAAAAAAAAACTAGCTTAGCTGACTTTGCTTCAGCTCGTTAAAAAATGAAGTACAAACAAATGCTGTTGTTATTGTCACGTGTTGTTTTTCTCTTTGGATCGAGAAGAGCGGACAAATACCAATCCAGATTTCCATCCGGAAGTAGATTTTATCCTTTTGCTGGCTTCGACGCCTGGCGTTAACAACTGCTGTGATGAGTCGACTTTACCTTTTCATCACCCGTGGAGAACAATCCTGGACCAGATGGCTTGAATTTTATCACACAATGTGTCTGCACTATTTTTTATTTCACATTCACAGAAGAAAAATCCAGAAAAATGTTTACCCAGTCGACAAAAATAATAACGTATTTATATCGACTAAAACAAATCTAGGAACACTCTCTCTTTCAGCACATTAGACGTCTTCAAAAAGGAGCTCAAAATACATTTTTATTATATTGGCAGATGGTAACTGTACTTATGTAGAATTGTGCCTCTTCCATTGTCTTAAACGCTTTTCTAAATCACTGTTTTAATTATTCCTGTTTTCTGCATATTGCCGGTGCTTTCTGTTACATATTTTACCTTCGGTTTGTTTGCCCATGCTTGCTGGGTTAATTAATAAATAAATAAATAGGTAAAATACGCAAAGGCCTCTGACAAAGTACGCCACAAGGATCTGATAGAACTGCTCAGCAACCTTGATATATTCGGGAGGGATATCAGAATAATCAAAAACCTATACTGGCAGCAAATAGCATGCATTTGCATAGGGAACGAGTTCAGTGAATATACGAAAATAGAAAGGGGCGTAAGGTAAGGTTGTGTCTTCTCACTTGACCTGTTCAACTTGTACATCGAGGCAATTATGAGAGAAGTGGAAACCCCACTGGGATTTAGCCTTGGCGGCCACAACCATAACAACATAAGATACGCAGACGACACAATACTGATAGCAGACGTGGAAGAGAATCTACAAACACTTCTACAGAAGGTAGCATCGGAAAGTGAGAAGAAAGGACTAAGCATAGACTACAAGAAGAAAGGGCTAAGCATTAACTACACGAAGACAGAATGCATAATCATCAAGAGGAAGAGCCCGAAATGCGATTTGCAGGTCGGGAACACTAGAATCAAGTTTAAACATCTGGGAAGCGTCTTGACGGAGGACGGTAAGTGCAACACTGAGATCCACAGACGTGTTGGGATGGCCAAGGACACATTCCAAAAGTTGAGCAGAGTATTGCGAGACAGGGGGATTTCTTTGGTAAGAAAGAAAAGAATACTGAGCTGTTACGTGACATTTGTTCTCCTTTACGGCAGCGAATACTCGACCATTTCCTCAATGATGAAGAAGAGACTCGAGGCGATGGAGATGTGGTTCTCCAGAAGGATGCTAAGGATATCATGGACCGAGCATGTGAGAAACGAGAGAGAGAGAGAGTGTGAGAGAGAGTGAGAGAGAGTGAGAGAGAGAGAAGGAGAGAGAGAGAGAGAGAGAGAGATTACAAACTTAGAGAGGTTACAAACAAGAAGTCTTATACTTAACACCAGAAAGAGGCAGCTGAAGTTTCTGGGACACATAATGAGGAAGGAGGGCCTGGAGAATCTGATACTCACGGGTCGAATAGAGGGAAAGAGAGACAAGGGAAAGCAGCGCGTGACATACCTAACGAGCTTGAACATGGTCTGGGGGAGGAAGCAGAGGGAAGGAGCTTGCTGAGGCCTGCAAAGAATAGAGGGAGTTGGAGAGACATGATCGCCTACGTCTTGAAAGGACATGACACATAAAAAGAAGAAAAGACTATCAACCTACATAAAAAGACCATGCAATATATTTCTATTCTCCATGGTATTTGGTAAATAGATGAAAGTTGCGTGATGGATGAAGGGAACCTAGTGATATAAAGGGATGTTGAGAGGGAATAAACAGTGGCACAAAACTTTTTTAAACAATTTTCTAAAATTTTATGGCTGCTCACTGGCTCTATTTGTTGATCGTCATATCTCTCAGATCATTTAGCTGAACGAGAGAAATCTGTGATAAGTCCCATTTACAAATATTAACATTTAAAAGGCAGACGTCATAAGTCGATGTTTCATTTAAGATCAGAGGATATAATCACGTGATGGTTTAATCTTTTTTTTTTTTTTACCAACGAGCATCTTTCATTAAGGATTCGTGTATAAAAGACTAACCGGTAGCTCTAGGTTTAACCAGGTTACTGTTTACTAGGATTCATTAGTATTATGTTTTGCATATCTCTCTGCGTAGTGGTAGTCGTAGTACAGTTCTCCGTGTCCTGAATAGCAACCGGGTTTGCTAGGCATAGCTCTTTTATGTTCCCCAGTTGTTCTCTATTTATACTTGTCTATCTAATTTACATACGATATTACAATTAGATTACGTCATTTTCTGGAGTATTTGCCTGCAAATAAAGCTGGAAGAACAAGCCCGAGACAGAACTGAGTCTGTATGCATACTTTTCGAAGTGAAAAAGGTTGAAAAATATCGACACCTTTGTGAAAAGGATGCTCAGCTCGATTGTATCATGAATGTTTCAAGCAAACTTATACTATTAAAAGTTATACTATTAAAAATATTACACTTAGCAATCTATTCCCTTGTTTTATTTCCTTTTTCTTAACTATTATACTCTAAAAAAGTTAAAACATTATTTTTATACTTTTTGACTACAATTAAAGCGAAAATAAGCATAAAAGTTACCTTCAGCTTACGACCTTATCACATTCAAATGCCAGTTCCTGTACGATCACCAAAGTTAAGCAACGTTGAGCCTGGTCAGTACATAGATGGATGACCGCTTGGGAATACCAGGTGCTGTAAGTTTGGATGTGCGGGTGGTGTAATGGATAATGACTCGGAATTGTTAATTGGAGAGTCGAGTTCCAATTCCCGTTGGGTTCGTTATATTCACTTACGGGCCAAAGCCCTTTGGAATGGTATGAATCCAAAACTTCTCCCCCAGCTATAGGTTAAATAGTAGGATTTGTATCAGCAAATCATTATTATCTCAAAGAAATTCTGACAATCTAAAAATATTTTCTGGATTTAAATATCTTGCGTAGGGTTGATAAGCCGTAGAAAACGAACAAATCAATCAAAAGCTATCCTTAAAAGAATTAATTTTCTTGTTTTTTACCTGTTTGGTGTGCACGTTCTTGCAACCTTGGCCTGCTATTTACGTGTTAAGAACAAAATATAGAGTCACGTAAACATGACGGGTAATTCGGTCCTGTGCCTTGGGGAGTATGTATCCTGGCGTCCAAGTCTCTGTCTGTCCTCCTCTCCGCGGCTCTGTACAGACGCCCGTATTTATATTGGTTTGATTCCGGCGTCTGAGACATAACGCGCTACAACTCCCTGTTAGTTTTGAATAATAACCGGATCATTTCCAGGTCAGGCCTTGATCTGCGCCGAGATCATTTCCTCGGGTCATTATATCACAAAAACACCAGCCTCTTGTCAACATGAGTTACGAGACGGTACGCATTTCCTCTTTACGCATCATACAGCACGTAGCACTTGTCAGACTGAAAGACAAGAAACTTAAACACAGTTATAGATTGATTAGCCCCAAACATCTAGGCATATTACTGAAGTGAACTTTTGGATTTTGACATATTTTTCACGGTATTTTAGTGGCAACGTCATTACTTGTTTGAGATGAACGCCCCTACGACGATCATGCAACGGGTAGCTCTGGGGAAGAATTCCTCATTTGATTTAAATGTAAATTTAATTGCTATTATATCAATGCCTAGGTAACCTTTGCTATGGACTTTTAAACAATGTGTGATTAATTGAGTGATTTGTATTTTACGGCTTATCAACCTTTAGTAGGTTATTTAAGGTCGGAAAATATTTTAGATTATAAGGGTTGTTTTGGAGATAATAATGATTTTTACTGATACCAATTGACCCATTTTACTGATACTAATTGACCCATTTTTATTGATACTAATTGACCCATAGCTGGGAGAAAAGAAGCGGATTCATACTTTTCCCAATGGTTTTTTTGCGCTTAAGTCAAGATAACGAATCGGACTGGAGTAGGAAACCGGAGAGCCGATTTCAAATTCTGAGTCATTATTCATTGCACCACCGGCACATCCAAGTTTACAGCGCCTGGTTTTCTCAAGCGCTCAATCATCTAAGTATTGACCAGGCTCGACGTTGCTTAATTTCGGTGATCGTGTAGGATCGGTGTTTCAAAGTGATATGGCCGTAAGGCAAACAATGTATGTATTGGACCGTGACCAAAGTTCGAATCTCTGCATGGTCGATTTTTCAAATAACCGACTTCTTGATAATATCGGCATAGTTATGAAGTGTATGTTATCTGTTTCACAGGTTGAACCAAGCCTAGCGAGTGAAATTAGGTAAACAAAACTGTTCGGAAGCCGTCAATGTTTGTGCTAGTATGAAGCCACAAGTTGTCGTGATCGAGGGTTTCAACTTAGGAGCTTTGTTTACCTACTAATCAAACCAAATTGTGTGCTCTCTCTTAGAAAATGTAACTAAGGCAGTGTAAACCACAAATGGGCTCTGTGGGTGTTGAAAGAACACAAATATGCTTGATCAGGCGTTTGCAACAAAGATTAGCAAGCCAGCGTCGCAGATTGGAATTCTTACTTTAAAACCAATTCCGAAAATCCGACACAATGACTGAGCAATGACAGGGAGAATACGATTTGAAATATTTATCAGGCGGGTTACACTGAAATAAACGGTTATCATCTAATTATTGGCATTAAATAGCATTGAAGATTACTTTGATGGCTTACCGTTTAGGATGACATGGTACCGTCAGCGGCTTGTGATCTTTTGGCGGGTAAGTAGAGAAAGAAACGATGATTACTAGATTATTATTTTTTTTTTATTTCCTTTGATTTCTGGTGTGTACACATTTCTTTCCGGGTCCCGCCCAGAGACCTAAGGTTAGAAATGGCATCATGACATTTTCCACTGACAAAAAAAAAAAAAAAATACATATTTTACATAGATAGAGTCCTTCGTAAGGTGTGGGCTGAACTTGTGAGAACATTTTTTGTATTTCTTTAAGGCATGGGCTTCCAGGAATCCCTTCAATTAGTCTACTGGAATATTTTCCAACCAATCCTAGGGCTTCAACTACAACAGGGATTGTTGATGTCCCCATGTGCCACATTTTTGAGATTTCGATTTCAAGGTCCTTGTATTTTGATAGCTTTTTGAAGATCTTTTATTTATTTTCGAAGATCTTTTATTATTATTATTATCATTATTATTATTATTATTGTTGTTGTTGTTGTTGTTGTTGTTATTATTATTCTATGTGCCGCATTCCTTCAGGATTTAGAAGATTATGACTTTCCCCAAGTTCCTATCTCATGTGGCTCTTAGCAGTTTTTCTACATTTTGCTAAGGTTCCTGTCCCCTGTTCCGCAATCCATCCATACAAGTTCCTCACGTATAGTGGCTCGTTGCCCCCCCTCCCGCTACCTTTCTTGCCCTCAATATATCCCACGAGAGTTCTAATCCCCCCTCCTTCCTATCCATTGTCTGTAGAGTCCCCTGAGTCTCTTCTTCACCTCTAAGGGAATTGTATAACATTCACTGCCATACAGGAGGATAAATACGACATCACAGTTCAGCACACTTTTTTTATTTCTAAAGAAATGAAGATACGGTGACGGATAAATAGAAGCTCATCAGGTCGTTATATATTTACATAGAAGGTATATATTTACAGAAGCTATATATTTACACAGGATATATATATATATATATATATATATATATATATATATATATATATATATAAAGACAGGTTCCGTTAAATAATTTAGACGTGTTACTTATTCTCGAGAGGATCCTTTCATATTCGCAGGTGAGCTTTTTTGTGCGATTATTAAAAGACGAGAGGAAAACAACGTGTTGTATCAGATTGTATTTATTCCGAGTACTTTCGACATAGCATAATGTCATCATCAACGTATTGTTAATTATAGAGTAAATATTTAGTGTTCATGGTTGTGAAGGACAAAAATTGTTGTGGTCGTCCGAAAATTACAATTTTTATATGTGAAGTCAGGAACGCTGTGTCATGGCTTGGGTGACGCTAACACCGTTTAAGGGTAGGTAACTATGTATGCTGTGGAAAATTCCGAACTTCTAGATAAAGGAAACACTATTTATGACAGGCGCTAACATTTAAAGACTATCTATTGTACACTTTTTTCCACAGCATAGCTAGATGACCACAACAATTTTGAGCCAACACGGTGTTTTCGTCTCGTCTTTTAATAACTGCACAAAAAGCTTATCTGCGAATATGAAAGGACCCTATCTAGAATAAGTAAACAGAACACGTCTAAATTATTTAACGAAACCTGTCTTAATGAAAATATGGTGTCCGAAATATACGCATTTCATATATATATATATATATATATATATATATTAATAAAACAGAGACCACTTTAAGGTTCCATGTAATAAAATATTTCACTACAGCCCTTTTAAAGGGCTCTGGATCATCAGAATTTACTTCCAAAGGTTGAAATAAAATAAAAAAAATTATATTGATTTTTTTATTTTCAGTCCTTTTAAAAGGGCTGTGGTGAAATAATTTATTACATGGAACCTTAAAGTGGTCTCTGTTTTTATTCAAATTTATTTGCTCTGAATTTACATTGAGCTCTCCGGGTATCATCCTCCTTGGGTCTATCCATACTGATTACCTAGTTTTGCATAAACTATATATATATATATATATATATATATATATATGAAATGCGTATATTTCGGCACCATACGCTTCTACAGCTGTTTTCCAGTTATCTTTATCAGTGTATTGTTTTCTTGCAGGACTGGTAAGATCAAACGCCCAGTTCAATGCATTGAATCCTTGTTTCGATTATGCCGAGGGGTTAGTCCTAATGAAAGTATTCTTCGGAAGTTGGTCGACCCAGAACTGATGAGAAGCACTTACCAAAATTTTTGTCAAAATATCGACGGTAAGAACATTCAGCCAGAATTTGTTCGGAAGTCACCTGTTATTTTATATTAAATTTAATTGACAGAGATGGTAAAATAGTTTTTTTTTTAAGCTTGGAAATATAAAATTGGTCATGTCAATCTTTCTTGTTTATTTAGCACCATCAATGGCCAAAGTTTTTTTTTAATTGTTTGCTTATTTCTACGATGTATGTTGACTAAGAATAAAAATTGAAATTCCTCAAGGGCTAAAGCATCGCTGGAAAACATCTAATCGTCACAGCAGCGTGCAGAGAACAAAATGAAACCAAGGTGCATATTTTCATAAGAGAAGATGTTAATTAATATGTAGAGCTTAAAGGGGAAATAACAAACGTGATAATTAATGTCTTTTTTTATATTAGTTCTGTGTATTTTTAACATAGTCATTAATTTCTTTGCCTTTTAGCTCAAAATTCTCTTAAGAAAAATTCATACATTTTTCATTCAACATACTTATTTCGTAGACAGACCACAAATGTTTCTTTTTAATAATTTCACTCTCAGCAAGAAAATAAATCCACTAAGATGCAAGTGTTTACTGACAATAAAAGAATATGAAAAATAAAGCACTATTAAGGAGAGAGGACAATAGAAGAGAAATTAAGAAGACAGAAGATAACGATTGACATTGCATTTAAATTTTTGAAGCTCAAAGTTAACTAGAAAGTAAGAAGCCAGAAGAGAATTCCACAAGCGAGAAGTGCGGGAGAAGAAACTGTTAGTATAGAAGCTACGGTTATATCTAGCCATTTTAACTGTAAAATTATGAGACCTTGCTGCCAATCAGGCGAGCACCAGACCAGATGTGGCAGCAATATTCAAAACAAGGCGAATGGTAGACTTATAAATATTATAATTATATTTCAATTTTGATGATTTTCAATGTAAAACATTTATACAAGTAAATGTTTTCCGTTTTTCTTTAAAATCAATTCCAACGCATGATTTTTAATCGTAAACTCTTTTCATCAAAGAATTACGAGCAAGGATTTTTCATAGAACATAATGATCAAATATGGATCGGAATTCAACAGAATGATAAGATAAAGAACAAATATGAAACATTTTATCATTCTAACATGTCTCACTTTTATTAAAGCTTCTTCAGAGACGGACATATTTTAATAAAAGGGAAACATGTTACATTGATAAACTTTTCGCATTTGTTCGTTATCTTATCATAGAACATGAAGTAGTTTTAAAACTTTTTTTCGTAATTTCGTACCTATCTTCTTAATTCAAGTTAGTCTGCTGAATACGATTCGCCAAGCTTAGAAGCACCGGGGCATAAGGTATTGGTGCACACATTTTACATGGTAACATAATCTGTCGATTATCCTAGAATATTATAAACGATGCTCCGAAAGTAATGTCTCCTGCAGGGATAATAAAACTACGGCTTGCCTGATGATTTTATGCGATCATACTAAATATCATACTAAACATTATCATTTTTTTTAATAACCATTAATAGATTTAGCTATTTTTTAGTTCCATATACCACCAAATTCAAAACAGGAATAAAGACAGCAAAAACGGAAAGTTTATATATATATATATATAGAGAGAGAGAGAGATACCTATACCGGCATACCGGGGTGAGTTAAGCCGGCTCCAATATTGGAGTTTCATGGGAATTTGGAATTCACAAGCGGTCCCCAACCGCATGTATAGCACATGATATTTGATTATAGTGGTGAAGGTTTCGTGCAGGACCATCCACACTTTTTAAAGGGCCGATTACAGAGACCTGGTGCACTACGTGCCACAAGGTCCCCAAACGGCCCTCCGCAGGTTTTTGAATTCAGAGTTTTTCCTTCTCCTATAGAACACAGTCTGTCCTGATATTTTACCCATAGCTGGAGGGAGAAGAAGAGGATTCAGACCTTTCCCAAGGGTATTAGCACGTAAGTGAATGTAATGGATTCGACTGGAATTCGAACTCGGCTCTCCGATTCCTCAATCCAAGCTGCTATCCATTACTCCACCGTGCCTCCTCTAGATAGATATATAGATATATAATGTGATACGATAAAAAATATAGTTAAAATACGGGTTAAAATATGGGTTAAAATACTCGATATCAGAGATAGAGCGTAGGTAAATATAAAAGTGGACATTGAGGTCAAGACGTTAGAATAATACAAGAGATCTACTCATAATGCGGCACTGATAAACATATATAAATTATCAACCCAAATCGCAAAGCACATGGCCTGACGATTGCGTTTAAGCATGAAACAGAGGGTCGCCGGCGGGTGTTGACCACGATGTTCATTTATATTGATGGCTCTACTACAAAGCCTGCTTGTCTTAAATGCCTTTATCAGAAAACTACTGAAAAACCAGCAACTTTGGTATCAAAATCAGTCTTTCAAATTAACATATATATATATATATATATATATATATATATATATATATATATATATATATATATATATATATTAATAAATATACATATTATTCCTCGCCAATAGTATGTGTATTTATTAATATATACTTAATATATACTTAATAGCTATATGCAAATATATTCAGTTGTATGGATATGAGTTTGTGACCCTGACTTTTGCGATCATCAGACAAACTGGTTTATTTTTTTAAAACCGGATATATTTGTGCTTGTTTGACGATGTTTGGTGGTGGGAGGGGGTATTTACTTGCGTTTGTTTGTGATGACACTTTCATGCACATAGACACACATACATACAGGTGTACGAATTTTAGTTCACACAAACATATACATATAAACAATCCGAGACTGTTCGGGCATACATACATACGCAGTTGCAATCCTATTTCGGTGTTGAGACCATAGCTTTTATTATATGTTAGCGACGTTCCTTTCAAAAAGGAGCGGGTAGGGGTATACGTAGACGCTTTTCAGATCTACCGCCTGCGCCGTCAGACCAACTTACACTTCTTCACACACGCATACACACATGTAGACGCGCACATACACTCCTATTGGCCTACTTTGGTTAAGCTGGGTTCTGTTTGTGGGCATGGTGATGATGATGTTTGTATTTTCAACGCTAATTGCTTGTGTATTATTGACGATTGTGATTATGCTGATAATGATAATAACCGCGATGTTAATTATTATTAATATGTTAATAATCATATCCATCCAAATGAATATGTTAACTCTTTCACTGATATTGAGCGCTTTCCACTAAGTACTGCGCTTAAAGAATAACATTGAGTAAATCGAGTACATTTGAGTAAATCGCCTGTTCTTTAATTAAACAGTATTAATTACATTTACCCATCTGAATTACTCAAATAAGTGTATCCATAAAAATAACGTTTGAACACAAAATATATTAAATTTCCCATGATATATATATATATATATATATATATATATATATATATATATATATATATAGAGAGAGAGAGAGAGAGAGAGAGAGGAAGGGGTGATTTTGTAAAAAAAGTGGATGCTGCTGCTAATGCAATGCTCTGACATTCTTTCGTACAGTAAAGACGGTAAAATTTCCCTTACTCTCTGCCGTTCGGCGATAGCTTGCGGGGTAGAATCGATCCCAGCTTGAAACAATCGGATGTCTTGCCACACTGATGAGCTGTGATAGAACGAAACAATCTGTCTGTGGATGACCATTTATGCTCTCGAAAAAATTCGATTGAGTTCTCTGAGAGAAATTGGTATTTTTATAAACAGTGGCTTCAACTAGAATCAGTGGCGTAGCTAGAGTAAACGTCACCCGGGGCGGTCCGCTCAAATGTCACCCCAATGACCCCGATTCACCCTATGCTGAATGGTTAGCTGTAGCTAAATTTTCATACACCAAGACAAAATCCAATACCACAAAATAATCAGTTCAAATCAAAAGATTTTTAAAATGCAACTGTTCACTTTCAGAACAACTAAATACAAAACACGACAATACACAAAAGAATGACATTCGATACTATGGTTTTAGAATGAATGTTTTCTTTGTTTTCATTGTGGCAAACTGGTCAATGACATCGTCAAAATCTGTTTGTCTTGTAAGCTCGTTTTCAATGGACAGCACAGCCAGATCTGACAGTCTCCACTGGCTCATGGTTGACGTAATTTTCTGTTGCTAATTTTCCGGTGTCCAATTTTCCGTTGCATTTTTTCTGGGTACTATTTAATTATCAATGATGTTTGAAAGTATTTTTCTTGACAAAAACGTTCTATTTAATTTTTAAGCATTTTTCGGAACATTGTAAATTAACTGCATTCTTTTAAAGGTTACTTAGAGAATTTATGCAAAGTTTATTTTTTTGTTTTTGTTTATACAAGTAAAATAAATTTACATCGTATTTTGATGTTATTATGATTTCAGTTTTAGTGATAATTTAAAAACAATAAATATTTATCATTAGTACCAATAATGGAAAATTAAGTTAAAATTTAAAAGAATCGTTTTTGGAATCGGAAAATAGGCACAATTTTTTCCGATTCCAATACCGTTTCCGATACCCCGCAAAAGTTCCGATTTTTCCGATTCTCGATTCCGATTAATCGTCCCAACACTAGTAGATATATTCAAAACTATATCGCTCACTCAATGGAAAATTGTATCTCAGCGAATTGATACACAGGCAAGACTGAAATTGTTGCACTTTTGGCTTCGTATTTCGCTTTGTTGTTTATTAATGATGCAGAGTTAAAACACCATATCATCCGTTAAAATGTTACAACAATGTCTCTTGTTAGTAACCAAGATTGTAGCAACTGAAACACATGAAAACTGAAAACATTGCTATTTTTCCTACTCACAAATTTCCCGACAATTTATTAGGAAATTTCTGACGGGGGCAGAAAACTGGGGGGGTCATAAATTATTTCGGGGGGTAATATGCCTGCCTGCGAAACCCTGTGTCTCCACCACTGTTTTCAGACTATTTTTGGCACCTTAGCCTGGTTGAAAAATTTTGTTGGGGGTGACATTGTGTCACCCCTCCTGTTCTGGCACCCGGGGCGGTCCGCCCCTCGCCCCCCCGTTAGCTACGCCACTGACTAGAATCGACATCTCTTGCCACTGACGTCTTTCGTATAGTAAAGAAGTTAAGATTTCCATTATTCCCTGCTATGCGTGGGGGTAGAATCTCTGACTGATTCCAAATCGGTCGGGTTTCGATCCCGGCTTGAAGCAATCGGGTGTCTAGCCACACTGATGATACAGCGAAACAGTCTGTCTGTGGATGACTATATATATATATATATATATAGCGAAGCTCAATTATCAGGAAACTCAGTTCCTACAAAAACATATCACTTTATGTACTATATCGTGAGACTTCTGGATTGCTATCTCCCACATTTTGTTGATGTTAATGTTCAATCATTGGCACAGTATAAACTGGAGCAGGAATCTAGGTGCCTGTGTATACACAGAATATTATTTCTGTGCTTTGCTATAAACGTCTAACGAAATTTATCGAGAATTTCTTCTTATTATAAAATATTTTTCAGAGGCCCAAATCACATTAGTAGTAACGAATGTATTAAATATGAACTGATTTCTCATACATTTGTGCAGTCTGTTCACGAAATGTGTTTAATATGCAAATAAATGTACAAACAATATGCACATGTGTGACTGTTATTTATATTGTTACTGTGAAACTCAAGTTCCTATTGTGATTCAGCCCACTTTGCACACGGCCAACAGTGACGTAGCACCCCCCCCCAAAAAAAAGAAGAATTTGCCTACGCCTCATTTATGCTACAACAAACACAAGGAGCACTAGAACGCCGTTGGACAGATTAAATTCTGTTACGAAACACTATTTCCCAGCTTTTTTACGGCAACAAAAAAAAATTGTCATAAAAAATGTTGCTCACGTCGTTGGTCATCCATCGGACCAAATGTGGCGTGTCACACATTCGCTATCACCACTGTTGAAACACATTTTTCTTCTTCTAAGTACTGAGTCCCTTGAGGCCTACTTGAGTGATCATGGCTTTCTATAACTTCCTAGCCTTTGCAACTCTAAACAATTTTTGTCCTTTTACCATCAGCTTCCAGTCCATGTTCTGCAATACATTCACACAAGCTTGTTCCTCTGTCCCACTTGTCTTCAATGTGTCCTGTGAGGATCAAATTTACCAAACTCCCTTTCCTCATTAGGTATTCCAGATAATTCAACAGTCTTTTTCTGATTCTAAGCAAAAGTGTTCTTTTGTTTGCATTTTGCTTAAAACTTTCTCATTGTACATATGTTCCATCCATCCTATACTCAGCATCCAGCATCCATATCTCTGTCGTCTAAAGTCTCACCTTCATTAATCCTTGCTTAAGTGTTTGATCTCCATAAACGTTCAATAAGCATCGATGAATGTCAATGGCTATGATTTTTCCCGCATAGAGTAATTCAATCATACACTTCTGCTTAGTACGCATTTTCATGTCAAACTCTAGTTTGCCAGACTACCGTTGTCACAGTTCAAAAAATGGGTTATTCGCGGGATGATTTCATTTCTACTACCTTACCTCCAACATTTGTCCCTGACCAACATGATAAAATAATAGGCATTACAACCGGAGAAACCCTGCATAGTTATTGTATTTCTTCATCAAGTTTATCGATCACTCATCATTGACGAGTTTTGACTAAGTTTTGCTAAGTTTTACAGATTAATAGTGTTTGATTTGAAGACAAAATTTCTTGAATTGCAAAAGTAACTGATGATTTTGTATGACGTCTAGAATATAGTAGCTTTTAATATTCATTTTATCAGTTTGTGTATTAATTGTTAAAATCAAATGGAGCACCGGACTTATGTTTTATGTAAGTTAGTTGTTCCATTTGATCAAGTTAGATTTCATTATCTGTAGTTGTTTCGTGTAGTAGCGTATTCATGTACAGTATATAGTTTTTATTTTTTTTAATAGTTATCATTTAGTTATGTTTTAATTCAATGTTAATACTATACGTTGGACGATTATTTATGTGTAAGTTAATAGCACCTTCTCTAGAGATATAGTAAGTTAAGCTTCTAGTCCGGGAGTTATATTTTACTCTATACATGAATTTGGTGCTTTATTAGAACAAGCCACCGAATCTCCTAAAACACAACCGAATATATGTACAACATTCGTGGCCTATAAAGACAATTTTAGTTGACACTGTTCTTAAAGATGTGCTTACTATTTTTATTGCATGTATTTAACTTTGTATGAAGGTAGAAATATTTTAGCACGGGGTGCTCGACCATCAAGAAGGGATTGAAAACATTGTCTTGATGTTTGATTATTTGATCAGATTTTGTGAAATGGATCGAATCAAACATTTTTTCAGTCCACTCTAGTATGCCTTTGCATATGGATGCACACACCGGGTAGAGTGTTTATCTCTAAGGAGGTGTGCTTATATATGCATGTAATGATATTAATGGGTGTATGTATATATGCATGTATATATAATTATTTATTTAAAAATATGATTCCAACGCTACATAAGAGTTCTCATGTTTCAATTTAATTCAAATAATTATATTGAAGTATTCGGCACTTGTTTTGAAACATGAGAACTCTTATGTAGCGTTGGAATCATATTTTTAAATAAATAATTATATTTATGCTCTACTTTTGTACCGAGCACTATTTTTAAAAAATAATAACAAAAAACTTTGGATTATTTACTTAACGAGTTCTTTCCTATTTTCTATAAATTTTTACACATATATGCATGTATATATATATGTTAGTATATGGGCGCGTGGCCAAGTGGTTAGAATGTTCTGACCATGAGAACTGGGTTCGAATCTCACCACCATTTGTCAGGAAGGAGACTTCCTGATGTTATCGGTCTGGAGGGGAACGATCCCAGTGTGCGCTACCTTTAGAAAGTGCCTGAAAAACCACACTACGGGTTGACCTAAGCCTTGTGAGTGAAATTTGGGTAGACAGAACACTTAGCGGACCGTCGATAGCTGTGAAGTCACAAGTCATCGTGACCGACGGTTTGAGTGTGCTGGCCTTGTTCAGATTGCTGATCACGTTAGAAAACCTGCTCTCTCCCAGAAACTGTAACTAATGTCTTCTCAGCATAGTTGCAATATAAACCACAGGTGGGCTCTGTGGGTGTTGAACAAACACAAATGTACCTGAGCGAGCGTCTGCAATAGGGATTGGCTAACCGCCCTAGTAGACGGGTACCCTCGAATACAAGTGGCCAACTATTATTATTATTATTTATTAGTGATTAAAACGTTAGATTTCCGACCATGAGACACGGGTTCTAATCTCACTATGGTCGAATTGTCAAGGAGATGACTTCTCGATAATACCAGCCTGGGGAGACGAGACATTGGTAAGCCTTGTGGATGAAATTGGGTAATCGGAACAGTTTTGAACCCGTTGATAGTTGTGCTAGTCACATGTCATCGTGACCGAGGGTTTGGGCCTATTAGCCGTGTTCAGAATTGTTGATAACAAAGAAAGAGTAACTAAAGTCTGCTCAGCATACTTGCAGTAGAAATCAAAGGTCGATTCTGCGTTTTGGAAGAAACACAAATGTACCTGAGCAGGCGTCAGCAACAGGCATTATCTAGCCTACATAGCAGACGGACGTACTTGGAAATGAGTAGACAGTCATTATACATTATCGTTGTATATGTATATGAAAGCATTGATTGGTGTGCCTGTGTGTATATCACTAAGTGCGTACTTGTTCTTTTGTGTGTATGCGATTACCACAGGTGCGAAAATTAATAGATATCTGTAATGGCGGCTGTATTCGGGCTACTATTCGTTGCGTCGGAAGCTGGGATGAAGCTGGAATGACAAACGAAGACGCCTTCTTTCCGCGATACACAGAAAATTATTTTTATTAGCATACTGTCTTAATGGTTAACTGCGTGGTGACAGAGCGAATAGTGTAGAGCCATTTCCCAAGAAATTAAGTATCAGAATTAAGGACCATTCAATCTGTCGTCTACTTTCATCAATGTGGAAGAGGTAAGTACGCTTCAAATGTGAAACAAATCTCTGGGCGCATGCGCACACGCACATAGCTAAAAAATGCTGAGCAGCAATTCCCCTTTAAAATGTATTTCATTGAATATATTTATATAATAACGTGTTTTATCATATTCACCCAAAAATCGATCTTCTCATATCTTCAAATAAGGCTTCAAACCTATTGGCAATTAAGGTAAATTAGAAATTACATTAAGGTAGTTATTAGAGTCCTGATGACAATAAGATAAATCATATTCAAAATTTAAAATAATAAAATTGCAAGCGTATAAAGATGTCAGAAGCATTTGAAAATATCACACAAAAAGAGAATCAACACACGCACACACAGACACAGATACACACACACACATATATATACTGTTTTACATTTGTATATATATATATACAAATATAAAAAACTATATATATATATATATGTGTGTGTGTGTGTGTGTGTGTGTGTGTGTGTGTGTGTGTAATAAATGTTAATGGTCAGAGTTGAATCAGACCAGGAAACAGTAATATTAAAAAGTGCTCAATACACGCGTGAAAAATAAAATAAATGTAAAAATAACATGCAGAGCTTTTAAATATAAAAATCAGGAGATCAGTTGAATTCGCTACCTTGGTTTCAACCTTACAGTATCCTCAGGCGATTTCTATCATTTGATCTCCCAACTCTTTATTTTTAAAAGAATTAATGAACGCTAAGCACATATGAGGCTAGATAACAGACAGACACACACACACACACACACACACACACACACACACACACACACACACACACACACACATATATATATATATATATATATATATATATATAAGTTACGAAGAACTTGGTAAACCGAATGGGTAATTCCAAGGAGGATGAAATCCTGAGAGCTCAATGTGAATACAGAGCTAATATTTAATGAAAAAACAGACCACTTTAAGGTACCATTACAATAATTTATTTCACCAAAAAAGGATTCCGGATCATCAGGTAACACCTGATGATCCGGAGTCCTTAAAGTGGTCTGTTTTTTTCATTAAATTTATATATATATATATATATATATATATATATATATTTCAATTAACCCCACCCCGATACATTTATAATAGTCTTGCTTTTGTTTTCTTCTTCTTCTATATATATATATATATATATATATATATCATGAAATATGTCAGACAAAGAAAATTTAATAATTTTTTTATTTAGTTTTACCAGCTTTTCTACGGTGTAGTTGTGGATAGCGACTCGGATTGAGAAATTGGAGAGCTGAGTTCGAATTCCAGTTGAATCCATTAAGGTATTAATCATTAATTCACATACTTGGGAAAGGTATTAATTCTCTTCTCCCTCCAGTTATGGGTAAATATCAGGAGAGATTGGGTTCTATGGTCTAGGAGAAGGAAAATTCTGAATTCTGCGGAGGGTCGTTTGGGGACCTAGTGTCACGCATTCGGCACTTCAACAAAGTCTTCACCACTAGAATCAAATCATATCTGGCTGTTGGATACGAGGGAAGAGTCCACTATATATATATATATATATATATATATATATATATATTAATTTAAAGAAAAACAGACTACTTTAAGGCTCCATTGTAATAATTTATTTCATCAGAGACTTTTATTTTCCCCCTGTATCTTCAGGCATCACATTCAAATGGTGAAACGAAAAATGAAATTAAAATTTACACTTTTGACGGTCAGTATTAAGCTTATATAAGTTGACATGGAAGGTAGTGAGGGATGGTGTGAGAGACATAGTCGAGTTTAGAGAGGGAAGGGGGAGTTTTAAAATTTATTTTTATATTTCTTTTTATTATAATA
Source organism: Acanthosepion pharaonis (assembly GCA_903632075.3). Taxonomy (NCBI): domain Eukaryota; kingdom Metazoa; phylum Mollusca; class Cephalopoda; order Sepiida; family Sepiidae; genus Acanthosepion; species Acanthosepion pharaonis. The sequence continues at coordinate 1,360,657 of CAHIKZ030001979.1, forward strand.
CTTAATATGAGGAAGGAGGGGGTAAGGATCAGGCATTGACCTATTTAATCGGTCAACTCAACGGAAATGATATGGGGAAAGGAAATTAATTTCTTAATTAAAGTTTAGGTTTCAAATCAAGATGGAGTAAGATTTGAAGGTAATAGTAAAAAAAATTCTGTTTTTTCATACATATACCACATACATATTTACGTAAAAATCACACATACATACGTTCATGTACATGTGCAATTACACATATAACCACATACACATGTATCGATATACACCCGTTTATATGCATATACATATACAAATACCTACACATACATTTACATATCTCCGTACACATTCATATTTATACCTATTTAAATTTTTTCCTTAAATTTTACAGTTAACGTTGAATTAAGTGCTTAAAATTTCAAAAAAATATATTTAATTTTAATATTTTTAACATCATGACTAATAGTTAAAGAGTAACATATTTTAATTTAAATCTAAATGATCAATTCAAATTGAGATTATCTCCAGATAAGAAAACTTTCCAATCCTACACTTCTAATTAGAAATTATTTAAAGAGAAAGTAAGATTAAACGGTAATAAAAAAATTTTCTGTCATTCCATTACAATTCTCTCTCTCTATATATATATATAAAACATACAGCCATTTATACCTATATATGCATATATATGCATACCACTATATCCTACACATATATTCACACATATCACATATATGAATTCATAAATATATATATATATATATATATATATATATATATATATATATATATACACACACATATACATATACAAACACACATGCAACCCCATATATATGAATCGATACATATACATATACCTACCCAAAATTACGAATACACACATACATATTTACACACGCGCCCAATATATATATATATATATATATATATATATATATATATATATATATATATATATATATATTGATATATACATGTATATACATATATACATAAATCCACATATCCATATCCAAGTCCATATACACATTTGTATACATACAATTATGTATCCGCACACATGTGTGCATACAATCATCTTCAAATCTAAAAATAAGCCAATATTTACCATCGTATATAGTTTTTTTTTTTTTAATGTAGTACGTTAAATTAAGATAATTTCTATGTCTGCATTTAAAAAATCATCTCGCTATGTTGGTTCAGTAATTTATCAGGATCTTTATGCTTTATCATTAGGATCTTGTCTTTTATATTATCGATCTCTGAAATTTATTAGAGTTCGAGCCCTAGAGACGATTCTCCATTTCACTTGCCGTTCTCCAATAAATCCCAATAGTGTTTCGATAGTGCTGTTTGGTGTCTTTTAGATTCATTTGTGAAGAACTGGCGATGGTTGTAAAAACGCTGTTTCCAATTTCCCACAGATATTCCTATATATATCTTTTTTTGTTTTATATTTTCTTTGGGGGAAATTGTAGCTTCGTATATCTCGTTTTCTGCCATGCATATTCCTCCTACTAGGCAATCAGATCCTGCTCTGCAATTGCAAGTAGATGTTTCTTTTTTCAATTGATTTGCATTAAGATCCCTTTGTAATTGGTTATTGTGAAATTCCCTACTAATTTTGCTATTATGAGAGCTTACAAGTTTTTCTACATTGCTCATGCTTGAATAACTAATTTTTAGATTCATTTTTATTAAACATCTTTTTCAATAGCTCATCGTTACTAAAATACTTATCTATTAGCTTTAGGAAGTATTTCCCTATATTGATATTAGATAGTTTACAGAAAGGCGGCTTGAACCATATAATCTTCCTTTTCCTATTTTTGGACTGTGGATTTGTTTTTAATTGGTTTATCTATATAATTTAACTTTGTTTAAATTTACTTTTTAATAGGACTTGATTATATGTCGATTTGTTTTGGTTAAAAATTGTTTTACTAGAATACAGTTTGTTTATTCTTGCATTTAATGTATTTGGAATTTGGTTTATAATTGCTTTCTGGTGGTTTGAGTTGATATTTATGTATATGGGTGATTGGTTTTCCTTTTGGAAGGGTTTGTAGTGTTATTGTAGAGATTAAATGTAACGTCTAGAAAATTCAAGATTTTTAGGTTGAATGATATTTCGATTCAAAATCCCAGAAATTGGAAGGCCTTAATTATTTTCTTCTGTAGTTGGGATGTTAGAGGACCATTGGTATTAGGGATAACAATAAGTCCATCATATCTGTACAGCCCTACGTTTTGGGGTTTTAGGAATCTGATTAGGATATCTAAAATTTATATACCTATTACATCTGCTATTTGGGCTGAATCATATGCTCCCATTGGGACATCGAAATTATCTTTGTTTTCTTTAATCCAAGTAGTGTCATTTAGTTATATATATATATATATATATATATATATATATATATATATACGTTTGTGTGGTTAATGGATTTATTTTTAATCCTACATTTTTATTAATTCAAATGTTATTATAGTGGCTACGCATATTTGGAATAGAGGCATCATTTTTATTTTTACTTTAAACATACTATGTCTATTGGCCTGCGTATTTGAGCTGACAATGTGTGCTTTTATTAATTCAAAGTGATGTGTTTATGTTAGAACAAGTCTACAGTGGCAACTAAAGGGGCATCTACCTTTCTAATTGACAAAGCTATATAAATGTTTGATTTAAAAAAGAAAGAAACTAACTTAATTCAAATGATTATAAAGTGAGCTAATGCCTTTCTTCACTGATACTGAGGATGTAGTTAGCCAATCTGATCAATTTACCAAATACTAGGTGATGCTCTGAAGAACAGATACCCTGAATCCCCAAAATAGATAAATTGTTTGTACGACAAATTCACATCAATCTGTTACTATTAAGCCATTGTTAACGTCGTGTTATTATATTTGTAATATGATTGGAGGGTGCAGTCTTTATAATTTGTTTAATTCATTGTTTGCGTACGAATTACTTTATTGAACACTTACTTACCTCATATATTTTTTCTCTAGTGTACGCCGCTCATGCTGAATGTATCCGTGACAACACACAGTACATTGACGAATGCAGTCGACAGCAAATGCTCACTTTCTCTCTGGAAAGTGGAGACATCAAAGAAAAATTTTGTCGGTAAATTATCTAGTTCGTTATTGAAGTTAACATTTTTAGTTTACAAAATATTGAAGCATTATTGGTATCAAAATGTTTATTTCACTAAACACATTGACTGCCAGAGGTCAATTACGAAATCTGACTTCGAACGCCAACATTATAATAAACAACTAAAACAATAATATTTCTTTTTCAAATGACTCATTCATGTGTTATATTTTCAATAATTTTTCCCTATACAAAGTTTGTTTTAATTGCTAGTACGAATTTTCATTCTTGTCTTAGATGTCATTTACCAGCTACATGCATTAAAAACAACGTAAAAACCGTGCTTTTAGCATAAATGGCAAGACCACAAAAACGAGATAACTCGTGGATGGGGTCATAAAAAAAAACAAAAAAACTTCCAACAACATGCTATTTTGTGGTTGGCAGTCAATGTATAAAAAACGAATGATGTGCACATCTACTGAGAAGGTTTCTATATCACTGAATACGTTTTCAGCAATATGGTATAGAACCAAAAGTAAAGAACGAGAGCAAAATACACGGCGGGCTGAAATTGCATGCAATATTTATTACCACTCACCCCATCAGCCCCCATCCCTTTTTTTTCATTCATGACCGCATTTTTCATGAAGAGATTTTTCGCGACCCCAGCTATTAACCAACTACACTGAAAATACATCTGTTGTCACTGAAATGGCGTTACACGCCCGTTTTATTATCGCACCAAATGCGTGGCGCATCACGTTAAATATTGGGCGTTTGTTTATATAACATATAAACGGAAATTCAAGTGTTTGAATTTAATTTTCGCGACCCCAGCATTTCGCTTCGCGACCCTATTTGGAGTCGCGACCCATAATTTAAGAAGCGCTGCATTAGGCGAAAAAGAAGGGAGAGTGTTTCTTTTTGTAAGTATGAACTTTGAAGACGCTGTTGATGCTATTATACTACTAGATGCGACTACTACGTATATTTTCCACAGCCGGTCATCTGTGTTAGGGCCTTAGATTTGCTGAGTATAGTTGCAGTAGAGACCACATGTGGATTCTGTGAATTTTGAAGAAACACAAATGTGCCTGAGCTATCACTCAATGATATTCAAATTGTGCTTTTGTATGTACTTGTCCTGCGTCAGGACCCTACACGACAAAAGCATAGCGATCATTATGAATACAAAACCATCGAAAAATTAAAAGATATCCGGGCAACAGTTGCTGTTGTCATTTACTAAGATTAGCTTAAATTGACGCAAAGCCGCACGTATGTGGCAACCATTAAGGATCGGACTCATTACACAGTGATAATGGTTAACTACATTATCTCGCTAACCCTTATAATACGCTTAAGCGCCTTTAATTGATGCAAGAAAAGCCCTCTTATATTTTAAAATAATCATTTAATGACCGCTGCGATATTCACATTAAAGAGAAACAACTCTTCACTCTCCAGATTTTATCGATGCAAATATTACGTGGTCAAAGATAAAAGAAGCATTAAATCTTTTGTTTTCATAAAAGCTAATAGACGTTTTTTTTTCTTGTATGTGTTACAACTATCCGTACGCTTTCAACCATAATTGGTCATTTTCAGAACGTAATATATTAGGTATTTGAAATTCCCTAAAATCTTGATGTATTGGTTTTCTATTATGTCATTTGCTCTTCAGAACGTTGTATGAAATATATATATATATATATATATATATATATATATATATATATATATAGATAGATAGATAGATAGATAGATAGATATGTATGTATGTATGTATATTCAAAATATATATATATATATATATATATATATAAATAGATAGATAGATAGATATGTATGTATGTATGTATATTCAAATATATATATATATATATATATATATATATATATATATAAATAGATAGATAGATAGATATGTATGTATGTATGTATATTCAAATATATATATATATATATATATATATATATATATAAATAGATAGATAGATAGATATGTATGTATGTATGTATATTCAAATATATATATATATATATATATATATATATATATATATATATATATATATGAATATATATATATATTTGAATATTTATATATATATATATATATATATATTGGGCGAAAATATATAACCAAGTCTAAAAAGTTTTTTCGTGTGACGCATTTCATCGGACTAAATTTGTTATGTTGATGCGACTTCTTATGTGTACGAACGACTGGTGCTGGGAATTTTAGATTTTTTCAAATTTTAATATTTTTAACACCTACATAACAAATTTGGTCTGATGAAGTCCTAAAGGACGAAACGTGTTAGACGGAAACTTTTTTTTTGACTTTCCCCCAATATTGTTCTTGATATATAAAATTTATATATCGTTATCTCAGTTATATATATATATATATATATATATATATATTTGTGTGTGTCTCTCTCTCTCTGTATAGTTGTGTATCGGGACAGCAATTCTATGATATATACTTTATTTAAATGACTTACAATATATATATAAAAAAAAACTAACAGTAACTAAACGATCAGCGAACATGAAGTCAATGGCTTCGAGGTTAAGGGCACATAACTACACACAATTTTTAGAATCTCATTGACTTACGGCCATATCACGTTGAAAAACCGGTTTTCGTACGATCACCGAAGTTAAGCAACGTCAAGCCTGGTCTGTACCTAGATAGGTGACCGCTTGGGAATACTAGGTGCTATAAGCATGGATATGCGGGTGGTGTAATAGATAACAAGTCAATATTGGAAATCGGAGAACCGAATTCCATTTCCAGCCGGGTTCATTATGTTCACTTACCCTGGGGTAAGGTATGAATCCACATTTTCTTCCTGCGGCATTAATTTATTTAGTAGGACTTGTATCAGTAAAAATCATTATTTCCTCCCAAACATTCTTACAATCAAAAAATATTTCTGGCTTTAAATACCATATATTTCCGCATATAAGGCAACCTCTAGGCAAGACCAGGTCCAAAAATACTGCAAATTTTCATGAATTTATCCTATACCTGTAGTCTAAGACGACTACTTATTGATTATATATAGATGATGTTCTTGGAAATGTCGTTACTTACTGTAGCTTTAGAAATTCAAACTAAACGAGATAACAAAACCGATTTTATATCATGTTTTTCCTACACACGTCCCCTAAAAGGGAAACCATTGTTTTGTTCACGTTTCATCACGTGATCTCTTGCGAATACTGATTCTTCTTCTTCCTCTTCCTTCCTATATCTAAACAGTTACAAACAGCCTGGTGTACTAATGACCATTTACTTATACTTCATCAACAATCACAAAATACCTCTAATAACAGTACAATAATGCACGATGATAGTACATTCTATTGCTGTGAACGCAATCATAATGTTTACATTTTCTCAGTTGGGCTTGCATGGAGACAAGTTAATTTGATTGATATGGAATTAATCTTCGAATGGGCAATTTATTATGAAGTTATGCCAGTAATATATAAGTTATGAATGGTTTTATTACTTTTCTTAGCAATTTATTTGATAATGTGAATCTTTTCATGTACGTTATTGGTTATCGCAAAACGGCCGACAAAAAACACTCAGAATTAATGTTTCTTTTTTTAGAATTATAGTATTAGACGACCCCTAATTTTTAAGGGTAATTTTTGGATTTTAAATGTCGTCTTATACGCGGAAATATACGGCAACCTGAAAAAGGTTGTTAAGTCGTAAAAACAAATCAATCAATACAAACTTCTTTTTTTTTCTTTCCAGATTTCATCGGAGTCTCGCAAACTGCTTGATTTTACCCTTGCGGAATAACTGCGGGGAGGGCATTGGACATCTTATGGAAACATACACCCGAGGCACAATGCCGATAATGTGTAATCGCACGAACAGATATTCAGCGTCTTTGTTCTTCTCAGTGTTTTGGCTGCTGTCTCTTCTGTACACGATGGCCACATCTTGAAAGATACGCGTTTTCTAAAATCTACTAGTCGCTTGTAGGTGATGCGCACACGAGAAATAGATGATTTGGCAAACGCTCCTGTAAATGGCGTCTAGGAACAGGAAATGTATATTCTGTAAACTTAAAACACAGATGTGTTTGAAAGCTAGGCTGGACAATCATCTTTCAAAACTTCGTATTTGAAATAAGTTTAAAATTATGCAGAATCTCTTCAAAGTAAATTTTTCCACCTTGAAATTGAAATTGGTAAAAAAAAAAAAATACGCTTTATTCCCCAACACAAACTATAAATTACAATTATATGTTTAGCTCAGTCTAAATAAACACATAATGATTTGGCAGCCAATATATATATATATATATATATATATATATATATATATTTATGAATAAAAATGACAATAGGAAAACTGGTAATTCAAGGACGCGTTTCGTCTAATGTGGACTTTATCAAAAGCAAAATACGAAAATGAACAAATATACACAACAGATTCATGAATCTGTTGTGTATATTTGTTTCATTTATTAATATATATATATAATTTTCTCCCATATATATATATATATATATATATATATATATATATGAAAATTTCTCCGATTTAATCAGCAGAGAAGACAATATTTATTAAAATGACAATGAACTGGTAATTGCTGAAGTGAACAAATATACACAACAGATTCATGAATCTGTTGTGTATATTTGTTTCATTTTCGTATTTTGCTTTTGATAAAGTCCACATTGGACGAAACGCGTCAGCAATTACCAGTTTTCCTATTGTCATTTTTATTCATAAATATTGTCTTCTACTGGTTAAATCGGAGAAATTTTCTATATATATATATATATATATATATATATATATATATATATATATATATATGGGAGAAAATTATATATAATTTTATATACGAGAACTATGTTAGGAAAATTAATTACAAAGTGGAAAATTGTTTTCGTGTGTGGACTTTCATTCTTTGGGACTTCATTTGACTTGAAGTGATATTTACGTTGATGTAACTCCACATGCGAATCAAGGAGAAGGGATACTGAAATATTTACTTTTAAACATTTCATTTCCAATTTTAAAAATATGTGGTTGTATGTATCGCCTGACTGATTTCATTTAATTTCTTTATTCTTTATTCTTTTAGCACTTTTGTTGTTTTTAAGTCTCCCGCATTGTGATAATAAAATATCTTCTAAGAAAAGTGAAATGCTGTAAGAACCTGAACGCAAATCTACTGTGGATGGTCTAGCGATTAAAGCACTTTCTATACAATTTCGTCTTAGTAAACTACCTTCTTTTTAATTAAAGCAGCATTTTTTAAATTGAAATTATGACCAGACTCATTTAGATCAGCAAACCATTTATTAAGTGTGTTGTTTTAGTCAAAGATACCATTTGTATTCATATAATCTTTCATTTAAGTTCTTCGAGGTTTATCTTATGTCTTTATGACAATTATTACTTTCAAGTTTTAGCTTATTATTATTATTATTTTTATTTTCTTTGATTTCTGGTGTTTACACATTTCTTTCCGGGTTCCGCCCAGGGACCTAAGGTTAGAAATGGCAGCATGACACTTTCCACTGACAAAAAAAAAAAAAAAGAATTTACATAGATAAAGCCCTTCGTAAAGTGTGGGCTGTACTTGTCAGAACAATTTTTGTATCTCCTTGAGGCATGGACTTCCAGGAATCACTTCAATTAGTCTACTGCAATCTTTTCCAACCAGTCCTAGGGCTCCAACTACAACAGGGATTGTTGATGTTCCCATACGCCACATTTTCGAGATTTCTATTTCAAGGTCCTTGTATTTCGACAGCTTTTTGAATATCTTCAAAGATACATTGCAGTCAGCAGGGACTGCCATATCAATAAGAAGGCACCGTTTTTGTTTATTATTATTATTATTATTATTATTATTATTATTATTATTATTTTGTTTTATATTAATTAAGTCTTTTATTGTTTTAGAAGTACAGGAATCCATCGATTAGTGCTGCAATTTTGTACATTAAAACATACGCACTAATCGAAAGCGCATTAATCGAATATAAGCAAAATTGACAAGCAAAATAGTTACCCAATTTCCATTTTTAAATTTTTGAAAATTTTTAATTTATCAACAACTATAAAAAATCAATTTTCAATTATTATGGTTAAACTGTTTTACCGCACGAATCGAGTATTATGTATGCACTAATCGAATTTTGGTATAAAAAATTTCAGCCACAAATCGAAAACGCATTAATCGAATGCGCATTAATCGAGGGATTCCTGTAGTCGTAACAAATTATATGTTAAGTTTAGATAAAATTCTTTTCAATTGTAGCTGGGTGTTAGCTAGTAGAATAATATTTTGACTCATTGGGTTTTTCAGAATGGTTCATTCTTCCATTTCAAATATTTTACGAGTCTTTTGTTTCGCGTTGAATAATTAGGGTATTCGAGGAGCTTAAAAGTATTTTCAGTGTAAATGCTTCACATAAATAATTTTTTACACTTTGTCATTAATTTATATTTTATATTTTATATATATATATATATATATATATATATATATATATATATATATAGAGAGAGAGAGAGAGAGAGAGATAGATAGATAGATAGATAGATAGATAGATAGATAGATAGATAGATAGATAGATAGATAGATAGATAATATTAGTGGTAAATATACATACATATGCAAAATATATAAATACGCATACATGTATATTTTTGAATAAAAATTCCAAGAGGATAAAATCCAGGTAGAACTCAATGAGAAACTAAAGGAATGATAAAAAGGACAAACACTAATATTCAGGGTCATAATTTATTCCATTGGAATCGTAATACGATCAATTCATCAGACCTACAATTAAAAAAAAAACAGAAAAAAACCCCAAAAAAAGAAGTTTTTTTTGTTTTTTCTGTTTTCTTTTGAATTTGTAGGTCTGATGAATTGATCGTATTTACGATTCCAATGGAATAAATTATGACCATGGAATATTAGTGTTTAAGTTTTTATATATATATATATATATATATATATATATATATATATATATATATATATATATATATAATTGTATATTTGGGTAGAAATCTCTGTTTTATGCAAATTTTAGAAAAGACGAATGATAGAGGTTCTGCGATTAAACTTGTGATTTTTTTTTTTTGTGTCCATATAAGTGTTTTCTTTTCTGGACATAAAGTGTCCTTAAAGTGCAAAAGTTGTCCTAATGTTCTATATACCCAAGTGCTTTCGGCTATTCTGTTAGAGATTTGTCAAATTTTTAACTGAATATGTAGATTTTTCCATATTTGTATCTATAGTGATGGGAATTTTTTATTTTTATTTTCCAAACATTTTTATTTGCTGACCGTGTACTGAACAATCGGACAAGTTTTAAACACGTTATTTCCAGGAGTCAAAACACTTATACGAAGAAAAGAAAATCTTAATAAAAAGCTTAATCGCAGTACCTTCTCAGTCGATTTAATGAAATATATATATATATATATATATATATATATATATATATATATATGTGTGTGTACATTTCATTGAATACGACAGACAAGGTGTTCTGATTTATTTTTTTAAACAATTTCTCATGTGATCTCATAATCTTTTTTTATTTTCGGGTGATAAATTATATAAAAACTGTCCAATTTTTCTTTTTATTCAAGCGCATTCGGCTATACATTCAGTCATTTTCAAGGTTGAAATATATTAACTGTTAACAAGAAATAGAAATAACAACACAAATATAATAGCATCATCTACATGCAAGAAACGACTACAATTAATGGAAGCCTTATTAATAAAAACAAAAAAAAGCAACACTCAATATCAACTATGAACATGGATACAATATCTTGATCGTGTTTTGAAAATGAAAACATTATATAAATACATACATACAACAATCTATTTCTTGTTAACAGTTAATATATTTCAAACTTGAAAATGGCTAAATGTATAGCCGAAAGCGCTGGAATAAAAAGAACAATGGAACAGTTTTTATACAATTTATCATCCGATAAGAAAACACTATTAGATCACATGAGAAATTGTATAAAAGACTAAATCAAAGCATCTTGTCTGTCGTATTCAATGAAATATGCATGAAAGAAGGATTGCTGCCTAAATACACAAATTTTATATTTTATATATATATATATATATATATAACAGAATTTTTGACGTCTCTTTGACACATCATCTGTTATTGCGACCTTATTTTAAGCTTGATATAATAAGACATAGAGAAGGTGACACAGTTTGATATCTCTTAAGTCTTTCCCACAGTGATCCAATATATTAATCAACCTCGATATTTAAGGATGATTGATGACTGATTTTAAATCAGAAACTTTCAAATCGGGAAAATGATTCGAATTTACAAACCAATATTATCTTTTCTTAACCAACAATCAAAAGATTTTCTCTATGGGAATTATGCCCTATATTTATTGGTCGTGTTAAAGTCAAAAGTTTGATCCGTCTATAAGTTCGAACTCTCTCGATACATACTTGCCGTAATATTTTTAATATTACCTCTTTACTCATGTAAATTCAGAGAATTTGATCATGAATGGGAATAATTCAGAGGAGATGGGTGGGGGAACTATATGTTAGAGTAAGTCGATTTTTAATGGTCAATGGAAATTTAGGTTGTACCTTTGAAAATTAAGTTGTGGGGTCATTACTTGTGTTACGGTCGTTTATTTTAAAAATGATTTTAAAATATTAGAAATAAAATGGTAAGTCAAAAATTATCCCCACTTTTGCAATTACATATCTTTAGACAAGAGTCCTGATAATTTTTGACTCTCCCTCGTAAAAGTAAGAAAATATAAAATAAAATCTGAATTGATATGGCCAATCACATTTATAAAAAAATGCGAAGTCATTAAAAACCTGAACGTTTTTCCTTTCTTTTTTTTTTGTCTCATAGCAAATATAAGAATATGTAAGTATGTCTTTTGTATTATTTTCGTTTTTTTTAATGATATATGTGTTTATTATGCAAGATTATGACATAATAATAAAGGGTGAATCTGCCGTCACGTCCACCGCAGATATAATCCATTTTCATTCCCTTTTTGCTTCAAATGTTCTATCCTTTCATTCCTTCCCATTCTTTATTTGGAGACCAGTCAGTTCAGCTAGGTACGATATTTATTTCTCTGAAACCGTCAGTATGCTAATTTTATTTACATTGATTGTGGCTTCGATTTATCAGGGTTCTCTTGTTAATTTGTCTTTTTGCGTTGAAATACATTTTGATATTTATGACAAAGTAGTACACGCAAAAAAAAAAAGAAAAGAAAAGAAAAAGAAAGAAAAAAGACCGCATTCTTTCTGCATGTATAACGCGTCACTTTTATGGATATTACGCTATTAAATGTTATATATCTGTTTGCTTTTGCGAAAAACCAACCAACAAAGAAGCAGAAAACGAGAACATCTTTCATTTGTAGACCGCTTGTTTAATTTTAATATGCTTTTAATCATGTGTTTTATCCGATTTAAAATTTTCAGTAAACAGTATAATTCCAGCGCTAAAATGCATTGTTTATGTTTAAAAAAATAAAACACAAAACAACAACAAAAAGACAATCATGTAGTGACAAATTTTAAACTTTAAAGTGACGGCAATTTATTGAAATGGAATAAATATTCAAAGACAATGTTAAATTTAATTTTTCCTTTATTTTAAATCTGTTTAACGCGTCAGTATTATTTGAATGTGTGTTGTGGTGTAATGGATATCGACTCGGAGTGAGGACTCGGAGAATTCCAGTCGAGTTTGTTACGCATAAATACCGTTGGGTAAGGTATGAATCCATCTCTTCTCACCCCCAGCTATGGGTTGAATAGCAGGAAAGACAGGGTTCTTTAGCCTTGGTTGGCAACCAGTCTACCACAGAAAGAAATGGCAACCTACTGCGGGAAAAAAATCTGCATCGTCAGTCATGTACCGAAAGATACATAATCGTCCAAGCGTGTATCACGTATGGCACTTAACTGACTATTTGAAAAGGTACAGACGTACTGCTACTGAGACATCATCATCATCATCATCATCATCATCATCATCATCATCATCAGTAATAGTGATAGTAACAGCAGCAGACACAATAGAGCCTTGCTTTACTTTCTACTTTTTTCTGTTTATTTTACCAACAGACCGACAGCAAATAAATGAAAAAAAAAATAACGTGACAACAGCTTATATTAAAGTAGGGCCTAGGGTTATAAGAAAAATATCAACGCAGGCGTCCCCAAGGTTCGCTTCTCGGTCCATCCGTCTCTCTCTCCTTGATAAATGATCTAGTTAAGTATATATTCCGACAATTTGTGAATATCTATGCTGATGATACAACGGTATATGGGTGCACCACTAAAACCATCCTTGACCAAAGATGGTCTTTCCTCTGATCAGTGGAGGAAACACTAGCTGGTCACATTCACTGTCTCAAAGATGGGTGGGGGAACTATATGTTAGAGTAAGTCGATTTTTAATGGTCAATGGAAATTTAGGTTGTACCTTTGAAAATTAAGTTGTGGAGTCATTACTTGTGTTACGGTCGTTTATTTTAAAAATGATTTTAAAATATTAGAAATAAAAGGGTAAGTCAAAAATTATCCCCACTTTTGCAATTACATATCTTTAGACAAGAGTCCTGATAATTTTTGACTCTCCCTCGTAAAAGTAAGAAAATATAAAATAAAATCTGAATTGATATGGCCAATCACATTTATAAAAAAATGCGAAGTCATTAAAAACCTGAACGTTTTTCCTTTCTTTTTTTTTTGTCTCATAGCAAATATAAGAATATGTAAGTATGTCTTTTGTATTATTTTCGTTTTTTTTAATGATATATGTGTTTATTACGCAAGATTATGACATAATAATAAAGGGTGAATCTGCCGTCACGTCCACCGCAGATATAATCCATTTTCATTCCCTTTTTGCTTCAAATGTTCTGACCTTTCACCATCGCTGATCGGACCCAGAACTTTCACCAATCGTGATGAATGCATGTTCCCTCAAGGAGGCCCCGTACCTTAGGCGCTTATTGTGACTTAACCCAAATCTCAAGTAGACACATCGCTAAAGATGCTGGGAAAATGGGCGATTTCCTGTACCAGATACCTTCTACTATCCTTTACCTTTACAAGAGCCAGAGCAAGTCGAAAAATGGAGTACTGCTGCCAGATATGGGTGGGAGCTGTCCAGTATTTACTTTCCACACTCGATAGAGGCCAAAAGCGTCTCTGCGTTCTTGTGCGTGATGAATTATTTTCCACTCAGCCACCCCTTTCACACAGATGAGACGTTGCAAGCCTCTCGCTGCTCTATCGCTATTTCCATGGAGAGTGTTCAGATGAACGACACTCCTTAGTTCCATACGTTCTAACCTTCGCGGCTAAGACTCGCCATGCCACGCATATTGTAGTGAACCCGCTACTTCTCTTCATATTGCCCTGGTGAGATGTAAGTTCCGCTCAAGCTTCTTCCTACGTACCACTCACTTGTGGAACCGGCTCCCAAGAGGAAGCTTCCCCAAGCACTACAATCTTAATCTGATAAATCTAGGTTTAACCGTTATCTTCCTCACATATCCACATAAGCTGTACCTCTTACTTTGTAACACTCTACCACGAGTGGCTCCAAGGGCTTGTACAGGGTGAACACCACAGTAATATATATATATATATATATATATATATATATATATATATATATTCATTTGTCTTCATATATATATATTTGACAACACACAAATATCTACGCGCAAAAAAGCTAAAAATAATGAAAGCCTTATTAATAAAACAAAAAAGCAACACTCAATAATATCAACTATGAACATGGACACAATATCTTGATTGTGTTTTGAAAATGAAAGCATTATATAAATACATACATACATCAATCTATTTCGTGTCAGCAGTTAATATATTTCAACCTTGAAAATGGCTAAATGTATAGCCGAAAGCGTTCGGATAAAATGAACAAGGGAACAGTTTTCATATAATTTATCATCCGAAAAGAAAAAAAAAATTATTAGATCACATGAGAAATTGTATAAAAAAACTAAATTAAAGCATCTTGTCTGTCATATTTAATGAAACATTCATGAAAGAAGGATTGCTGCTAAATACAAACACACACACACACACACACACACACACACACACACACACACACACACACACACACATATATATATATATATATATATATATATATATATATATATATGAAGACAAATGGATTTTGCGCCTCAAAACACTTTGTCCAGACGGACACAGAAACTTCAGCTGCCTCTTCCTGATGTTAAGTATAAGCCCCTTCTTGTTTGCAACCTCTCTAAGATTTCATCGCTGCACACACAATATATATATATATATATATATATTTATATATATATATATATATATATTTAGTTAGTTTATGAAAAACTAGGTAATCCGTATGGGTAAACCTAAGGACGATAAAATCCAAAGAGCTCAATGTAAATCCAGAGCAAATAATTTAAATAAAAACAGACCACTTTAAGGTTCCATGTAATAAATTATTTCACCACAGCCCTTTTAAAGGACTGCGGATCACCAGACTTTACTTCCAAACAAAATTTTTTGTTTTTTTTATTTAAATATATATATATATATATATATATATATATATATTGGGAACGTCGATATGGTGTAATGCTTAGTCTCGCTAGGACAATTACGAATGAACAGTGATTTCCATTCTCACTAGGGCACCCCTTACTTTCGGCCTTGTGTCACATCCAAACTATGTTTGGAGAATCACTATATATATATATATAAGTAGTGGTCACGGTTATAAACAATAATTTCTTGACCTTTGAATGTGTTGACAATCGAGGACATACTCCGCTGGGGAAAATGTATTTTCGTTATCTTTTAAGCAAAAAGTCTGTAATACTTTTACAAAATTTAGTTAATTCGTCCATTAACTTATTACTTTTCTTTCAAACAAATGTCTCGGGTTTATATTTGATTTTTAAGAGATGCTTTAAAATGTTTTAGTTTCTCTTTTGTTGGCATCCATCAAATTAGCTAATCGAACAGGGTGACACTTTTTTACTTTTTTTTTTTTTGTAATTGGTGTTGCTGTATTTGTTTTAACCATGCCGGAGAAAGGAATCACACCAATTAAACAGACAAGTGCTTTAGCAGTTTCTCTCTTGAAGAGTCATTTTGTTTTTCGAATGACATTTAGTGTTGATAAATGTTTATAACTCTGTACTTGTTTAAGGCGTCAACAATCGTATTTTGACATAGCTATGTTCTTCGCCTTCTGATGATATGTAAGGTGAGCGCTTCGGATTTTCTTTTCATCTTTTTTTTTTTTACTAAGAAAACATTTAAAATATTCAGCGGTTAATAATTCTTTGTCATAGCTTCAAGTTGTGTCAACATTTCTTGTCATTCGTCTAATTTGTTGGAAGAAATCTAAATGCTTAGATGTCGTGCATATTGAATCTAACATGGCAAAAGCTGCGTTTATTTGTTGACAGCTCGATTGCTATCCATCTTTTCTTATGAGTAAACAAGATTTATAACTTGAAATACTTTCTTTTGTCTGTAGACTCTACATATAAGAAACAATATATGTATTTATAACAAACATAAGGGGAAGAAAAATGGAAGCGAGAATGCTAATCAATCCACAAAGAAAATAAAAGTAGTTAACACTCTAAGAAGCCAATATCATGGTAGCATCCTACAATAGAAAGCGAAACAGAAGAGATGACTTGGTTTGAAAAATCACTTCGAGTCCCATTTCAACCCAGTCGACACTAAACTGAAGATGCCTGCGGAATTAGAACATACAATAATATACATCAGAGCATTAAAATGTCTGTCTTCAAATATAAAAATAACGAACCTAATGATGAGAAAGTAAAGTATGAATCCTTTCCCCCCCAATCTATGGGTAAATAGCAGAACAGACTGGGTTCTATAGCCTTTGATTGCAACTGGTATAGGAGAAGGACAACTCTGAATTCAAAACCTGCATAGGCTCTTCAAAAAAAGTGAGGTTGGTTTTGCACAAAGCCTTCACCACTCTAATCAAATCATGTATGCAAGTGTCAGTCTGTCGGTCCCTGAGTTTTTGACCCTTATATATATATATATATATATATATATATATATATATATATATATATATATATATATATATATTAAAAAAATAATAAGAAAGAACAGTAACATTTACAATCCGGTGTTCTTAGTAATTATTTTTATTTTAAAAAAAAACGCTGCTCGATACAAAAGCACCCCGACTGCACCTTAACATAACCTGATTTTGAAAATTAACTTATATTTGATACATAAGTTGTCTAGGGAAATTAAAACCCAACCACCTCTTATCAAAATGATTGAATTTTCCGGAATTGTCTGTAAATTTGTTAATAGCTTATTCCAAAAACGCTTGAGAATGGAACGGATCTATGGATTTTAAATTTAATTTTAGAATTAAATTTAAAATTTTAGTTTCTGTTTTGAAACATAGTAATTCCTGTGTAGCGATTGGACCACATTTTTAAAAAAGAAAATAATTATAATATATATATATATATATATATATATATATATATATATATATATATGGAGAGACATACAGACAGAGACAGAGAGAGAGAGAGAAAGAAAGTGGGGGTCAAAGCACGTTAAATCTAAGGGCGGTTAGAACGCAGGTCCTAATCCTGCCGGAGACCGCATATTTTTTTTCTCTAAGATTTCGTGAATATTCAGGCTGGCAGACAAAAATAAATAAATATACTGTTTAATAAATAAACGGGGTCTATACGAGTATATGGGTATCAACTAAAAATAATGTTTACGTAATAAAAATCTGGCGAATTACTAAATAAAAAATCCATTCCTTTTTTTTTATATATATATATATATATATATATATGTGTGTGTGTGTGTGTGCACACACACACACACACACACACACACATATATATATAAAACTAGACATCGATACACACACATATGTGTAGAGATATAAGTATGTACAGATGTTTACTTTTTGAACATAATATAGAAAGACATCATTCTTTTATTGAAACATGTTCTGTTAAAGAGAAAAGACGAAGAATAAAGGTAATGTCATCAGGAGAAACTCATCAGAAAGCATTATTTTTCTGTTCAATCTGTCTCTATATCTGTGTATGCGCATGTACGTATGTGTGTGTGTGTGTGTGTGTATGTGTGTGGATGTCATGAATGACGTCAAACTCGTTCGGAAATGTATAAGTCAGCTATAACTCAGATGAGCGATTAAAAATGTCTTCAAAATGGCTTCAAGCGAATGAGCCTAATAAGTTTTAAATAATTCTATCCTTCATCAGTTCTCTTAGATTGGGGATACAGAATCACAAACTGTACCAAGTAATGGAAATCACGTCTATTGAAGACAATGGCAACAACTAAAAGGAATAGTGCATGTATCTCGAAGAGAAAATAATGGCATGATCAATATGTCGACTTTCCACACTACTTTAAATAAGAGGTTAGGAAGGAAAGCGCCATGAATACTAGAAAGAACAACAACAGTTTGTGGACGTAAAGAATCTGTCTTCCTGAAAAACTGTTCTCAGAAAGATTTTATAAATTCCAATCAACACTAACAATAAGTGTTCGGTGAATGAATGCCGAATGTTTCTTTATAAAGGAAACAGTTAATCTCACCATTACCACAGACACACACACATTATATACATTCACATTTTTATATATGTATATATACACACATACACATGCGCACACACGCACACACACATATATATACATACATATATATGTGTGTATGTAAAAATTTTCAAATATAACTAAGGTATATCTTCAAAAGATGAATGAAGAAAATTTCAATATGAATAGATGAAAACTTATCTTAGCCTACGCGTTTTATCATCCGATAGACTTTATGAAATAAGCAAATGTAAGGATTTTATTTTTGCAACAAGTATTTATCAACAGAAGCAAAAATGTTCTCAAATTTTGTTCACCTTTAGAGACGCTCATAAATATTCAACCACAACTTTGATCTAAAGAACGCCACAGTAACGGGAAATTCTCGAGAGTGCCGCTTTCGAATCTTATCAAAATATAAATCTGTGCCCCAGATTTTTTCAAATATCTCCATTCCAGAAAGAATTAAATCTTTTCGAAGCCAACAAACATGACGATAAAAGTGTTTAAAAATAAGAGAAATCGGTTAAATTCATAACCTCTTCTTATTTAAATAATATTTAATACATAAATTTATCGCATACTAAAATTATTTAAATATTATTCACATAAAAATCCAACAACATCATTTAGTCACTTTCGTGTATTACACATTAAATTACGCACAGTATCTGCTATAACTTACCTAGACTTTTCAGTTACCTGATGAATATTTATGAGCGTCTCTTAAAAGTAAATATTTTGAAAAACTGACATTTTTACTTTTCTTTATAAATATGTGTTGCAAAATAAAATCCTTAAATTTGTCTTGATAAAGACATAAAAGATATATCCAGGTAAGATAAGAACAAATGGAGTATAATTCTACTGTTCATAACATTTAATTTAAAAGAGGGTTCAATAAAGAGTAGGGCTTAATACTATCTATAATCGGAGATTAAAACTAAAACATGTTAAAAATGGCTACACAATAGCAATTGTGTTTCAACACTACAAATGTCTCTCCTCGGACGATGGTAAATTACTGGGGAGTGAAATTATACGCCATTTGTACTTATCTTACCTGGATATTTCGCTCCATTTACGGTAGAGCACTATTTACATTTATTTAATACTCAAATACGGAAAAAAAACAATTTCAGATTTTCGCTAAAAACTATTCCCAATACATACAACCGTTTTGAAGACTGAAGATCTGATTAGAAGAATGATATGGAAGGTACAACTCACCAGTAATTTACCATCGCACCAGGAGACATATTTGTAATGTTGAAACACGATTACTAATGTGTAGCGATTTTTAACATGTTTTTGTTTTAATCTCCGATGTAAAATCAAAAGTCGCTGGGAAATACTACATCTCAAACCAGAACAAATAATTTTGTTTGAGGAACCCGGCGTTCTAGCATATTGTAAACCTAAGAACCTTAAGGGAATGGTAAGTAGTAACCAAATTTCAGATGATAAGTTAATCCATAATAGACTAAAAATAAAAACAACAGGATTTTCCCAACCATGTAACAACAAAATGAACTTATACTGTAAACTCATTAGACATACCAATTCGTTAACTAACTTAGTCACTAATTCTACTTTCAAAATTTACCCCAACTCTAACTGTAGAAGTCATAACATAATTTACCTATTAGAATGCACACTATGCCAGAAACAATATGTGGGAAAATCTGAATGGCCCTTTCACTATAGAATTAATAATTATCGTAATCGAATTAACTCGGCTCCCTGCGAAAGAACAATGCCTAGAAAAAACACGATTTTAAATGCCATGCCAAATTCACTATAATTGAAAAAATAGAAATAGACAGAAGAGATAACATTAGGAAAATTCTAGAGGAACATGAAGACACATGGACATTGCGCCTCAGAACACTTCGTCCAGACAGGCTTAACCACAAATTTAACAACATAGATAGAATTAATATATAACCCCATAAATCAAACCCTACCCACATTTCTCACCCACACAAGAGAGACATGCTTGCGGAGGTGTTGAGGTCTCACACTTATGCACACACCCATACTAATATATACACGTACACACATCATACACACTCCCAAAGAACTAAACTATAACATACACTTAACACACACACATCCCTTTCCTTTCTGAATCTCCCCAGCCTCTATGTTAAAAACAACTTAAAAGAAGCCGTTTGTCCAACAGAAGGACTGACCAAAAGTAACGATAAAAAACAAAACAAATGAAGACTACAGATAAAGTTAATTTTCTTCAGAAAGTCATTCATTTCTGTGGTTCACTGCTATTAACAAGCAGAATTTTTTTCTTGATGATGCTCATATGCTGGCCGAAACTATTCAAGGAATCAAATTGAAACAATAAAACAAAAATATTAATATACAACCCAGTGTGTCTGAAAATTTTAATTTTTAAATATTTTTTATTGTTCATATATATATATATATATATATATATATATATATATATATATATATATATATACACACACACACACACACACACACACACACATATATATATATATATATATATATATATATATATATATATATATATGAGAGTGTGCGTGTACGTTTATAGCTGTTTAATTTAATGTATTTACATTTTTGAAATACGTTGCAAGAAATGAATACAATGTTATTTCGTGATCCGCTGAAAAACACAAATCCATTACCAAGCAATGAATTTTCAAAGCAGAAGATAGAAATTTAATTATGTAAATTCTCTATACGTGTTTTTTTAAAGTAAATAAATTATCAAGCGATTTCTGAATTAAACAAAAATATAAATTACGATTTCCTCCAGAAAATAATTGTATTTCATTTCTTCGGCAAACGGAATACTGAAGAATGTTTCCAAAGAAAATGTCATTTTACATATTTAAATATATTCGTCCGTTCTTATAAATGTATCGTTTGCTTAACATTTGTGTTATCAGCAAAGTTCGTTTTTATTATTATTATTATTATTATTATTATTATTATTCTTCGTCCCGTGTTCCCTCAGGACGTGTGCTTTGTTGCGTTGTAAAATTTGTCTTTTTTTGGTAAAGTTTGCTTTTTTTGCTGCCTCTTCTAACTTCTGTTCTGCCAACCATTTACACAAGCTCGTTAGATAAGCTATACACGGCTTTCCTCTGTTCTTCTTGCCTTCAGTATGCCCTGTAAGCGTCAAATTTTCCAGGCCCACTTTCCTCACTATGTGCCCAATAAATTTAAACTGTTTCATTCTGATGCTAATTTTAGTGTCCATTTTTTTTATTTCTCTAAAACTCTGTCGTTCTTCACATATTCAGTCCGTGGGATTCTCATCATCCTTCTGTAGAACCACATTTCTGTTACCACAAGTATCTTCTTCATCTGTGATGAGATTGTCCAGGATTCACGGGACCGATATTAGATAACAGTTCAGCAATCTTTTCTTTGTTTCTAACGAAATTTTCGTGTTTCTTGATATTTCGCTTAGCTTTTGGAATGCATCTTTCGCCATCCCAATGTGCTTTCGGATTTCGGCATCACATTTTCTGTCCTCTGTTAAATAATTCCTAGATATTTAAATTTGTATACTTGCTTGATTTTGGTTTCTCCAAATTCGTAGTTCGCATGTTGGCCTCTTCCTTTTGCTAATAACTATACATTCTATATTCTTACAATTTATGTTAAGTCTTTTCTACTCGCTCTCCTTTATTACCCTCTGGAGTAGTTCGTGTAGTTTCTTTCCTGTGCCTGATAACAACACATTGTCATCTGCATATCGCATATTGTTAAAATTTTGGCCGTCAATAATGAATAGCACTTCTAATTCTCTCACGGTTTGCATTACTGAAAAGATTGAATAAGTTTACCACGAAGACAAATAGAAAAAAAAAAGATTCTTTTTTTGCACCACCACAGAATTTGAACAAAGTATTTTGCGTTTTTCTTTCTCAGGGGTCATCAGTGTGTGTGTGTGTGTGTGTGTGTGTGTGTGCGTGTGTGTGTGTGTGTGTGTGTGTGTGTGTGTGTGTGTGTGTGTGTGTGTACGTGTGTGCGTGTGTGTGTGTGATTTTTGCCCGTATATATTAAAGTATATATCTGTTGTAGCATAGCTACGGGTGATAATGATAATGCAGACCAACATACAGTAGTAAATACTGTATGTTGCTCTGCAGTTGGAGATTCGTCTCCAGCTGTGCTAGTCGTCAAACTCTCTGTCTCCGGGCAATGAGGATCCCCAGTCAGGTGGAGACACACATAGATAAAAATTTAGTCTTACGTGAATTTATAAAATATAATTGCGTTAAAAATAATTTAAGGGATATTTTTTTCATACTATGTATATATATAATCACTCGATGAGCTATAATGACAACGTCGACGTAGGTTTTAGCAATAACTACACTTATTGAAATTATTTCAGGTACCTCCACTAATTCACGATGTTTAAGGTTTAAAATGAATTTTAAAAATTAAAAAGCTTTCTTGAAGTTTTCATTTTAGCTTTAATTGAAAGCTAAAGGATTAAATTTATTATTTCCAATAAACATAATAATAGTGTATTTCAAATGGAAATTATATTGATTGGAGTCGATTCACTTTTTGGGGCTAAAATAGCTGATTAATGCCCTTTGTCATCACAATGTAATTTTCTTTATTAAAAAATCTTACAAAAATAAATTATACTTTTCTGAAACTTCATTTGAGAAATATTAGCTGATTTAAATCATAATTAATCTGGTTTTTAACAAGTATTATTTACTTTAATGTGAAAATAACAGAGAAATGGATTTTTAAAACAAACAGTAGCTGTGATTTACGTGCTTGTCATCGCTCGTCAATCACTTAAGTGCTGATAAGGGTGTTGACATATTTCCGTTGCTCTACGAAGTCTTTATCTGTTAAACATAATTTAAGAAAATGACGCGTGAACGCTGTTTTTTTTTTGTTTTTTTTTTTGTATAATTTTAAGTACTCAGTAATCATTAAAATGTTGGAAATATTGTCCGTAATCTAATTTTTGAGCTGTTGAATTTAAATTTAATATAGTCATCTTATTTTCTGATAATGTTATATATAGTCACCTATACTTTCAAATTGGCATATTCAGACAAAAAAAAAAAAAAAAACTATTTTAAAAATCTTAGTGCGTGATGATTTGTATTAAGCTTTTCAATTTTCGCTTAGTAAATGTAGTCTTCATTTAATAACTTAATAGTCTAACGCGATGAAAGTTTTGAAGAATTTTTAAAAGATTTTTGAAACTTTATAAATTATTATAATAAAAAAATTTAAAACGATTCTTGTAAAAATTCATTATTCATCAAATTTTTTTCTTCAGACTAATAATAGTCCTTAATATATATTGTTTATAAAAGCAATTAAAAGTTTATCTAATTAAATAATATCATAATTTTATTGCAGCTTTTATTTTACTATTCGGAGCAGATTTTAAGGAAAGCAGTAAATTTGAAAAAAAAAAAAAAAAAAAATAGATGCGTTACATTCTCCAAGGAGTCGTACGTTTAAAATAATAAAGCAAAATTTGCGATCAGATTTTAATTTCTAGAAATTTCATGAAATAAGTAAGAGGGCGGTAACATGTAAAAAAATAATTTTATCAAGAGTTTCTAAAAATAATCACTTTAAAATAGATTCATTCAGTTGTGATTAAGCCCTGAAAGTTTCATTAAAATCCGACAATTATTTGATTTTTGCAAGAATTTTCAAATTAATGTGTTATTTTACCAGAAAAAATGCACTAAAATTTCCATAGTCAGCTCTCTACACCGTTGAAACATAAAAAAAAAAAACAAGATAATTAACCAAAATTTCGAACGTGTTAGAAGGGATTAAAATTTTTTTTAAATAATTAAAAACACTTTCGTCTTTCCTTTTAATAATACCATAAACATTTTGACGATAAAACTTTGTTTTTATTAAGTTTGTATTTTTTTTCATCATTCTATGCTGGGTTTTTTTTTTTTCAGTAAATTAGTGCAATAAATTTCAATGAAATTTATTGCAATTCGTAGCTGCGTGGAACTGTTTCTATAAGCCTAATTGGTTTCAACTTTCATATTTTTTCTGAGTCAGTTTCATTCACACAGAAATTTGGAAAATACTATATAGAATGAAATTCTTTTATTCTGTCAAATGTTTTATGATTCTTACATAGCCCTTTATACTCATTTGGTACACACGCCATGAAGAGCATGCCTGAATTTACTGGTCAGCAAAAAAGATAGAAAGTGGACAGTGTGTGGTTGCCTGAAGGACGGAGTTGCGTTCAAAATAATCACCAACAGTTTCAATTTAATTCCTCTCTTTTTGAAGCCAAAAAAAAAAAAAATGGACTAATACTAACCGTTATGCGATCCGAACTATACACCGAGTTTTCTGTACACGCTGATTTCATATTTAATTGCTCTCGATGGAATTCCACCAGATTTCGTGATACTGTAAATCTAATAAAGATTTTTGAGGTTAATAGACACGCTTCTGCTCAGAGCTGAATAAACTAGCGAAAGCGCAATAAAGTTTGGCCGGGAATCATGTGACACATATTGCTGCTGTATAAAATGTAAAAACGCACACACACACACACACAAAATATGTAAATGTTGTATTAACTCATATCATTCTGGAATCACTTTAAACGAACGCTTTCTATTAATTTTCATATATCAACTATAATTATAAACTACGGAAAATTTCACTTCAGAAAGGGAACATTTCTCTTAAATATTTTGAAAAATTTCCTAGTTTGTATCTGAACTCAAGATACGAACTTTAAGCAAAATAGTCACAATGCATAGAAAAAAAAAAAAAAAAGGAGTCGTCGGTTTAACCCATATTCTCCAGGTGGCTCTTTAAACGGATGCCTTTTTTTTTTCATATATCTAAACCAGTTTTCCAAAATGGGCGGTATCGCCCAACGGTGGGCGATTTCAACTGTTGGCTTGGCGATGAACAACTGAACAGTAAAGGTGAGCGATTGGAAATTTTGGTGGGTGTTATAGGATTTTCAGTACTAAAAAGGTTTTTCAATATTCAAAGGAGACATTTAAAGAAACCGTATAAAAAACCAGGAGGCTAAATGGCCATAACTTGTTCACATTCCTAGATAAAATATAAATACCCCTGCAAACAACGAATATTTTCGTATTGTCTATAGTTTTGGAAAGGGTCATTAACATTCAAATAGCTCTTCAGACGAAGTAACATATTTTTTGTATATAAATCAGATAAGGGAAAACCAAGAACATCAACAAATATTCGCTGAATTTGTATTAGTTTCTGGTGGCGTATATTCTTTTCAATTTTATAATTATGAACTAAATCGTTTAAGGTTTTTGTCAACACTTGCAACGCTAACCTTACCATAAAACTAACCTTGGCCCTAAAAGCTAAATAATATATATATATATATATATATATATATATATATATATATATAGTTTTCAATGGTCAAGTTTGCCTTCATTTGATCTTTAATACGGCAGTAGTAGCTGCAGCAGCCACTGCATAAGTCAGCGTTATTTGTTTGGTATTTTTTACTACATCATAAAGTCAGTTTATTAACCAGTAACAAACTTTTACCAAACAATTTTGATATGCTTTTGAATATTTACTAAGCGTAAGGTAAGCGGTGAAAAAATTCTCCATGTCAAAGTGGACGATGACGCAAAAAAAAAAAAGGTTGGGAACATCTGATCTAAGCTATAATTATAAATTATAATTTTGGAACATTACTAAAATAAGGCGAAAAATGTCCAAGTTTGCACCTGAAATCAAGAAAACATGAATTTTAAGCAAATTATTCACACAATTTTTTGCCATAAGTTCTATGCTAACAGTTTTCTCTCACACATTTCTTGTGGAACTCTCTTCTGATTCCTTGCTTTGCTGTCAGCTTCGATCTTCAAAAATTTAAATGCAGCGTCAATCGTCGTCATCTGTTTTCTCCAACCCTATGCCTTTATTATCTTTTCTCTTCAATGATGTTTTTCTCACATTCTTTCACTCTCAGTAATCTATAGCGTCTTAGTGGTTGTATCGCCTTGCCTGGGATGAAATGATTATAAACACACACACATATCGGTGCCCCTGCTGTTTATCTAGAGCTTCTTAATAAAATCCAAAGAAGAATCAGCAACATTATTGGTCTAAATATAGCGTTTCGGCTTCAGTCACTTTCTCACCGCAGTAAGGTTGCCTCTTTGTATCTTTTCTATAAATACTTTCTCGGTAATTATTCGAATGAACTCTTAGCTATGGTAACTAGACTGCATGAATTTAAGCGCAGTACTAGACTGGCGGAGAGGTCTCATCAATTTACAGATGTGTTGGCTAGATGCAACCGTAAGTTCTATGCTAGCAGTTTCTTTATGTGATATGTTTTAATAGTTTTTTTCTCAGGAATTTCATACTGCGGGATCAATTGTTTTTTTTATAAACATATAATATTAGGCAGCATATATTTTATATATAAATAAATAATCATACATAGAATCAATCAGCAATATTAATGCGATTAACGGCTAAATATGAAATTCCTGGGAAACAAAACTATTGAGACATATCACTATATTAATTGAACTATATACTTAGTTCATGTCATGTTAACTGAAAAACACTTGTAAAAAAACAATTCGTGGATTTACCATATTACAAAATTCATATAAAAATTCTCACTTGAAATTTTGAACTTTAGCGTTGCGACTCGCACGTTCCGAGTTTGTACAACCGTCACATTCTTAAAAAAACATCTTTCGGTCTACAAACAATTATTTCGTCTTCAAGTTTTAACTTTAAAGGAAAAAATTACAGTCTGACAATGGAGACATGGATCTTCGAAAGTACTTACTTAACTTAAGAAAAATATACACTAGAAACATCTGACAACAGTTTTATAAATGAGGATCACATCATTCAATGGATTAACAGTATTTTAATGCATACATTATGTTCTACTAGCGAAGTGATTTCGCCATTAATCTCATTAGTATTGCTGATTGATTTTAGGTATGATTATTTCTTTATATATATATATATATATATATATATATATAGATAGATAGATAGATAGATAGATAGATAGATAGATTGATAACTAGCTAGCTAGCTAGCTAGAAAAAAGGTGTCAAAAAACTATGATTTTTAAGCAGATTATGAGTAACATTATGAAACACTCGAATAATTTTTAGATTATTCTCTGTGTCGATATAGGATTTTCGAGTATAAACGCTTGAATTTCATTCAGAGTTATGAAAATTAAAAATAAAGGAAAGACAAACTGGAAATAAGCGAAAAGGATTGCTTGTGACCCTAGCAAATCTGAGAAGGGGTATTATGTGTTTGGCAATTCGTCTTAAAGTAATCCTTAACTCTTATTTTCGACGCTAGCGGTCAGTATCGTCAAGTAGATTTATCCGCCCTCTTCTAGGTCTTTTTTTTACCTGCGCAGCGCCGTACACATATGCATACATATGATTCAAGGACAAAATTTTTTTTCCAGTCCCCGTGATCACTGTTACGTTGGCATCGATATCACACCGACCCTACCTTTCTTACTTGCAATGATGAAGGTGCTGCCGCAGAATTGGAATCCCCCATCTAAAATGAGGAGAAACTTTTACCCTACTTCCGGCCAGATGTTAACTCCTG
This sequence comes from Acanthosepion pharaonis, assembly GCA_903632075.3. Lineage (NCBI taxonomy): Eukaryota > Metazoa > Mollusca > Cephalopoda > Sepiida > Sepiidae > Acanthosepion > Acanthosepion pharaonis. Next base: position 1,389,124 of record CAHIKZ030001979.1, read on the forward strand.
TACCAGTAAACGTCCGCTATGTTAGATTGTTAAAAATTAAAGGAAATTGTCGAAACCAGCGGGCAACGGTGAAAAATGAACATGATTTTAAACTAGCCATAACAAATTGAGTGGCTAGTGTTATTTTAAACTAGCCATAACAAATTGAAGTTGTGAGTGGACAGAAGACAAACATTTGTGGGAAGAGAATTCGAAAATGAAGAACTCCCAGAATGAAACTAAAATGCCATGCTTCCTTGCGACGGAAAAGCTTTTAATGTCTCTCATCTTTTTCTAGCCAGATGACAGATAAATAATCCACGCGTTACTGTTCAGAGAATTTTCAGACCTTGAGCATTCTCCTTACAAGAAAAGTTTAGGGGAAATGATTCATCTCAGTAGAAAGGGTGTGGAAGTGATCCGTCAGAACATTAATGGTATCGTACTTCAACACAAAGCCATTAAGAATCCGGTAAATTTTGTGACTATATCGGATGGGGTATTTACATAGACTATCGAGTAATACTGAAACAAACGGAGTCCAGAATTAAGAAGATATTTGGCCGTAAGTACGACTTTTTAAAGGAATGCCTACAAAAATTAATGTGACATGACAAATTTAGTTAAAAGGCATTTTAAAATTTACATATTCAAATGCACAATACCATCTTTAACTTTTTCAATAAGATAAAGCATTTAAAAATTAACGCATTTAACAATATCTTAATTTTGTTATTAAAATTTTTGTGATTTCAACGAATACTCGTTATCACTTTCGTAATGCTCGATGTAGTAGAAACTTTGTATTATGGTGTCCACCCCTTTTTCATACAAGTGGACTCGCCTAGGGTGTACTTGTACTGCTGCCGGTGAATGCCCGGAAGATAGAGTGAGTAACAGAGATACACTGATAGAGTGATACAGTGAACAGCGAAAGAGTAAGAGTGTGAGGTAACCGCTTTGTAGGAGTCACAGTTGCGAGCACGTAGACTCAGAAGGAAGTCATACTTCGATACTGAATTTCCCAGACTGTATATATATTATTATTGCTACTAACCACATTTCTGGATCTACTAACCGTATTACCAATTGTATTATTGCGTCAATACATTTATTTGCTATATTTCATTCCTGGGTTTGTCATTCATTTGAGACCGGATTTCATCTCGGAATCCACAACACTTTGTAATCGCAGATACAACTATAGTAACACCGTTGAACAATACTGGTGTCAGTCGCTTTCGAATAACACTCGCACTAATAGTACTTGCTCGATAATACTCGCTCGAATAGTAATCACAGAAAAGAGAAATAGCATAGTGAACAGAGTAGAGAATAGAGAATAGCGCTCCGTATAGTAATAGAGTAGAAATAGCGATCTGAATAGTAATAGAGGATAGACTAAGAATGAGGATCATTTAAACGTCACGCGACTTCCTATATATGCGTTTCCTCTATGGTCACGTGGTCTACTTATTTCAATAATGGGATCGCCTGTGTTTACTCACTGGCGATCTATGTTCAAACTCAAGTATCGGCAGCGACACTTTATTCCTCTATAACAAAAATAAATTAATTTCCACGTCTTTCTTAATTTCCTTAATTTACCATGAATTAGGATTGAACGTAAGACTTTGAGTGATTGTTTTATGTTTTACAAACATTTGCAGATTATTTAAACATTTGCAGATTATCAAACATTTGCAGATTATTTAAACATTTGCAGATTATCAAACATTTGCAGATTATTTAAACATTTGCAGATTATCAAACATTTGCAGATTATTTAAAGCCAGAAAATATTTTTTTAGATTATAAGAATTTTTTGGAGTTAATAATGATTTACTAATACATATCCTGCTAATTAACCCGTAGCTGGGGGTATAAGAGGTGGATTCATAACTTTCAACCTTTAAAATTAAAACCCGCTATGCCTCGCCCATTGTAACGAACCACCGTCATTCCCTTCGTATTCCGTTGGTGAGATGTAAATTCAACTCGAGTAGCTTCTCCCCACGAACCGCTGCTTCATGGGGCCGATTTCCAAGAGGATTCTTTCTAAAATATTAACCTGTTAAAGTCTATGGTTAACCGTTATCTTACCCACATGTCAGTATAAACTCTACCTCTTACTCTGTAACCTTCTACCTAGAGTGGTTCCCGGGCCTTGTACAGAGTGAACATCATTGTAAAACAAAACAAAAAACAGAAGGATATTTGCAGGAAAATGAAGCCAACTTATTAAAACTAGATTCTCCGACTTCCAATTCTGAGCCATTATTCATGACACTACCCGCATATCCCCAAACAGTCACCCATTTACGTATTTGACCAAGCTCGACGTTGTTTAACTTCGGTGATCGTACGAGAACCGGTGTTCCAACGTGATTTCGACGTGATGTTCAACAAAATTTCGTTCAGAAGGTTGTTAAAATGCATGAACAGATGTTCAAATATCCGAGAAGTGTTTTAACAGATCATGAAATATGTGACACCGAAATCCGAAGACATTTAAAATAGTAAAAGATGTCTTACAAAAAACTAAATAAATTATTAAGAAATGGGAAAATTTCATTCGAAACAAAGAAAAGAGCGCTGAAATGCTACAGATATATATATATATATATATATATATATATATATATATGACAGCTCTCAAATTCCAAGAAATTATTATATTTCAGCACAATATTAGAGATTATAATGCTCTCCGGAACCGTATAATTATAATGTCCAATATCACGCCAGGAATGCCCATTTACAAAGCCTAACAGCATATCCCGGATGATCTGCAAGTCCGATGAAATATCGAAGCGGGCCTGATGAGCTCTTAGAAACAAATGGCAGGACAATCGTTGCAGATCTTTATTGTTATCAACTTACACAAGTGAATGCGAACAACTTACACTCTAAATCTACAGACTCGGTTAATTTTTCTTTTTTTTTTTTTTTGCTAACATTCATTAAACTTAGGAGAAATCAAATCGTCACATTAGGATATTTTAACACATTCATCTAATTAAAACAATTTAACACGTTCAGATTTCAATTTAATGAGATCCCTAAACACGCAGTCTTAGTAGCAAAATCTGTATAAATAAGGAAGATGTCAATTCAGCATTATCAGAATTCTTTTTGCCCAGATTGTGTTGGGGGTGGTGGAGTTGACGTCTTATCAACACTTGTGCTATTTAAGATTGACATCAGGTTTTTATTAAACACTGTCAATGCCGACATAGACTTTCGCAATAGCTACTCTAGCTGAGATTTATGGCAGTTCGTAGTTGCGTGGAACTATTTCTATAAGCCTAATTGGTTTCACTTTGCATTAAGCTGATCCTTTCAGATTACTCACGATCCACCTTCGTCCGCCCGGAGATTTGGTAAATACTGTATGGAATATAGAATGAAATTCTTTTATTCCGTTAAATGTTTCATGATTCTTAAATAGCCTTTTATTTTGGTACACACGCTATGAATAGCATATCTGCAGTTGATGGGCAGTAAAGGATATAAAAATGGACAGCGAAGGACCGAGTGGCATTCAGAATAGTCACCAACAGCTTCTACTCCAATTTCTCTTATTCTCAAGAGGTAGATGTTGGTTGATTTTGTACCCGAATCTATAGGTAAACACTGGTAGAGTTTATACGTAAATATTGGTCAGATTTTATACTCGACTCTATAGGTAAAAATATGTCAGTTTTTATACTTGAGTCTATAGCTAAAAATTCATCAGGTTTTATACGTAAGCCTTGGTCAGGTTTTATATTTGCGTCTATAGCTAAACCTTGGTCAGGTTTTATACTTGGGTTTTTAAGCACCCGTCCGGAAAGTGGCTTCTTTTGGGATGCCTTACCCCTCTGCAGAGAATTTTTTTGACCAGAAATACAAATTCTTTGAACAAGAAGTAAAATATTTGTTTCCATAGTGCTTTTTTCATTGCTAATACCAATGGTTATTTTAATAGAAATTCTCATTTTTAGTTACATCTGCATTGATTTTTATTGCATCTCTAATAATGTGACATTACTTTTCGAACATCTGAATATATTTTTAGATTGTCTGACGTTAATGTCTGAAGATGAGTGGGTATAGCATCTACATTTTACTTGTTGCTCATCTTCCTTTAACCTCTAACTGATATCACCATAGCCTAAAAACTTATTACTGTATGTTATAACGACAGTTTGTTGGCGTGGCGGTCTCTTTGAAGTTAATTTATAACAACGATAAGAATTGTCCGATGAACTAAATTCCATGCCGAACTCTCTGTACCGACTTGCATAGATCTTTAAAAATAATAATCTTTCTATAGAGTCATGGATTTCATCAACCAGCAGCCGATGAACATCTATATTTGAAAACGATTGGAGGGACCCCCCAGTCTCTCTCTCTCTCTCTCTCTCTCTCTCTCTCTCTCTCTCTCTCTCTCTCTAACAAACATATACGGAAAGTAAAGCTCTAAAATTAACTGCACCTCCCCAACAAGAAATCGAAACGCAGTCTCTTAACCACTACGCAACCAAGAATTTGAATGAATAATTTTCAGTTGCTATTTACGTCTCACTGTTTTATGACTAACAAATGGTACCGCAGATCATTACTATTGAGTAGTGAGTTCAAGCCTCACTGGGTGCCCCATTCTTGTGGCCTTTTTCCAAAACTATGCTAAACGTAGTAAATAACAGTTTTAAATCATTGGTCGCCTACATTAGAATGATATCTAGAGAGATCATCATATCAATATCAATAACTTATCAACAAAATGCAGTGATTATGTTCATATATACAGAAGGTCGTTTTGTGGTTACGGTGCCATCGCCTATAAATTTATTAAGAAAGTCTTGTAATGTCATACCGACGTACAGCGTTTACGATGCGAGAACTAGTTGACAGGCGGAGCAGACGAATACGTCGTCAAGCAGCGCTATCTGAAGAAGACGACGTTGTTTCTTCATTGGTTGTACGCCATATTGGATTGTGCTACATGCACTATCTCTCGTGTGTGTCGTTTTTTTTTTTTGTTTTTTTTTTTTTGGTGGGGGCTTTTTGTCATTCATTATGGCTTCCAAGCGTAAGGCAGATTCTTCTGATGGCAGTGATCCGAAGTGAAAGTCGATATAATTATACGTTCGGAAAAGGGCGAAACACCAGCGAAAATCGGCCGGTTGCTAGGCCTAAGTTGTACGACTGTCTCGACGATCATCGGCGATAAAAAGAGTATATTTGAACATGTGAAAGGATCTGCTCCTATGAAATCTATTGTGATTAAAAAGCAGCGTAGAGGTCTCATTATTGAGATGAAACGTTTATTAATGCTTTGGCTGGAAGACCAGCATCAATGGCGAAAGTGAGCCTTATGTTGATTCAGGCGTGGTTAAGAGATTTTTCGAGTTTTTGAAAAGAGAAAAGGAAGTGAAAATGAAGGGTTTGCGGCCAGTAAAGGTTAGTTTATGCGGTTTAAGGCTCGTGCCAATTTGCATAACCTTAAGGTGCTATGGGAAGATGCTAGTGGTAATGAGAAAGCAGCAAGTGAATTTCCTAGTGCGTTGGCTGAAATAATTAAGGAGGGAGGGGTTACTGTGCTGAACAAACGTTTAATGCGGATGAGACGGGCTTATTCTGTAAGCGTATACCTACCCCTACTTACATTGTTAAAGAAGAGAATACAGCACTAGGCCATAAAGTGAGAAAGGAGAGACTGGCTTTACTTCTTGGGGCGAATGCTGCTGGTGATTTCAAGCTGAAGCTCTTTTTGATGTCAATGCCGACATAGACTTACATCTATAAAGCGTAGAGGTCATAACCAACATTATATATAAATTCATATGTCCCTTGGGAGATATATCAAAAGAGTCAACTACCTATATATATATATATATATATATATATTATAATTATTTTTTAAAAATATGAATCCTTCGCTACATAAGAGTTCTCATGTTTCAAAAACGAGAGCCGAAACCATCAATATAATTATTAAAATTAAATTGAATTAAAGTAACAGGCCCTGTTTCATCCTCAAGCGAAAATTTAGGAATAACCAATTTTGAAATTTGGGTGTCGTTATACGCGTGTTCATTCGTTACTATGGAAACGGCTGGGGCGACCATTTTATCCACACATCAGTCACCTTCAGGGAGAGGTCAAGCTGAGGTAGGGTAGGGTGTCTATTTCAAATCAAATATATATATATATATATATATATATATATATATATACATATATATATAACATACCTAACAATTTCGGCATTAATTCAACTCTTGAACTTATACAAATATTAAAAACCGAAAAATGAAACCATAGCATAACTTGATGTTGAAAATCTGTTCACTAACGTTCCAATTAGAGAAAACACTGATTATTAAAAATATATATATAACAATTCATCTCCCCCCCCCATTAAAAATTAAACCTAAGAAAATTTCTTTTAACCTGTACCGGTTCCATTCTATGATCTTAAAAATAACATATACGTGCAACGAAACAGCGTTTCTATGGGTTCAAATCTGGGTCCAACTTCCAGCAACTTCTTCATGGCCAACCTAGAAAATAATATATTTACACCACCAAGAAACCCTCCATCTACCTAAGATATGTAGATTGTATTCTTATTTTAGTTAAAAACATAAAAGGAATACATAACACATTTACTATCTTCCCATATAAAAAAAAAACAACCAGAAAAACTCTTGCACTCTCAACTATAAGAGTGAATGTCCTAATTGCTACAAAATAGCACTTATACAGAATTTAACCAACCAAGCACAAATTAATTCATTCACAAAAAAGTTCTACAGTGAACTAAAAGATATTAAGCAAACTGTCATTAATAATGACTTTTTATTAAAAACCTCAACACACGTCAAATAGAACATGGTACTTCCTCAAAGGACCCTAAGGATCAAACTCTTATATTGTAACCGGATGCATGCTAACTACAAACAGGGTGAAAAAATTATAAAAAATCTCATTCGTACGAATATGGATCCTAATAAAAAAATAAAATTAATCATATCTTATACAAAATACTATATAACTAATTTAATTATTTGCAATAATTCCTTCCCATCAATTGATGTATTACGAATAACCAACATTATATATCAATTCATATGTCCCTTGGGAGAATGTATCTCCGATAGAAAAACAAATATATATGTTGGATATACGACAACTACATTATCAAGACGTCTTACTCTACACATATCTGACCATTCGTCCATTGCGAGACAATTACACCAATATTCCTGTCCACGTTCACAGTATAGAAAATACTAATTGATAGCACAACTATCCTTCACCAAGAAAATAACAAATTAAAACTACAGATCCTCGAAGCAATCTACATTAAAAAATTGAAGCCGACACTGAATAAAATCAGCTCCGAATACTATAATGTTCTAAAATGCCGAGAAAAGAACAGTTTTTATGCTTTAATGCGCGCTCGACCATGACATTCCAACATAAAAGAAAAAAATTTCATAATGGATAACTTTTCACGTTCTAATGAACGCTAAAGCATAACTGTTAGCCGTTGCATTTAAACACAAAAGAAAAAATTCAGTAATGAATGGATACACATAGTTTTTGCCTTACCAGTTGCACCCCTGAGGATGATTCTAGAAAGAGATGGAAAGTACTTGGGAAATAAAAGTGATTTTCACTGTTACAGTGCATTTCTTACCTCATTTGATTGCAATATACGGAAAAATATTCATGAATATGAAAGGATTATGATAAAAATAAGAAGACATAATGTTTGTAATTCATTCAATCAGGCATGGCTAAAAGAGAATTTGCTGCCTAAATACACACACACACACACACACACACACACACACACACACACACACACACACACACATATATATATATATATATATATATATATATAATCAAGTTCACTCTAATCGAGGTATTAAAGCCACTAAGACACAAGGGGTTACTGGGTGTGTAAGAATTAGAAACAGAAACATTACTAAGGAGCGAGAACAAAAGAAGCTATTTTCAAGGGTGTTTTGTCTCTGGTATTGTTATTTTTGCTTCATGTTTTAACTGTTACATTGTAAATCATATTTATGCTGTTTTTTGAAAAAAGAAGCGTTCATTCCAAGCTCTCACCTGCCGCGCGACTGGAATTTGCATGAGCATCTTTCTATTTTTTATTTTAAAAAACTTTCAGCACTTCATTTCCCCTATTAAATAATTATGGGCAATTTTTATAATCCTTAATGCCTACAAAACGGAAAATGTTAGGATGCTGGAAATACTTAATAAAAAATTAATTGAATCTTCCTTATCGGCCGTAAGATGCTCGAAAGAAAGGTTGCTAATAAAATATACATTTATTAAAGACATTTTTATGTTTAACGTTCTTTTTATAGATACAAGTATTTAAGTAAATGCTCTGTTTATAATAAACAGTATTAAATAACATTTACCGGCCTGAATGTCCGAGAAATTTTCTTAGAAAATATTCGTCCTTTGACAGGATTCGAACCTGCATCCTATACGGAACCGTCATTTACGCTGACGTGCCTTGACCGCTCGGCCACAAAGGATCGTTCGGTTGGCAAGGTTGAATTTACTGCTTATAAACTTCAATCTTCCATGAATCTCGTACATTCATAACTGCTCATGGCGTATCAAATGTAAACAAATGACGTCATATATTAAGAAATGGACAAATATTTCTTAATATATATGATTAATGCAGGTTCGAATCCTGTCAAAGAACGAATATTGTCTATGAAAATTTCTCGGACATTCAGGCCGGTAAATGTTATTTAATACTGTTTATTATAAACAGAGCATTTACTTAAATACTTGTATCTATAAAAAGAACGTTAAGAGTTCAAATTCCAGTCGAGTTCGTTACTTAAACTTACGCGTAAATACTCTTTGGAAAAGTATAAACCCACAACTTCTTCCCATAGCAATGGATTAAATGATAAAACTCTCCTCTTCAGGCAACCAACCTAGCAGAAGGAAAACTCTGAATTACAAACCGTAGAAAATTTGCGTTAAAATTGATGAAAACTGGAAAGAACTCTGAAATATAAATAATTAGAAAATAAAACAAAGATGGCTGCTGGATAAAACTGTTTTTATATACTAGCTTAGAAGGCGCCCTTCGGGTGTACTTTAGGCTCCTGCGGATGGTTTTTGAGCCTTCGGCCTTTTACCTACAACATCCCATGTACGTAAAAGTTTTAAGAATTTAGTAATAATAAAATTATTTTATCTTTATTCGACACTTTAATTTGTTATAATGCTTCTTCGTATACGCAACCGATCTCCGTAATTTGTTTACATTTATTTTGCGCACAATTTTTATTTTGTGTAAAGTCACGATTCTTTATGATCCCTTCACATAAAGTAACTCTCAAAAGACAGTAGGGAACCGGTACTATGTAATATTTCGAATACGTCACTGTACGCACGTGCGAGAAGAAGGAAAAAAACCATATGAGCAACGTACCGTGCCTCTCTTAAGTTTTAATTAAGGTTTAATTAGACGATATCATTGCAATTACGAAAAGCGAAATTAAAATTAAACCTTTAATAAAGAATTGTTTTTTTAAACCTTTCGCTCTGTTTGATATTTAAATTTAACTTTAAATAAGTTATTTAATTTTTAATCACGTGTAACTACAGTATATTGACTACCTCTTACTTCAGTTTGTCTAAAATTCGCTCAGATCGAAAACAGACGGACACACGTACACTGCGTTTTATTTATATAGATACCCTGTAAGATATTCGGCAAATATTCATTCTTATTCAAAGTGATCACAGAATGTCTATACAACGTCATCTACATCGTTGTTATATCATTTGCATTTTACTGCGACTCTCAGATAAACTCTTTTCGGTCTGACATCGTCGCAAACGTCAACAAACACGAAATGACAAACCACTGGAAAAAATCTTTTATTCGGGAATTATCTCCCTTGATATGACATCGTTAAATGACATTTTTCTTTCTTGTAAACAATCAGTTGAGTTTACTGAATATACTGAAATCAATGTTTCAAATGAAGTACACAGTTATATAACCAATGGTTGATATATATACAATGAAAGGTAAATAGAAATGTGTTAAGCGTGGCCTGCATCAACTGTTGCACATGGATATTAAAGAGAAATAATTACAAAAGAAGAAAACAAAAAAAGATCTCCATAATCTTATATTGTTTGTAATCACCCAACAGAAGTTCATAGTGACAAAGTATAACATACTTTTAAAAGTACACCGAAATTCCAAGTTACAAATATAAATGACTTTAGAATCGTTTTTGTAATGTCGGGTTAAATTTTCCTCCCGCTCCCCAAGTTAACATGCACCACACTTGGCCGGTTATGTAACCCTTAACGACCAGTCAGTGAGGTCTGGTTTTGACAGAGGGCAGTTTTCGAGGAGAGGCCGCCAAAAGAAGATGCTTTCCTGCAGCGTGAGTAAAACATAGTCATGCGCAGGACTTGTGAGTCGTGACAGCATTTGTAACATCCGCTTGCTGAGGTCAACACCAAGCGGTGAATGTCTGTATTATGCTTCAACACAATCTTCTTTATTGCGCTGAAGACTGTCACCGCTTGCTGTTGTACAGTGTCCACTTTTATATTTACATTCGCTTTATCACTTTTACCCATAAATATAGCATACTTTAAAACTATATATATATATATATATATATATATATATATATATATATATATATATATATATATTGTAACAAAAGTAATTTAAGCTCACAATACTTATCGGGGTGAACTTGCAGTTTCTTGATTCCTGGTTCATCAGAGAAGACAATAATTATTGCTCTAAATAAGTTTTGAGCACTTTATTGGCAGAAATTCTGTTTGTCTTAATATACATTGAGTTATATAGTTTTGCGCATATAGCATTACTATTTTATAAGTCTATGTAAGTATATGTTGCAGGATATATAAACTTTCGAAAACGTTATATTTCTGTATCGGATTTTGTTCTGAATTTTATTGTTGTTGTGTGTTTAGAAGTTTGTATAGTTCCACTCCAACGGTGTGAAATTAAGTTATCCTTATAACATCTGGTATTAAAAATCTGACCTTTATTAAGATTCGAACATCGACGCAAAACAAAAACTCGCAAATGTAGGTAAATATAAATAACACTACAACCACTGGGTATTCGGGATTTTACAAACGCATGGCTGGCTGCAAAAGTAGGTAATTTATTTTGGTTCCGTTTCAAACCAGTCTTGATCATACAAAACGTAGAATTTTCAAAATTCACTAGTTTCAGTAAGTTTTTTTTTTTATTTACTGTTAACCAGTATTAATTTTACACGAATATTTCTTTTCATCTTAATTTCAATTACTTTTCATTGCAACTCTTTCGGCAATCGTTCATTAGCAAATGGCATCGATCGGAAATAAAGAATATATTCTCCGTGAAACACCCTTTTTTGAAACCTCCCTTTTGCGTCGGACAAATGTTCTTTACTTTTTTCCAGATCGCCCAGTGCCGTCATATTTGATGTTATTATTTTGCTTACATATACTAATAGTATTAGTAGTAATATTGAATTTGTGTTATTAGAAGCATTGTCAAACATTATTATTTTAGGACTAGGAGTTACGTAATTGTGATAAAAACAATACAAATTTAAAAAGAAAACACTATTCAAAAACAGAAATGGTTGATGTGCTCTTCATATAATGAAAATAAAAAAGTAATAATAAAAAATATAAGATAATGTTACAACGAGCGTATATAAACAAAACAATAAAATCAAATATTTTTTCTTCTTCAAATAATCTTTTCAAATAATTTTTTCTCTTTTTTTCCGAGCTGCACTGTTCGGTCATGACTGTAGAATGACAGCCAAACCAAAAATTGCGATTGAAAGCAACTGAAATTAAGATGAAAGAAACACTAAACTAAAATTAATGAATGGTTCATTCATTTTCCACCAGTCGGACGGAATGTTGCGGCACAATTTTGCTGCGATGATGCCTATAATTCCTGTGAAGATAATTGGAGATTTGTTCGTTAAAAAGTGGCTTTGTTACCACAAAAGATAGTAAAAAATTGACTCCAATAATTAATCTTTATATGACAAGAACAAATTCCAAGTTAAGAATCGCCTGCAGGAAATGGTGTTTATAGACAGCATTAAGTATCGAGTTTAGATTAGACTTTGTTGCACTCGCAATCAGAACAAAAAAAGTTATGAAAATACCAACATGTTGTCATAGCAACTGGATCTGTTGATGCCGCTGTCGGCCATATTTATAATCAGATAATAAACAAACGTCAATACTGAGTCTGTTTCCCGTGTGAAGGGAAAAAAGAGAAAACGAGTCTGGTACGATATGAATGGGAAGAAAAAAAAAAAAAAAAGGAAATACAAATAATTGGCTGGCTGCTGATCACGAGGTTTATGGTAGCGTGTTATACACCGTGGAATTGTATCTGTCTTCTGGACTGGTGATGTCCGTAATAGCAAACTGGAAAATACAATTAAATTTTGTTACTATAAAAACAGTTTTAATTATGAACACATTATAAAAATAATGTTTGAAAAGAAAATGGTGTCATGTTGCTATTGAGAATTCACGTAGGCTTCATATTTAAAGCTTAATAAAGAATTAGCAAACAATTAAGATGGTACTTTCAGTGATTTTACATCCGTAAATAAATTTCAAGTGTTAATTTAAAAACACCGTCGCTAATCAAGGAGATAACCTTCTAAATACAAACTTTAAGCTTGTTCGATGAAAGAAATTCCACTGAAATGATCAGTTTCATTTTAGATAAAAATCAATAAATATATAAGAAATGACGCTATATTTATGTCTTTACTTGATTTATAATAAGCCCCCATCCCTAACGATAGGATATGTAAACCATTGATTTAAACAAGCTCCGTTCTGCTTTATCTCAACTGAAAGCAGCAGCTGATTAAAATCGTTTGTCAAGACTTATTTATTTGATAACAAGTTACAGCTTCTTTGAGAAGTTTTCATTTATCTGCTCGATGCACCAGATATTGAACCTTTGGATGAGCGCTTATTCTGGTCTTTATAGAATTTTTTGAATAAAAAAAAAATTCTCATTTACGGGAAGAATGCGAAAAGCACCTACAACAGTTCTTTGTTCAGAAGGATAAAACGTTCTGAGATGAAATTGCTAGCCGAGAAACGACAGAAAATCGCGTTACAAAACATTTACATATATTAAAGAAAATACATTTCTCTCGTATTTACTTAATAAACTTAAAGATCTTTTTAGCTAAACCAATATTTAGAGAAAAATGAAGCAGAAAAATTCAAGGATCGCTGAAGAGGCGACGTGGCAAGGATAATTGGAGTGCAAGCTTATACTGCATCAGAATTCATTAGGAAGGATGCAGTTCACTTACCGTCGTGCAGTTTTTACAGGTAATGGACGTTTCTGCTTTTGAAGTTTCCTTTTCCTTTTTATTTGAAATAGCTTCCTTGCTTGGCAGCGTCGTTGAAATTGTTGTTGTTTCTAGAATAAATAAAAAAGGAAAATAATAATAAAAAAAACTGAATTTATTTCAAGCTCTCTCTGTCTTTTCTTATCTATCTATCTATCTATTTGTATGTATACTGAATAAATCAAGAAAGGTTCAAGAATGTGCTCTCTGGCAGGGTTCGAACCTGCCTCCCCCTTTGTAGGAGAAACCACCGAACCTTGCCGGAGAGAACATTTACTTTATTAAGTCTCTCGAAGCACAGAGCAGTTAGACGTAATCCACACCGTTTAAAAATATATGAAGTCTACTTTACCATGGGTAGCCACAAATGAACATTTGGAATAGTTGGGAATAATGGCGTATAACTAATCCATTCATTCTTTATATATTGAAGTGGATACTTCGTATTTGAAATAGACAGTCCATTTTTATTTGTTAAACAGTTTGTATTATGTCTATCGGCCTGCGCATTCGATACATCTTAGAAGATATGTTCCACGACAGGGATCGTGGATCTACATCCCGTTCCGTTTTGCATATGTATATATATCTATAAAATAAATGTGAATGTCAGTGTGTCACTGTGTCATACATTTTCAACTTTACTTCTAGAGTCCGTAGCCCAATATATCATACCATTTTCGAATCAGGTCGACTCCGTGATCAAAGTAAAAATATTCCCAAGATTTCATTACTGCAACTGTTTTCGGATTCCGCCACCTTTGTTTCTACTGATAAAAACAATTAAAAAACAATTAAAGGTACACAACTCTAATTTTTAATAGTTCATGTTCAAATGAAAAAATTAATGTTCTCAAATTACAGTTTTTCAAAATAAAATTATCCGTGTTTTCAGCTTTATTCTTAGAGGTCGTAGCCTAACATATATCATTTTAGATTCACACCGACTCTGTTATCAAATTAGAATTATTCCAGGCCGAATCCGGATCCGCAATCCTGTAATTTTAGATTCACAACTTTTCATTATTGCGATTGTTTCCGGCGATTTTTTTTACGTGATTTTTTGCGACGGAGTTTTTGTCCGATAACAGTTTTCGTAACTTAGAAATAAACTTGGGAATAATCGAAATTAATTGCGAAATCGAGAGAAATAAAAACAATTGTTTGTACGGAAAGTAAGGATATACGTACATCAAATTGTTTTTAAATTAAGTTGCGACAGAAGAATTATCGTTGAATAATACTGTTCCTCTTTCTCTTCCTACACACACGCATTTGTATAATTTTGAATGTTTTAATAGCAAGTTCTCTTTCGAACGGTTTTTATTAAATCAAACGAATTGAGATTGTTAGCGTGTGAAAATCGAAAAAAATATTAACTATAGAAACATTAAAACAATCAGAACAAATTAAGGAAAAAAAAAACGAATAAAAATTTACATTGAAAATTATTCTAGAATCATGAGTTCGATTGTAAAAAAATCTGTCTACACAATAAATTTCCCCCTCAATGGGGCTCGTGATCAACCATTTCCAACGCAATTCAAATGATCGTGTCTCAGCACACAACGCTATTTTCAACAAGACACGTTCTGAATCTCCTGCCATAGGTGAATTATGTGTGACATTAGAAAATTATATATTGTGTTGTCTGTTGATGAGGAAGGTTTATTTTTTTTTACTATTTTTCTTTACTAAGAAAAAGATTATTTAATTTGATCCTCTCTTTCTCTTTTCCTTACTCTTGCCCATACATGTGTCTATGTGTGAGCAGGCGCGTGTGTTTGAATGCAATAGACGAAGACACTACGTACATAAAATATTATTTATTTAGGGATTAAATTCCAGCCGCGCTCAACTTTCGAAGGCTCGGAATAAACGCTCCTACGAGTAATCGAAACAATGCACACACACACACACACACACACACACACACACAAGAAAAAAAAAAAAATTCTCGAAGAGTCAAACATGAAAGGGAATTAAAACGCCTAACATCCCCCACCCTTTGAAAATGGGTAAAGAAGTGACCGAGAGAGCTTAGGACAATGGACAATACGAAAAATGTTGGAAAAAAATAAATAAAAAATTAATCAATTTTTTCTTGTCTATTTTTCAATTTTTTCGAGCACAATACTCTAAACATCCGAAAATTGGAAAAATACAATAAAAAATTAAACGGGTAGACCTTGTCTGTTCTTTTATAGATTTTTACATGCGGACAAAAACAATTATCCACAGCAAATATGCATTCTTATTTCGATGCCTTATGTGCATTTCGACATGTAAAATTACAAGAGAGTGTGATGCATGTATAGCCAATTGAATGCTCTTTTTTTTTTTTACTATTGATATCGGAGATTCAATCTCCCGGATGACACGAGGAGTCATAAACGACGTTATATTTTAAAAAGGGGATATTTTTGAGGTCCAGAGTTTTAAACATTTTTTTTAGTAAATTATAAATCTAAGGTATTTATTCGGTTCGTTAAGCGATATCTACCGGCCAATTATATTTTTAATGACTTTTTCGTCTTGTTTTTAATTAGAGTATAATCCGGTTACGATAGACTAATTTAATGATATGGGTTTTTTTTTGTCTTTTTTTTTTTTTTTTTTTTTGTTTATATCAGTGTGGTGGCTTGTGTTATTTTTTCTGAGTTTCGTTAAGGCTAACTTCGTTTGTTATTCGGCGTCATGGTTAAGAAAGTTATTGTTGATAAAAGTTTCATTTATGTTGCTTAATTTTTTATAAAATAATGTGTTCGAAGAAGGGTTTATTTTTACACAGTTAATTATGGATTTACTTTTATAAAGCTATTTTGCATCTGTGAGGACTTTCCAAAACCGCCGAACTTCTCACGAAGATCAACAAAAGACGAGAGCTGACTGTAGGTGTTGTGAGAGACCTCTGATTGCGGCATCGCAACATCTCCCGATGCACCAACCTTCAAGTTTACAACGTCACCGTCCAGCCGAACATCGACTGAATCTTCGCTCAGTGCCATGTTCGCTGGCTCGTTCACTTCTTGCGACGACCTGAGAACGGCCTTATCAAAGTCATCTACCAGTTCAACCCGCCATCTGCAAACTGGCGACGATCTCGCAGCAGACTACGCAACCGCTGGAAGAACGTCGCCCGCCAGGACCTCCATCAGATTAAACTCGCGTTGTAGGATGTTCCGATGCTATGCCAAGACGGTGAGAGCTGGAGGAACAAGGTGGCTCGCGTAAGGGGGGGTGCTCAATTTAGCAGTAGTATCAGCAATAGAGGACATTCACCTTTGAAGTTGAAAAGACACAAGTTTTTATATGGTAAAGTACTAAAAATAGGGTTTTATATGATAAAGTAGTAAAAATATGATATTTAGCGGCAACAAAAAGGAATTCTATTATTAATATTGAGTTTATAAGTAAAAAGTAGGCGGAGTTATTCTCAAATGTTCGTTTTTTCTTTTAAATTGAAGAATAATATAAACTACTCTAAAATAACCTTTTACAAAGAATTATAAAATATTAAACAAACACTTTGCAAAAAAAGTCATCCCTAATCTTAATGTCAATAAACAAATCATACACTCTCCCTACATGAAAGACACGAAAAGAATTAAACATTTAATATATAATCTATCTATCTATCTATCTATCTATCTATCTATCTATCTATCTATCTATCTCTCTCTCTCTATATATATATATATATAAAGATGTAGCCTTTGTCTGTCTGTTTGTTATCGAACTCCCTAATATTTCATTTTGATCAAAGAGGGTCCCTGGGCGGGGGGCACCCTCTCACCCACTGAAAATTTTTCTTCCTTTTGATATAAATGAAATTTAAACTTGAACAAGGGAATAACTCCTAGGGTACTTGGATAAGTAGATTTCATTTTGACCAAAGGTGGCTACCGCCCACTGATTTTTTCCCCTTTGATTTAAATTAGATTTAAATTTGAATAAGGCAATTACTTCTAGGGTACTTGGATAGGTATATTTCATTTTGGCCGAAGGGTGTCCCCGTCTCACACCCTAAATTTTTTTTCCGTTTGATTTAAATTAAATTTAAATTTGAACAAGGGATTGACTCCTATTCAAAATATAGGACGAGAAAGCCAGAAGATGGAGGTCACATCGGTAAGATTATAATATATATAAAGGCTATTGCTAACTGCTAATAATCATTATCTATAATAAACCGTTTAAAATATTCAACCTTATTATTACCAAGAACACTTCTTAAAAAATCTTCTATACAAAAATCCTATCTTATATAGCAATTTAAATCTCCAGTAGGGTACAGTAACCCCGATAATGACTAAAAAAAACGTCTCTATATGTACTGGTCTTACTACCATATCACGGAGGAGGCACGGTGGAGTAATGGATTGAGGAATCGGAGAGCCGAGTTCGAATTCCAGTCGAATCCATTACATTCACTTACGCGCTAATACTCTTGGGATAGGTGTGAATCTTCTTCTCCCTCCAGCTATGGGTAAATAGCAGGACAGACTGGGTTCTCTAGCCTGGGATGACAACTGGTCTAGGTGAAGGACAATTCTGAATTCAAACCCGGAGTGGAGCCCCTAAGGCGGATGGACGGCACTTTGTACTACCTTCCGGCAACTTTTGCGTATTGGTTTATCCTCTCCTTTGGACTCTGCTAGCAAGGCCGAGAGGGGGAACTAGACGTCTGGGCAGCCCGCGCTGCTCCATCGACGACAACCATATCACTCTCTCGCCGACTTACTTGATATCTTTCTTAACAGAGTACAATTTGTTATCAAATGAAACATCTTTATAATGTCTTTGATAATTTACGCCAGATCTTCGAAGACAATACTATAATTTTGCACTACTCAAATAACAACAATATATTACAACTAGTGGAAGCTTGGTACATTAAAGGAAAAGGCCTATCCATTAACAAGATTTCTTCAACAATAACACTTTCGTGATTAAGTGTTTATAATCTTACTCATATATTAGTCATATGACAATACGTCACGCTATATTACATAGACGACAGACTGTAAATATATATATATATAAATATACATCTTAGCCTGCTTACGGATGATAACCGATGGAACGGTAAAAAAGTACTAGGACCCACTCTACTAGTAGAAAACACAAATATATTAAGTGCATCCACCTGTAAAAAAAAGATTAAAAATAATGGAAGCTTTAATAATAAAAAAGAAAAAAAAAACAACTCTTAACAATATTAACTACGAACAAGGCCACAATGTGCTAGCCGTATTCGGAAATTAAAACATCCCTACCACACACTATGACATACACATAATGCACACACACACTCAATTAAGCTGAAAAATCGAATCATCCTTGATAACGGCTAAAGGTATAGCCGAAAGCGCTCGGAAATATAAAACATTTGAACAGTTTTTACATAGTCTTTGTCCAGAAAAGAAAGCTCTTGTTCGATCACAAGAAAAATTAAATAAAAAGCGTAACCGTAGTACCTTGTCTGTCGTTTTTAATGAAACATGCATATATATATATATATATATATATATATATATATATATATATATATATATATATATATATATGTGTGTGTGTGTGTGTGTGTGTGTGTGTGTGTGTGTGTGTGTGTGTGTGTGTGATTTACTTACCAGTTTGATCACAATAAGGACGTGATGAGCAATTTCGTGTCTCCCAAGCAGGACCTGTGGGGAAAAAAATCAGGAAACAGTGAATTTATCTTTTTTCTTTCTTCTTTAAATAAAAAGATCTATTCAGTTGTCTGTCTGAGAAAAGGCGTCTGAGTTTTGCTTCTTTTAAGTTTAAAGTTATGCCTTTAACTCGTGAAAATTAAGTTTTCTGTATATTTTTCAGTTAAGATAGTTTGTACCCCTACCTTACAAAAACACAACGATTTTAGCATTCCTCAACCCAAATTAATGAACTTTGCTTTGAATTTATCGACAACCTTTGTTTATATTGTTCAAGTAGATTCTCGTATATTCTTTTCCCATTTAATCCTACTCCGAATTACCAAGAGAAAATCACTGATGTTTTAGTTACGTGCAAGTGTATCCAGAGATTTGTTTCGAAAAATGGATCCCGAATACACAGCAGATGATCAGTGTTTCATTGGGAAAAAAATAAATTTTTAAATTCAGGGTTTCCTCATCTTCAGCGTTTTCACATCTTCAGCGTTCCTCCTCAATATATAATTATAACCAGCACTCATGTTAACATAACCTCATATACATATATAATTCCATAAATAAAAACATTAGTTTAGTCAGATGAAGTCCTTATAGAGCAATGATTTTCAACCTTTTTTTTATCTCACGGCATACCTGTAGTTAAACTTCCGCAGTACATTTAAATATGATGATAAAAAAAGAGTAAAAAAGATCATTTTTATTATATATTTATAAAACAATTTATTACAATTTTTAATAAAAAGATATTTCAAATTAAAAAAAAACCTTCTATTTATTTATTTTTCTGTTTATTTTGATTTAACAATGAATCTGGGCTTGACGGTTTTTTAGAATATCTTCTTTGCGTCGTCTTCTAATTTTTATTTCTTAATTAAAAACTTGTCAATTTTAATTAAACGCAATATAATACAAATAAATAAAAAATGCGTTCAGTACCAGCTCGACGCCCTCACTATTTCGGGCACAATTCAATACACAATGAGGGGTTGCTGAGTCATTGCCGAAATCGACTTTGGATGAGTTTGACATATCGTTAAGTCCTTGTCAAATCGCGCCATTTATGGACGTGCCGCGTGACCTCATTTGGCACACCCCACCCACTTTCATACATTTATTTTATTATAACAATGATATACTCGTAAAACCAATTCAAAGGGGTTTTAATTTTGACATGTACACTTATTGTGATTTAGACTTCTTTTGAATATAATTTAATTAATGACCTTTAAAAAATTTTGCGGCACACCTACGATCCTCTCATACCGGTTGAAAATCACTGTTTTTTCCACTTTGTTATTCAATTGCTTGACATTGTCCTAATATATAGAAATTTATATATCATATTCTCCCATATATATATATATATATGTGTGTGTGTGTGTGTGTGTGTGTGTGTGTGTGTGTGTGTGTGTGTGTGTGTGTGTGTGTGCATGTTTGTATAGGGTTAGGTAAATGAAATAACTAGATATTAGCGACCGTATACGCGCGTGCTGGCATGCATATGTTGGTAAGCAAATAAATAATTACCAAATTTAGCCAAGAGGTGTAGACATAATAGTGCTCAATATGATTAGACAGAGCTAAGGAATATATATTAATAAATACACATATACCTACGTTTGATGTGCGACTTAAGTTTCGTTGGTTACCCAACTCTTCGGGCACAAGATATAGCTTATTGCTTGATATACTAATGCCAAAGTAAGCTATTTGTACCCGACGAGTATATATATATATATATATATATATATATATATAAATTCCCAAGAGAATAGAATCCAGGTAGAACTGAATGTCCAGGACAGAGTAAGAATATAATATAAAAGGCCAGTGTTACATCCTTTTATATTATATTATATTATATTATATTATATTATATTATATATATATATATATATATATATATATATATTCTGCGTATTTATGCATCAAATGTTCTTTAAGGCGAAAGCTATTGAAAGCAAGAGACATTTGATGTCGATTAGTTGTAATGGTCGTCTTTTCTAAATGACGAATAATACTCATCAAAGGGGACATTCAAGAATTGTTCAAAGTTCATTTCGAAAGAAAAAAAGTAATATGGTTCCAAGCTTTCGACTCTTGAAAAAGAGAAACATCAACTATATAGCAATTGTTCAAAAACTACAAAAAACACTTAAAAACTATTTTCCACTTTGCCCTTCAAAAAACTTAAAATCAGCTTAAAGAAATCTATTTTGTCTTTAACAAAATTCAGTATGGTATCCAGTTTGTGCTTTTATATTCTTTTGAACATTTTTTTAATCGGTTCACCTCAAGCAAGGCGGAATACCATTAGTACGCTGGGGGTTAAATAAAAAATAGCAGAGACAAACATGACTTACGGCCAACATTAGTCGTGTTGAATATTTGTTTTATTTTATTCAAATTAATTTTCGAAAAAATAACAGTGGCTATAGTTCTTTGCTTTGATAAAACTTAATTGGAAATCATTTACTTTTTTATGTTAGTAACAAATCAAAAAACAATGAAGTTTATTTTTTAAAGATTGAATAAAAATATTTTCCATAAGATGGCCGAAAACTATTAGTAAATCAATAATACACACACACGTTAATTATTGTAGTTTTTAAGTTTTAGCCGGACACCACATACACACACACACACTCACAAACGAATATTTGAATAAATAAATATTAAACTTTTTGTCAAATAATTGTATTTAATATTCTTCTTCTTTTAAATCTACTTTGTTGTTTTAATATTCATTTTTAAAGTTAGGCTTTTATTTACTATAGATGTGAAAATAAATTCAGTAGAATAGAAATTTTTAAAATACATATTTGTGTAACGTTTAGAAAAATAAAGAAGTAAAAACGAATGGTAATCCAATTCGAGAATAAGAATTACTATCGTTTGTTTTTACTTTTTAACTCTGAGAATTTCGAATGCATTCTAATGCATTTTAATTTGAAAGTGAAAGTGTGAGTATAAACTGGTTATAGGAGTGATTGAGGAAAGGATAAAAGATTACCGGGGTTCAAGACGACAGAATGTGGTGATTTCCTCCGATAGCTTCATATATTGTCCACAAAGTGCACTTCTCATGCCAATCTCACGGAATTCATCAAAATTTGTTTTAAACGTATATACATTTACCACACATTTCACATGCACATGCAGCTTATTCCAATAAAATAATACCTTGTCTGTAAAATAAACCGTATTTTCATTCAATAAATATAAAACTACTTACACTTGTGAATTGGCCAGCGAGTTGAGCTTGCTAATCATCGTGCTACGATGCACCCATCACTCTTTATTTATGAAAACTCATTGAAAAAACGACCATAGATAGGTGCCGTAGTTTGCTGAGGTTTTTTTCCGTAAGTCAAACTGAACAGAATATGGCACGTCACGATCATAAGTCTTGTAAACCTTTAAGATCTTAAGGAAACCACAGTCATAGCAGCAGTAGTGTGTCTAAGGCAAAACAAATTGACTGTGGCCTATCCCTTTACAGGCTGTTTTTTTTCTGGACAGTCTACCCTATTATTTACGAAAATTTGAAATCAAAGTTTGCCTTCTGGACTGGTTGCTGCACAAAGCAATTAAATCTAATCTGTCCTGGAATGGAACGTAGAAAAATAGAATCATGCCTTTTCCAATGGTATTAGTGCAAAGCAAATTAAATAGATTCGGTAAGAACTTGAACCCAGCTTACCGATTTCACTCACCCCGCGGATAACCATCACACTATTAACATATCGGGTACGGATCGTGACCAGATTTAAATTAGGAGTCCGACACGTACACAGGATTAATAACAAAAATTGTTCAGTTTTTCTTGGCACTTAACATTTTTCGGACAACTTTGGTATCAGGATATTAACCTTGACTGACCTCTTCTAAGTGCAATAGGAAATATTCAACCTGGGATATTATATTTCTTTTAATTGATTTAAACCAAGCAAGGCGATAATGCTACAAAGACGCAAAGGGCTACTGGGAGTGAAAGTGAATGAGAACAATTTAAAAGGAACCGGAAACCCAATTCTAAGCAGAAAACAAAGGATAAACCTCTACTATTGCCCAAAAGACCGTGGAGGTATTTCACACAATAGAGTGGTTAATCTCCGCCCCGGAGACAAAAAGGCTGAGAAGCAGTTGTTATTTACTAAGCTTAGCTTTACTTGGTTCAAGTTCACAAATACGAGGAGCCCACCGAGTATCAATATTAATGGGCAGCAATAATTCGTTAACCATAATGCTACTTTAAGGCTCTTTAAAATGCTAAACGTAGCTTAGATTTGCTCATGGCCACATATATGGGGCACTCAGTGAGGATGGAACTTACTATTCAGCAGTAATGATCAAGTAAAGAAGTCTGCGATCTTCAGGGAGTGCACTACACGTAAGTCCTTGTGCCAGACTAAGCAGAGCTTAGTAAATATCTAATCCACCTTGAAAATTTATATGCATAATGTCAGAGAAAACCATAAGCTTATACAGTAAGAAATTGTATTGTTCTTACCTTGAGGACAAGGAGATCCTTTAAATTGAGGTTTTGGACATGAACATTCACGTGTTCGCCTCTCGACAGCATCCGACCGACGGCAGTTACGGTGCGAGCAAGCGCTCCACGGAGACCAAATACACCAGTTACCATCCACTAGAAATAAAAAATTAAAAAAAAAAAATGAGAAATTCTAACAATTTCAGGGCATTTTATGAAAAAGGGAGGATTAATATGATTTGAATAATTTCTGGGGTTGAGTGACAACAAATCTTCTCAGTACCCCCTACACTCTTTTCAGTATTTTTGTTAATTTGCATAGATGGTTTTAATTCTTTACTCGGATTTCCAATTCCGCCTACTTTTTCGGAACTGTCATAACGGCTGCAGTTGTCATTTTCATGTTCCAAAGTTTCTTCGGTTCTTTTACAAGGTTTCTGTATTTTTCCTGATTCCCAATTTCTTTTAGATTCCCTTAATATTCTGCTAACAGAGCAACATTCAACATTTACCAGTTATTCGACTCTTTGTCTCCGTTCTCTTCGTATCTTTGTTCTCTTTGTCACATTTTCTTTGTTCTCTTCGTCTCTTTGTTCTCTTCGTCTCTTTGTTCTCTTCGTCTCTTTGTACTTTTCGTCTATTTTTCTTTGTTCTTTTCGTCTTTTTTTTGTTTTCTTTTTCTTTGTTCTCCTCTTTTGTTCTGTTTTCAACGTCTCTTTATCTTTGTTTTCTTTGTTTCTTGTCATTTGTTCTTCTCTTGTTCTTTGCTCTCTTCCCTTCTTTTTTCTTTGTTTCTTTTTCATTCTTCTCTTTTTCTTTCTTCCCTTCGTCTCTTGGTCTATGAGGATAACATATCTTCTCCTTGCTTATTATTGATTCAGAGAGCAGTACGCCAACATTAGTAAAACTGGGATCGTGGCTATCCCTCGAGGTCGATGATGATGTTTGCCTCAGTCAGTTGAGTTTGTGGACTGAGATGGCTCATGAGACCGACTTTTCCTTGAAATGTCCTTCAAAATTGAGAATAATGCTTTTTATTATTATTATTATTGATTCAGAGAGCAGGATGTCAACAAATTAACACTGGGATACAAACATACGAAACCCAATATACCCAGCATGACACCAGTCGGATAAAGGGTAACACTGGCCGTATGCACCACAGCCAAATATGCGTGATACGGTAACAGGTTCTGATAAAAGCAGCACCTAACCTTGCAGGTTAGGCCTAGTTAGAAATACTTTCAGGTCGGGTAACTCAGTCTGCTCAGTTGGTCTCCGATTGAAGGTTTTAATAAATATCTCACTCTTGACTCATTCTTCTAACTAAAAAAAAAAAAAAAAAAAAAAAAACTCTCGAAACCTGGGTAACATACTCCCTGACTACTCACGCTCATGAACAGAGTTGCATGGTGCGTCGGTCCTCAGGGGACATAGCCAACTGGTTAAACAAATATCAAACAAATATCTGGTACTGAACGGGATATTTACTGTAGCCCATCTTAATTTATGTACATTTTAACACCTCTAATCTATTAAGATCAGAAACCGTAAGAGCCATGCCTTGTGTAGCACTGAGTCATTTATTATTGTTGTTGTTGTTTTATTTCTTTTGGTTTCTGGCCTACTCTGCTGTGCCGTGTTTTATATTCAGTGTGTGCCAATACCGCGCAATCTGATACAAGATGGTCACTTGTTTCTGGATATTTATCACAGAATCTGCATTTTGGACTAACACAGTTTTTCAGCATGTGTGTTTGGTAATTTCTAGTTAGCAAGAATTGTTCCTGTGCAGCAAGAATAAAACCTTCAGTTTCAGCTTTCACCTCTGCACTACGTAACCACTGATGGGTAAGGGGTTTGTCTACATCAGCTTGTTTGGTACGGGCAGAGTATTGATCGTGAAGCGGTTTATTTTACCATCGTTTCTGTATATGGTCGGTTGCATTTGCCTTTGCTTTCTTTTTTTTAAGTATTTTGCAGCTTCATTCGTTGTATTATGCTTTATTTGTATTTCTTCACCGACTTGAAACTCCATTTTAAACTTTTTGGGTTTCTACTGAATAAAGTAGCTTACCACTTTCATGTTCTTTGACACAGATCATCATCCTGTCTTCTGTAATTTTTAGGTATCTTTGAAGGCCAATTATTATTATTATTATTATTATTATTATTATTATTATTATTACAAGCTTTGATTCTTTGACCGCTTAGATTATGTTTTGCAAATTTACTTACGGTAAGAATATACATAAATGAACATATTATTTATATTATGTAATTTTCTGTAAGTTTTGCAATGTATCCGGTGGATCCTTACGTTAAAAAAATATTACAAAATGTAAAAAAATAAATAAATAAATAAAATTCTAATTGACAATATACAAAAGGGGCGTTTTTATTGCTCTATAAATATCAAAAGTGTAACAAAAAAATGGCGAAAGTTTTGATTTATCCATTCAATTTTGTAAAAAAATTTCTTAAAGTTTTGAGAAAATATTTTATTCATTTAATTTTCTTTGTTTGATATTTTGCGGGTTTTTTGTCGTTACCTTATTTTTCCACAATTTATTGATTGTTGCTCGTAAGATATCTGAATAATAGTTTATTATTGATAATTTACAGATATTTTTCAGCCATCTATCTATACATATATAAAGGGCAGTTGTCTGTATGTGTGTGTGTGTGTCCGGCTAAAACTAACAAGCTACAATAATTACGACAAAGTAAATACATATCCAGACTCATTATCATCCAAGCTAGCTTTTTGTAAAAAAATTATCATCGTAAGATTTGTATCTACGAAGATATTTTAAAATTAAAATGTATTAGAATGCATTCGAAATTGTCAGAATTAAAAAGTAAAAACGAACAGTAATAATTCTTATTTCAAATTAGAATTACCGAAACCTTACACATGTAGGTATTTTAAAAATTTCTATCCTCTTGAATTTATAAGCAAGATACATTGAGAATTTAGTTTTGAAAAGCTATTATGTTTAAATTTCAAGTTATACTTGTATTTGTAAAGAAAAAAATTAGCAGAGACAAACATGACTTCCGGCCAACATTAGTCGTGTTGAATATTTGTTTTATTTTATTTAAATTAATTTTCGAAAAAATAACAATCGCTATTTTTTTTTGCTTTAATAAAACTTAATTAAAAATCATTTACTTTTTTATGTTAGTTACAAACCGATAAACAATGAAATTTATATTTTAAAGATTGAATAAAAATATTTTCCATAAGATGGCCGAAAACTATAATAATACACACACACGTTAATTATTGTAGTTTTTAAGTTTTAGCCGGATACCACCACACACACACACTCACAAACGAATATTTGAATAAATAAGTATTAAAATTTTGTCAAATAATTGTATTTAGTATTCTTCTTTTAAATTTACTTTGTTGTTTTAATATTCATTTTTTAAAATTACGCTTTTATTTACTATAGATGTGAAAATAAATTCAATAGAATAGAAATTTTAGAGTATACATACTTGCATAGCGTTTAACAGAATAAAAAAGTAAAACGAATAGAAATCCAATTCGAGAATAGGAATTACTATCGTTTTTACTTTTTAATTCTGAGAATTTCGAATGCATTCTAATTTATTTTAATTTTAAAATATCTTCGTAAATACAAATCATACGAAGATAATTTTTTACAAAAAGCTGACTTTGGTGATAATGAGCTTGTATATAACTTTATTTTTTCACGAATTACTGTAGTTTTTTTTAGTTTTAGACGGACATGCACACACATACAGCCCTTTATATGTGTATAGGTAACTGTAACTAATTACAAGCTTCAATACACAAATTATATGCAAATAATCGTAAGAAAAAAGTGTTTCTCTTTTTTTCTGACAAAAGTTTTTATTAGGTTAAAAAGTGCTGCCTCATTATTGCTTACTTTGACGTCTTTTTTTAAATACAGCAAAATTGCAATTTTTAAATTCTAACATTTTTTCTTCTTTGCCGATTACTTAATATCAAAGTTGGTAAATTTTGTATTTATTTTATCCTATCAAAATGAGTTTAGGTCAAACGCCTACCAGAGACTGTATTCTGTATGATTTCATCAAGGGAAGTGGCAAGAAATATTCGTGGTAATCCTTCATTTAAGCGGCATAAAATAATTTATCAAAGTTATGCTTTTCTTAAATGGCGTAAAATATTTTATATCTTTTTCAACGTAAATATAATCTTTTCCAATGGTCATTGGGTATTTCATGGTATCGAGCAAGGTTCGGAGGAATGTTTCTTGAGGTGCTGTATCGGCGAGCAGAGACTCTGAAAGAGACGATTGTGTGGTATATTCAACCTGGAAGCCATATTCTTTCAGATGGCTGGGCTTTTTATGCTGAAATTGGGGAAATCAACCAGAGGATATACTGTCATGTCGTCCTTATTCACCAGCAGCATTTTGTGGATCCTGCGATACAAGAGCAGTCTCGCGTTTTCCGGATTTATATGCTGCGTAGTCCACTATTACCCGCTGTAAAAATGTTTAATTGTAATAAACGCATATACCTTGGTCTTTAGGAACTTCGATGTGGTGTAATGGTCAGCAAGTTTGTCTTGCTACATCAGTTATGACTGTGTTACGCAAAGGCGTTCGATAAAGTACACCATAAAGATCTTTTGAAACTGCTCAGCAACCTTAACATATTTGGGAAGGATATTGGAATAATCAAGAGTCTATACTGGCAGCAAACCGCCTGCATACGGATAATAGAAAATAGGTTCAGCGGATATATAAAAATAGAAAGGGCTGTAAGACAAGGATGTATCTTCTGACTGGGCGTATTCAACCTTTCTAGCGAGCCGTCTCTGAGAGAACTAGAAGTCTTACTAAGAGTCATTATTGGCGCCCACAGTCTCAACATCACAAGGTATGTAGATGACACAGTGATGATAGCAAATACAGAAAGAAACTTACAAAAATTCCTATAGAAGATAGTGAAGAAAAGCGAGAAAGGATTAAACGTCAACTGCGAGAAGACAGAATGCATGGTTGTTAGCGAATTGCAAATCGGAGATACCAAAATCAAACAAGTACATTAAGTACGAAGGCAGATTAGGATAGCCAAAGATGTCTTCCAAAAGCTAAGCAGCGTATTAAGAAACAGAAAAACTTCATTAGAGACAAAGAAAAGAATACTGAACTGTTTTATGATATCTGTCATACTGTCAATACTGAACTGTTTTATGATATATATCGCAGTAAATGTTGAATAATCTCCATGATGAAGAGAAGACTTGAAGCAACATAAATACGGTTCTACAGAAGGATGTTCAGTATACCATGGACCGAATATGTTGAGTAGTGACTGGGTTTTAGAGAAAAGGGCAACAAAAAGGAAATTTATACTTAATATCAGGAAGAGAAAGTTGACATTTTTAGAACACATAATGAGAAAAGAGAGCTTGGAAAATCTGATACTCCCAGGACAGATTGATGACAAGGGACAGAGGAAAACAACGCATAACTTAGTGAGCTTGAGTAAATGAATGGAGCTACAAAAAACATGAAATTGTGGAGAGTCATGATCGCCTACGCCTTGGGAGGACACGGCACATAAAAAGAAGAGTGAGTTCACTGAGTGCCACAGCTAAGCTACGCTTCGTAAATCGTTATATACCTTTGTCTTATTGTTTTTACGCCGTTCTGGGAATAGAATTTTACGCCGTTTAAGTGAAGGATTACCATATACGTCCCGTCTATGGGAAAGTAGTTTTGAATGTCTGTACATGCTATGTTCGGCCAGTCTTGAGCGGGGAATTTTTCTGCTGAAGCTTCCTCTCGATATGGACGATATTGAGCTTCTACATACCGTAGTTTGGGAAAGTCTTAAGCAAACTGCATAAGAATTAACAACACAGTCCAGTCAGTCATACTTCGATTACAAAACATCTACATGAGCAAAGAAAAGTGTGTAAGCTTAGCCAATAGGTCTCGCACATCTGCTTGTCAGCTTAATCAAAAATTAGCCTCTGCTAGTTATTGAAGAGCCAACGTGCTATCGAACCTTTTCTAGGTAGAATCATCTTTTCTATATTTCAGGACGTGGGCGATTATGGCTCTCTACAACTTCCTATTCCTTTTTAGTCTTTAGCAACGTTGCCTTTTTACTATCCTCGCCATACCCTTTTCTGCCACTCAGGTCATTTACACAAGATCATTCGCTAGGTTACTAGCTGTTTCCCATGTCCTTCTTGACTTCAGTAGGTCGTGTGAGTATCAAATTTCCCAAACCTTCTTTCCTAATTATATATCCTAGTAATTTCAAGTTTCCCTTTCTAATTTTAAAAGTGGTAAAAGGTGTTTCTCTATAATCATATCCAACGAAATCAACAATGGTTTGTCTCTACTGAAAGGGGAGAACCCATCTCCAGATCGGTTAAAAAGTAATGCTTTGCGTTTGGTGAGATACCGAAGGTCTTCTCTATCATGGATACTAAAACAAAGCGAAAAAAATTAATGCAGGGTAACATTGTTTAGAATTTGCAGAAGGATGCCTGTCATTGGTTTATTGTAAAGGCGTGTTGCGCTTTCACGAAAATACAAGAACACCTATTGCCCGAGTCACCACGGAAAAGATTATGGCGCTAAATATTGAAAATCTGCTTCATCCTCCTTACTCTCCTCTCCATGCTCCAGCTGAATGTCATCTTTTTAACGGAATGAAGTTTTTTTTTAGAGGGAAATCAGATTATAAAATATGAAGATTTTAATAAATGATACCTAGTTTGGCTTTGCATCGAAATCTGAAGAATTTTATGCTCGAAGGATCAACAATTTACCGAGTAGATGGGATTATGTTATCGATAATGAGGAGAAATATTATCTGGATTAATTATCGATCACAACCAAAGAGCATTTGTCTCTTTTTCATCTTTGACGGGACTTTCTTTCCAATGTAATAAGATCAAATCCATGTAAAAAGCATTTTGTCGCTGGATTTCGATGTATTTTTGCCACCTCATACCTTTTTTTTCTCAAACGTGTTACTTTGACGTCACTTTATAAGTTTAGACGTCTTTGTAAGTAATTTAAATCGTGCGAATAAACCCTTAATTAAGCTGAAAAGAGAAATGTTTGCATATAATTAGTCAACAATACTGTAACTGGTTATTAACGCAAATCCTTATCGACAAATGAACAGATAAGGATAAAAATATGTGGTCTTGCAAATTGGAAATTAAACACGAAAATACGGATAGAAGCATTAGACTAAAATAAATACCTGGGCATTCAAAGTTGTTATAACATTCTCTACGGTCGTTCGATCGGCCGTGACAGGTTTGGCCATAATGGCGGGGTTTCGGGTTCGTACACGTTCGATGCCGGTATTTAAATCCCCGAATACCTGTACAACGTGGGGCTTTACAGCTACCGAATTCGCTCCAATTCGACCATCCACCATGAATAGATACTGAAAAAAGAAAAAAGAGCATGTCTAACGCTTTTCTATTATTCTTAACATATATTATTTGTAATAATAATAATAATGGTAATAATAGGGAAAATTCTTCAAGAAAGCATTTTCAAATAATGATTAGTGTTTCCTTCTTAACTGGACTTCATTATATCCGATTTCTTTGACCCAAATCCACATATGCTTCGAACTGTTTCATGAAATTAATGAAGTCGAGAAAAATATTTTGAGCAGTTCTCCTGTCTCTACTTTGCTTAATTAAATCCTTTTTTTTTTTTTTTTTTTTTTTTAGATTCGTTAATTTAACGACCGTTATTTCAGTTTGGTTGTTTTTTCTTAGCCGCATATCAACACCTCTATGGGTTATTTAATGCCGAAATCTAAATAAGAAAATTCAAACTTTAAAATTAATTCAAGAGAATGCTATTATTTCATAATTAAATTATAATTACTTAGCTTTATGTTTTTTTTTTACCAAATAATCTTACAAAATCAAACAAGGAGTGAAAACTTGTATCTCCAGACAAAAAAAATGACATTAATTAAAGCAAATATTTTAAAATTTTTTGACAATGTATGCTATGTCTTCAATTTTACAATAAAATATACTGATTCTCATTTTACTATAAAAATGTATTGTTGGTCATTTTACTATAAAATATATTGCTATAAAAATATATTGCTGGTAATTTTACACGGCACGGTGGAGTAACGGATAGCGGCTCGGACTGAGGAATTGGAGGCCCGAGTTCGAATTCCAGTCGAACCATTTACATGCTAAAACCCTTGGGAAAGGTATGAATCCTCGTTTTCTCCCCCCAGCTATGGGTGATTAACAGGACAGACCATTCATGGCAACTGGTCTACCGCAGAAAGAAATGTCAACCTACTACGGGAAAAAATCTGCCTCGTCAGTCATGTATCTGGCACATAACTAACTGAATTTTGCTATAAAAATGTACTGTTGGTCATTTTTTATAAAAATGTATTGCTGGTATTTTTATTATAAAAATGTATTTTTATACTTTCCTAGTGTTTTGACTTTTCTTTGGGGATTTACTATTTACCTATAGATGGAACCCTAACAGGTGAATTTATATTTATTACACAAAAATGTGCAAATGTGACATATGGCCTAAAATAAGGAGGAGGACTGGTCTTCACTTTTCCAGAACTAACTAAACACAATCACTGATCCATCCGTTCGAATATTTTCTCTTTCACCAAAACATCTCGTTTACACTGCACATTCTTACAACGGATACTATAATATTCCAATTTCTCAATGAAGCCCTAACTAATTCCATATAATGCTATTCTTTGTGCGTGTGGGGGGGTTGATAAAAATACAACTACCTTATAAAATTTCTCCATTGATTATTTATAATGATAAAAGCATATTTATAAAAAACAAAAGAAAAATGTGTGTTAGTATTAGAAACCCACATAATCCTAAATGTGGCAGGAATAAAAGTTAATTGACTGAAACAAGTGAAGGATTTCATCAGTTAGATCGTCTTGTTAAAATAAGTGACATCAATATATACCACGTTGAGTAAAAAGCTTTGTTTTTTTCTGATTTTCATTGATGATTTCTAGAAATTTGTATCTCCATGTTATATTATTAATTTGATACAACTTGCTGTCCAATCGTTGCCGAATTTTTTATTCATTATTTTTGTATATAACATATAAACCTTAATTGTTGATTCTTTATCTTACAGCTTTGATAATGAGTGATGGAAAAATTGCAATTAAAGCCATTTTACGCTACATGTGGAAAAAAAACGATTGAGTGCAAAGGTGTCGACAAAATTAATGATTTAGAGGGCCAAAGAACTGCCAACGAACGTGTGCCACAAATCTCGTTCAGACGTTTCAAGGAAGGTGACACCAGTCTCGAAGACAAACCAAGGGTAAGAAGACATTCTGCTACGGAAGATGAGGTCTTGCTTGAAATGGTTAGACAAAAGCCAAGCACAATCACTCGTAAATTATCGACAGAACTTGGTTCTTTACAAAGCACCATTAATCAATACCTCCATAAGCTCGTCCTTGCGAACAGAAACTATCGATTAGTTCCTCATGAACTGACCAAATTTCTCAGCTCAACGACCTGAGAACATTTGTAAACACCGACTGGCAAATCCTAAAGATGCCATTTTTTGGCGTCGGATTATAACTGGAGATGAAAATGGATCTATTTTCGTAATCCTAATAAGAGAAATCAGTAGCTTCGTTCCGGTCAGGCTTCAGAACCTTTTCTCAAACAAGGGCGGTTTGAACAGAAGGCCATGTTGTTTTTTGGTGGAATTTCGAGTGGATGTTTCACTTGATCTTGTCCAAGATGATCATACTATGAATGACCTCGAAACTGCAGCGACCATTTGATGCTTTGAAAGACCATTACCCAGAATTGATCAATCGAAGGTGCGCACTCCTACAGCATTATACAGCCAATGTGACTAAGCGCAAACTTAAAAGGTGCTGGAAGTGCTGCCTCAACCTGCCTTCAGTCCAGACTTTGCATCATCAGATTAGCACCTTTTCCGAGATGTGGCTCATTTTCTGTGCGGGCGACGTTTAAACAATGTAGATGAAGTTGAAAACAGGTGCAGAGAGTTTAAACCAGCCTTTAAACCAGCCAAATGGTATAAGCCTGAAATTGAGATTCTGTCAAAGTGATGACAGCAGACAATAGAATATGATGGGATATAATGTGATGAATAAACGCTACAAAAAAAAAAAAAAAAAGAAAAAAAGAAAAAGCAATTGACTCAACCTAGTAAATAACATTCTATGTGTTGTCTGGTTCACAAATATGAATAAGTAATTAAAAACGGAATAAAATAAAATGGCGCATGCATACATAATTTTGTATAAAGTCTCATGCTTTTCGACAACAACTTTTTTTCATTGTAAATAAGATAATGTTTCCTGCATAGTGGTATTTTTTGGCGGGCCATGAGACAAAAGTATGATCTGAGATAATGATTTTCAAGACGGACAAATAGGCCATTTTCATCTGGATTGATTGATTGATTTGCTTTTTTACAGCTTATAAACTATTTTTAGGTTGTAGATTTTTTTTTTAGATAATAATGACTTACTGATATAAGTTTTACTAATTAACCCATAGTTTGGGGAAGAGGTGAATTCATCCCTTTCCCAATAGCATTTGCGCATAATGAACCCGATTGGAATTGAAACTCGGCTCTCCGATTTCAAATTTCGAGCCGTTATCCATTACACCACCCGCACATCCAAACTTACAGCACCTGGTATTCTTAAACGGTCGTCCCATCTAGGTACCTAACCAAGCTCGATGTTGCTTAACTTTAGTGATCGTACGAGAACCGATGTTTCAATGTGATATGGTGGTAAGATGTCTTCATCCGGAAGGCTCTCATAGTACATTCTTCCTAACTCATATGACCCTGACCTTTGGCCTTTTGTTCCACTAAGCCAAGTTTAATAGACAAATCTAAAGAGGAGAATATAGTTTCATGAGAGAATATTATTAATCTTATGATATCATTGCATCATAACAAAATGTTATACATATTAACTTCTCGAATTTAAAATGCAAAATTTAGATTTACCTGGACAGGGTCTTCTACCACGACAATCGAGTTTTTCCGTATATGGTCCTTTACAACTGTTGCCGCCATACATCGGTTTGGGACTGTTGCACATACGAGATCTGATTCTATATCCAAGACCGCAAGTTACGGGACAAGGACTCCAAGAACTCCAAAGTGACCAGCCTCCATCTTCTGTTAAAGTACAAAGTTATTTTTTAAATAAAATAAAAATGTGTAATATCGGTCCGCCATTACAAAACGGGAAATTTCCCTTAGAAACAAAAACAAAAAAAGAAAAAAAAAAAAAGAAAGAATTCTGAACTGCTATGTAATATCAGCGCTCAGTGAATGCCATACAATTTCCTCACAGATGAAGAGGAAACTTAGGGCAACAGAGATGTAGTTCTATAGAAGAATCCTGAAAATACAATGGACGGGCATGTGAGAAACAAAGGAGTTATAAGGAAAATAGAAGCAAAAAAGGTATTTATATTAGTATCAGAAGGCGACAATTGAAATTTATGGGTAGCATAACGAAGATAAGGAGATTGGAGAATTTGATACTCCCAGGTCATATTGAAGGTAAGATAGAGAGAAACAGTGAGTAACCTACCTAACGTGCTTGTGTAAATGGATGACAGAACAGGGAGTACGGGCAGATATTAAAACGACAAACATTGCTAAGAGGTACAAAGGTTGGAAGGTTGTGGGGAGTTCACACCTTGAAGGGACACGGCACATCAAAGAATTGTATTGGTTTAAGTTTATTGTGGAAACCGGTTGATTTATACCATTTCTTAAACGTTCAACATTTAATATCTGTAGTTTTCAATGTCACTTCTTGATCGACTGTTTGCCTCGCTTCGATTTTGCCGACATTCCTTCAACGATCTGTTGAACAGTTTACACCACTAGATAAAATAAAGGGTTCTGTTCAGAATTCCCTCTAGGTTAACTCAGATCGATATACATGATAGTCCGAATATAAATAATGTAAATAATGCTAACTTCACATCATAGAAATTCAGACAGGAACAGTATATAGGTCAATTAGTATGTATCTCATAAGATAGATTTTCATTATCTATCTATCTATCTATCTATCTATCTATCTATCTATCTATCTATCTATCTATCCTTGATAATGGATTAATTAGGTTTTTGAATTGGGCAACAAGCTACCCATCGTAAAATTCCAATGTCTGGCTATGCTGTATTCAGTTTTAATATCTTCTCTCTACTCTCATCTTGTAACTACTTATCTCTCTAAATTTTACTTCATTTATGTTTTGTAATTCTTATACACTGCTTCGTTGTGGCATTCGTTCCGATTTTTTTTATTGCATTTGATTCTGTATATTAATCACACAGCTCGAACATTATACGGTGAAATTTTCAGACCCGATTTGAATTACATGCTTTTTCTTCTTTTTTTCTTTTTTTAGAATAGCCGTTTATATTGAATTTTCATTGAAAAAATTAATTCATTGTCTTTTTCATTTATTTGATTTTATCTTCCTTGCAAACCTCTTTAAGGAAAATAATATGTCTGAGCGGGAAAAATGAGTTCTTTAAAGCGGAATATGTTTGAAAGTAAAAAAGAAAAACGAAATAAAAAGAAAAAAATGGCTAAAGAAAAAGTAACTGACGTGGACATCTTTTATGTTCGCATTTCTTTATGATGTAAGCGGACCCTTTGCATTGTTTGCCTCTGTGTTGAGGTTGAGGCTGGCTACAGGTTCGTGTTCTCTTCATTGTACCAACTCCACAACTTTCACTACATGAAGACCAAGATGTCCAAGTACTCCAGGCGCCGTCCACTGAAAAAAAGGAATAGTAAAAAAAGGAGGCATAAATAACAGAAAATAATTGGAGAAAAACTGAAAAGGTGAAATTGTTATAAGCAGAAACAACATCACTTGAAGACTTTCCAACATTGACAGCGTTCAAAAGCGTTTACGCGGCCTTGTAGGCAATTAATTATTTTCAACACTACAACCTCTCCCCCACAGATGCAACGTTGCGAGTCTATCTAATCCATCGCTATTTCCATGGAAAATGTTTTGACGTGCTATTTTCCCTAGTTCCACCTGTTCGGACATCTACAGGTAAGACTGCTATATATTTAGAGATTCTTGATAAAATCCAAAGAAGAAATTGCAATGTTATTGGTCCTGATCTGGCATCTCGACATCAGTCCCTTTCCCACCGTAATATATCTTCCATGTGCCTTTTCTAGAAATACTTTCATGGTAATTGTTCTGATTAACTTTCCACTATGGTACCTAGAGTATGAATTTAAGCGCAGTAATAGTCTGGTGGTAGGGTTTCATTATTTTACAGTTGAAATGTCTAGATGTAACCGTAAGTTCTATGCTAACAGCTTCTTCTATCACACTTCTCGCTTGTGGAACTTTCTTCCGGCTTCTTCCTTCCTAGTCAACTTTGATTTTAAAAAATTGAATGCAATGCCAATCGTTATTTTCTGTTTTCTTAATTCTTGTTCTTTTATTGTTTTCTTTCCTTAATAGTATTTTTCTCATATTCTCTAACACCATTGCGTCTTAGTGGCTTTATTGGATTGCTTGGGGTGAAATGATTACCAAAAAAAAAAAAAGTGCCCACCATGCCATATATACAAGTGCGAACCATCCTCATTCTCTTCGTATTCCATTGGTAAGATGAAAGTTCCATTCGAACAGCTTCTTCCAAAGAGACACTACTGTATGGGACAGACTCCCGAGAAGATGCTTTCTCAACCACCTCAATGTTAACCTCTTCATGTCTAGGGTCAACCGTTACTTATCGTACGTATCCTCATAAACTGCCTTTACTCACCCTCTTTACCTTCTTACGCCTATACAACAACGTCATTTAGTGACCCTTTACCTACCTAAAATAATGATATACTCAAGATATTTCCATACCACATTAAACAAAAGAGCTGGAAATAAACTATCATCAATATTACCCTTTTTCCTGGTGTCTCGATTACTAATTTAAGCATGCTACTAGATTGGCAACTAGGTCTCACCGTGTTACTGCTGAACTAGCTCGATGCAACCACCACTTCTTCTCGAAAAGTTTCTTTTCTCGCACTTCCCACCTGTAGGATTCCTTTCCGATTTCTTGCTTCCCTGATAACTACAATCTTCAAACATTTGAATGCAACGTCAATCGCCATCTTTTGTCTTCTTGAACCCAGTTCCATTATTTGTCCTTTTCTCGGTCCTCCCCCCACCATTTTCAGTTTTCTCATTCTCGTTCTCCTTCACTTTCAGTCCATGTAACTCCATGTGTTATAGTGGCAGTGTCTCCTTACTTGGATTGAAACGATTAAAAAAATAGAAAGAGCGATAACAATGGACTTAAAAATATATATATAATTTCCTGAAAAAAACAGTTTTAAGAAAAATATTTTACGAAGTTCAGTCGACATTAATTGTTCGGTTAATTAATACCGAACGCTTCCTAGTGGGTAAATGTGTTGTTTTGTGAATATGATGGCACAGAGGTTGTGGGTTCAATTCCTTGATTCGAGCAGTGTGTATCCAGTAAAAACGGATGAGCAATAACTGGACAGCGTTAAATAAAATAATAACTAGACGAGATATTCTTAGACATGAGCACTGGAACGAGAACAGTCTACTCTCGTAGATTAAATAAAGGGTTCAATTCAGAATTCCCTGTTCGTTACTCAGATTGATATATACCTGAGGATATACACCGGCCGAAACGTTCTGATAACAAAAATAAATACGAGTACAATAGTGATTTTCCAAGCGTAGCTTAGATGTGGCACAAGGCCGAAAGTAAGGGGCATCCAGTGAGGATCGAACTCACTACTCATTCGTAATAGTTCTAGCGAGACAAGCTTGCTACCCATTATACCAGTTCGAGGTGCCCCTAGCGATTTTCCAAGCGTAGCTTAGATGTGGCACAAGGCCGAAAGTAGGGATCACCCAGTGAGGATCGAACTCACTACTCAGTCCTAATTGTTTTAGCGAGACAAGCTTGCTAACCGCTACACCGCCTCGAGGTGCCTTTATTTTCTAAGCGTAGCTTAGATGTGGCACAAGGCCGAAAGTATGGGGTACCTGGTGAGGATCGAATTCACTTTTCAGTTGTAACTGATCTAGCGAGAGCTTGCTAACCATTACACCACGCCGAGGTGCCCAAATACGAGTACAATAGTCTGAATATGAATAGCATAATTAATATAAATTGTAGAAATTCCTGAATGGAAACGGTTAATTTTATTATTACTATTTGTCATTCTTAGTTCATTTTAAATGTATTCATACATTTTTAATAGTCCCCCGGATTCCAGTATAAAAAAATAACACATTGAAGATGAAGGGAATTCATAACACGTTTGATTCTAAAATACACCATTTTGCAATAATAAAAAAAAGAAAGAAATAGTTTCTTTTATATATAAAAAAAAACAAGTTTACGTGTGTCTTCATACATTTTTAAATAGTCTCCCGGATTCCAGTATAAAAAAAAAAACATTGAAGATGAAGTGAATCCATAACACTTCTTTTGATTCTAAAATACACCATTTTGCAATAAAAAAAAGAAAGAAATCGTTTCTTTTATATAAAAAACAAGTTTACGTGTGTCGTAAAAACTGACGGAATATATGAAAACGATATCTTTGTTATGAATAATCAAGAGTGGTCTCCTCTTGTTTTGTTACTCTCCTTTTTGAGAGAGCTATTTCTGTTTACTTGGACTATAAAAGGACACTATACACGAACTTTCTATTCTCAGTTGAATAAAGTTTTCTTAAAGCCTACACCTGTGTACTTTTGTCATTACAATCTTGTTCAGTACTTACGATTATTAGTTTTTCACATATGAGTCTTTAAATATATCGTTCAATTCTTACTGTTGTATCCTGCTCTTTCATTGAATCAGTCTTTTTATATCCCGACCTTGTCTTGGAAGAGTCTGCCATTTTCATAACGAAGATTTTGCCACCTGCTGTCGCCAGTGCAAGAGAAATAACCCTATACAAAACATTACAGGTACATAGACATGGCTTCTTAGTTATATATATATATATATATATATATATATATATATATATATATATATATAACAAAAAACAACCCAAAACGTCTCAGAACCTAAGATACGAAATGTCAATTGATATAACTCTAGCACAGAAAAATATTAAAGACATATACACGTGGCTTCTTATATAGAAGGATTACGCAAAAATTAAGTAATGAATAAAAAGCCAATTATAAAACTAATTATTTTATTCTTTATCGAAAGAATGTCGGATTCTTCACGAAAAACCTATGCCAATATCGAAACCAAAAGATTATGAATGCAATGTGTAGTATAGAATGCACATTAGATAGACAAGTATAAATAGGGAACAACTGGCGAACATTGGAAAGGCCTAGCAAACTCGTTTGCTAAACGTAGCACAGAGACCTGTACTACGACAGCTACTACACAGAGAGATATGCAAAACATAAAATCTTTTTAAAATGCACTTTCAAAATTAAAAAAAATGATTTTTTCAATTATTTGAAAGCAATACTTGTTTGTATGTCTATTAAAAAAAATAGTGATATATTCCGATATATCCATAAATCATTTCACGCAAATCGATTATAATTCGCATATTGCTAATGAAAAAAATACCACTGCTTATACAACAGTAGATGTATCTTTTACCTGGACAAGGTTTCGTATTACAGGTGTCTTCATCATCACTCTTGCCCTCACAATTTTTACCTCCATGTGCTGGTGGTGGATAAATACAGGAACGTGTTCGGGTGCGAACCCCACCACCGCAAGATTTGGAACAGGGTTGCCATGGATACCAAGGTCCCCAGTTTCCGTCAACTGAAAAGAAAACAGAGTACTAAAAAATTAATAAATACCAATAATTATAATTGCTTTTTGTATTTTTTTAAGTGATCAGTAATAATAACAGCTAAGAACACCTGTAGTAAAACAAGGGATATCAAAGACAAATGCATAATTGTCAAGCAAATAATAAATATAAAACTGCCAACTATCGCAGAAGAAATACAAAAACTTACATGACTGGCCAAAAACTATTAGCTGTAGCGGGAAAATTGCTATATCCAACGATTATCCTCGTGTTCATTGTGTCTGTTCTAGTTTCCGAAGAAATAAATAGGAGACATTATTTTCAGAGCTTCCTTCGTATGTGTAGAGTGCATAGTATAATGTATAGTATAGTAGAGTGTATAGTATACTATAGTATAGTGTATATATTATTTTGTTCAATAAAAGTTAATGAATAAAAAAATGTCGTTACTTTTTTCGCACCCTGTTGTCCTTGATTATATATATATATATATATATATATATATATATATATATATATATATATATATAGTTAGTTAGTTAGATTAATGTGAGTTTGTGACCTGAGTTTCACGCTATTTGCAATCGTCAGACAATAGAAAATAGTGTGAAACCCAGGTCTAAACCACATCAATCAACTAAATATGTTAGCTCTATCACTGATATTGAGCGCTTTCAAATGAGTACCGAGCATATATAATACATAAATAATATATATATATAAATTGCATATATATATATATATATATATATATATATATATATATGAAATAACCATATACATTTTTATATATCAAGAATAGGGTGCGCGAAAAAGTAACGACATTTTTTATTCACTGACTTTTATTGAACAAAAATAACTGTGAGTAAAATTGGTTGACGGAACTTTTCATTAGCCATCAGTGGCTGTGCTAGCACGAAGTTACATGACATCGTGGCCTAATGTTTGACCGTACTGGTCCTTTTCAAACTGCAAATCACCCCAGATTATTCGGTATCTCCAAGACACTGTAACTAAGACCCGCTCCGGGTAGTTGCAGTATAAACCACAGTTAGGACCTGTGGGTGTTGAAGAAAGAAAAATGTGCCTCCAACAACGATTGACTAGTCACCCTAGAAGAGGTGAGTTCTATAAGTTTATATAAAACACTGAGGTCAACATCGAGTGGCGACAGTCTGTTTCATACTTGAACTCAACCTTCAGGCCTGAAGATTGCGTTCAAGCAGGTAGTTTTCACGTATTTTTAAAAATGTACTAATATTTTGAATCCCAATCAAAATAAAGAATATCTATATATATTATATATGTGGATGACAATATATATGCTCCTGAAAAATTTATTTCGGTTGAGCTCTCTGGGGAGGAAATGTGAGTTTGTAAACAGTGACTATTATGGCTAATAATGCAAGACTCTTCGGTAAATCGAATTGAGTTCTCTCAGTCACTGGGTGTTTATCTAAAAATAAAT
Organism: Acanthosepion pharaonis; assembly: GCA_903632075.3. Lineage (NCBI taxonomy): Eukaryota > Metazoa > Mollusca > Cephalopoda > Sepiida > Sepiidae > Acanthosepion > Acanthosepion pharaonis. Next base: position 1,431,112 of record CAHIKZ030001979.1, read on the forward strand.
ACACTTAAAATTCACCTTCATCCCTGCCGTGCGCCAACGGCTTAGTGGTAGAATCCCCGACTGACGCCAATTCAATCGGGTTTTGATCCTAGCTAGAGGCAACTGGATGTCTAGCCACACTGATGAGCTGTGATACAGCGAAACAGTCTGTCTGTGGATGACAATATTATATATATATATATATATATATATATGTGTGTGTGTGTGTGTGTGTGTGTGTGTGTGTGTGTGTGTGTGTGTGTGTGTGTGTGACCATTATATATATAAAATATATATAAATATGGACACTGAGGTCAACACTGAGTGACGACAGTTTGTTTCATGCTTGAACGCAATACCTCAAGATTGGGTTCAAGCATGACACAGAAACCGTGCCACTCGGTGTTGACCCCAGTAGTTTTATATATATATATATATATATATATATATATATATATATATATATATATATATATAATAAATGCGAATATCAGTGTGTCACTGTCTCACTTTTTCAACTTTACTCCTAGAGACCGTAGCTCAACATATCATACCATTTTTGAATCAGGCCGACTCCGTAAGCAAATTAAAACCTTCCGGACTAGATTCGCAAGTTTTCATTACTGCTATTGTTTTCGGATTCCGCCATCTTGTCTTCGACTGATAAAAATAATTAAAAGAACACAATTCTCTAACTTTCAATAGCTCATGTTCAAATGAAATAATTACTGTTCTTAAATTACAGTGTTTCAAAATCAAATTGTCCATGTTTTCAACCTTACTCGTAGAGGCCGTAGCTCAACAGAATATACCATTTTGAAAACCAGTCCAAATCCGTGAGCAAATTAAGAACATTCCGGGCCAGATCTGGACACGTCATCCTGATATTCTGGATTCCCAATTTTTCATTACTGCGATTGTTTTCGGCGATGTTTTTTTACGTGATTTTTTGCAATTTTTATAACTTGGAAATAAATTTAGGAATAATCGAAATTAATTGAGAAATCCAGCGAAATCACCCATGAAATAAAAATAACTGTTTGTACGGAAAGTAAGAAACTACGTACATTAAATTGTCATTAAATTAAGTGGCGGTAAAAGAATTATCGTTGAACTTTTAAAAAGTAAGATTAAATATTAATGCAATACTTAAATGCAGCGATCAAAACTTAAATGCTGTGATTATTAAATTATATTTTTAATCCTTTTTAGAACCTTCAAAATTTTGATTAAAAATTTTGTTTTTCTGGCGCCAGCGGGGGACCAAAGATTAGCAGAGGAAATTTTAGCGTCTTTTTGCGGTAAAAACCACATTGATTTGGAAATTCTTGTAAAAATCAAAAAATTGTCGGATTTTAATGAAATTAAAGTATTTCATTTAAATTTTAATTTTATGAAATTTCGAGAAATTTATTTTTAGAACTCTTAATGTTTGTATTAGTTAAAAGCAGAATTTTGAATTAGTTAAATTAGTTTACAATTTTTAATAGCAGAACTCATTGAAAAATTTAAATCATCTACTCTGAACCGTAAAATAAAAAAAATGCAATAAAACTAAGGCCTTACCTAATGAGAAAATCTTATGAATAATATATATTATGGACACTATTGTCTTAAGAAAAAAATTTGATGAATAATGGATTTTTACAATAATTGTTTTCATTTTTTTTATATTTTAATTACAAGAATTTATAAAGTTAGGTGATGTAGTTATTAAAAAGCTTACTACAATTCAGCGACTTGCAGTATCTTAAAAAGAATTTTGATTTTTTTCTGTGTGTATAAACCTGCTGATTTTTGTAAATACGGACGTCTGTACATGACAATTTCTGAAAATAAGAGCAGTAACTATAGTAAATTTAAAATAGATTACTTAGAATATTTTCATAAATTTTTACGATTACTGGGTAGTTCCAAATTATATATATATATTAAAAAAAAGGGCGCTCACGTTATATTCGTCAATTAATTTTTAGAAAATTTCCCAAATTTATGTCTCTCGAGAAATTTACCCATACCTCATAAAAACTCCTACCTCGGTATTAAAAATGCTTTTCTATGATATTTTAAACTAATATTTGTAAGTAATATTTGCTTCAAATCAGATTAATTAAACTTTAAAATCAGCTAATCTTATTCAAATGAAGTTTCAGAAAAGTATGTTTTATGTTTTAAAAATGCTTTTCTATGATATTTTAAACTAATATTTGTAAGTAATATTTGCTTCAAATCAGAGTAATTAAACTTTAAAATCAGCTAATCTTATTCAAATGAAGTTTCAGAAAAGTATGTTTTATGTTTTAAAAATGCTTTTCTATGATATTTTAAACTAATATTTGTAAGTAATATTTGCTTCAAATCAGATTAATTAAACTTTAAAATCAGCTAATCTTATTCAAATGAAGTTTCAGAAAAGTATGTTTTATGTTTTAAAGATTTTTTAATATAGAGACTCATGTTGTGATGACGTGTTCGCTAAAATGGCTGATTTTTAGCAATTTTACCAATTAAAAAACTCATTACAATCGTTTTTAAATTAGCTTTGAAATACAGCAAAATATTTTGGTTCTTGGAAATATTTAATTTAATCTGTTAGCTTGAAATTAAAACTAAAATAAAAGCTTCGGGAAAAATGTTTCATTTTACAAATGCATTTTAAACCTTAGTTATCGTTTTTCTTTGGATGCGATGGATAAAGTGCTAGTAAGTAAAAACTATATTTACTCATCATAAATGGCAAAGCTTAGTACAAATCATCAAGCACCAAAATTTTAAAAAGAAATTTGAATTATTTTTTTCTTGGATGTGGATAAACATGCCGATTTTCGTAGACATTACCAGAAAATAATATAGATAACTATAGTAAATTTTAAGCCAAAGTATATAAAATTTAATAAAACATTAGATTACGAAGAATATTTTCCTAAATTTTTACGATTACCGAGAACTTAAAAGTTATAAGAAAAAAGGAGCTCACGTTATATTCTATTATTTTTTACAGCTACACCTTAATAATATTAGATAAACATCCATCTGTCATTCAAACTGCCACCACGTGAACACCTTAAAAAAAAAGCTACCTCAGTGTTAAAAAATGCATTTCTGTGATATTCTAAAGTAACTAATATTTGTTTCAAATCAGATTATTTATATCTTAAATCAGTTAATATTTCCCAAATAAAGTTTCAGAAAAGTATATTTTGATGAAGACGGCTCAGAATGACGCTTAATCAGTTATTTTAGCAAAAAATACTTTTAGTCAATTTAAATTAGTTTGATATTAGTTTTGAAATACAGCAAAGTATTTTGCTTATTGTAAATATTACATTTAATCTATTAACTTGAAACTAAAATAAAAGCTGCAAGAAATATATTTCATTTTTAAATTTTTTAATGATTTACAGAAGATAAGGTGGTGCTTTCCTCCCAAAGAACACAGTGGCAAATTAAAACATGGCGGCGGCTCGATGATGTTTTGGGGTTGTTTGCACTCAAGAGTGAATTGACAATTAATTGCAATAAGAAGAATAATGAAATCTGCAGACTATATCAAAATTCTGGATGAAAATCTACAATTATCAGTGCAAAATCTTCACCTTGGTCGGCGATTTACTTTCCAGCAATATAATGATCCCAAACCTAAGTCTAAATCAGTGGCTGAGTGGCTTCAGAAAAAGACGATCACAGTTCTGTCATGGTCTTCAATGAGTCCTAACTTGGATCCTATTGAAAATCTATGGCAAGAATTGAAACTTCGAATAAATCGTTGGTCACCAAAAGCCCTTCAAGAATTTGAACGTGTAACCACTGAAGGATGAAAGAAAATCCCAGAAAAGACGTGTTCAAATCTCATTAAAACTTTAGCAAACAATTGCAGCAAGTTATAAAGATGAAAGGCCATGATATTGACTATTAATATTGTGAAAATTATTCAACTTTTTCTATTTTTCATAGTGTACGAATAATTTTGTCTTTTCCTATTTCGCATAATTCTCTTGTCAATTTTTTTTGTATTCAACCCATTGTTCTGAAAATTGAGTTTTATATTCCTTTTTTGTGCTTAATAACATATAAAAACCTAGCACCATAAGGTAGTGCTTCCCTGGGTCAAGAGGGTGGCTGCTAGAAGACCCTATGCCTGGCAGCAGGAATCTGCACCATGTCTCACAATCAGGAGATCCCAGTCATAGCTGTCAGACAATTTCTTCGACCACATCACCCCTTACATCTGGCCACCTATTTGCCCAGACTGCAACTCCCTTGATTATTATGTGCGGGGTGTAGTTGAGCGAGAGACCAATAAATCCCCTTGTAACACCAAAGATGAATTGAAGACAAGGATTATGGCAACATTCACCAACTTAAACAACGAGACCGTCCAGGAGAGTTGCAGGAGATTCCGAAGTTGTCTGGTTTGCCTGGTTGTAACTAATGGCGATTTTATTTTATAAATTTACTCTTTAGTATTTCAAGATATTTTTATGTGATTTTGGTAACTATATCTTTTGAAATGAGATGTCAGTGTTATTTTCATTTTTGCGTAATTTAGATGACAATTTATCCATCGCAAGCTGCTTATATATATATATTGAACATTACCAACATTCTCTCAATTTCGTTTATTAGGCATTAAACTATATCACTTAGCAACCTCCATAGTTTACCTACATAGTTATCCTGAAGAGTATTTATGAACGCTCTTAAATTTAAAAACGTTGAAAACCTAACGATATTTTACTTCTGTTTATAAATACATGTTGCAAAATAAAATTCTAAAATTTGCCTCGATAAAGTACATCAGAGGAGGAAACGCGACGGTAAAGAAAAGTTCTCCTTTGGTTTTCATTCATATATATATATATATATATATATATATATATAAAGTACAAATGCATATCAATCTAACATGTTTCAGTTTTATTAAAGCTTTGTTGGGCATTGAGTGAATATAGACAAAAAGATTTTCTCAGTCTCTAACGAAGCTTTAGTAAAAGTGAGACATGTTATATTGATAGACGTTTTCCATTTGTTCTTAATCTTATCATCATGTCGGATTACGATCTGTATTTGATCTGCATTTGATCTTTAACTTTTTTAAACAGTGAGCATATAGCTTTTACAGTAATAAGAAATAATGTCGGATTAACAAAATCTATTATGTAATGTGTGTGTGTGTGTGTGTGGAGAGAGAAAGAAAAAGGACATCTGTTAATTTAAAGTGATTGTGTATATATTAAGTTGATGCAAATATTTGAGGATGGCAAAGTTTTCTTTTTATAGAAAATTATAGAATCTTTCTTCAGCCATCAAAGCATTTCTTTTGGCTTTCTATAAACATTTGAGTAAATTATTTAGTCCGCCATAGAAGGATGATTCCGAATATGATTAATTCTTCGAAATTGTTAAGTCTGCGTAGCAGTACGATTGTATAGAGAAACATAGTCTCTCTCTTGAAGAATGAATTGAATAAAAACCGAAATTGTTCTTTTATACTGGAATACGAAATTTACTTGAAAGGTGGTGTTAGACTATAGAAAAAGGCTAGTGAACTAATTTACTGTTTGAATAATGAAACTATGAATTAAATGAACAAATGTGCTTGTTTTCCTTTAATAAACTGTGAAAAACATTTGCATCAATCTAATCTAATATTTCCTTAATCTTTGTCGCCATTAGATTCTCCAGAAACATTTCTGTTCTTCTGTCCCTTATCGTTTCAAATAAATCTCCACTGTGAATGCTGACGATTACGAAAGAATTCAATTATTCTTAGAAACCTTATTTGAATTCTTAAATGGCAGATTTTCTACGTTTTACACCGGACATCTTTTCCTGGCTTCTCTATTTCTTTTTCCCCTTCATTTTCTGTTTCTTTTTTTCCTTTCGTTTCTTTTTTTCCTTCCTTCTTTATTTCTTTTATCCTTCCTATTCTATTTCTTTTTTTTTTTCTTTCATATTTCTTTTTCTCCCACTTTTCTATTTCCTTGTTTCCATTCCTTACGGATAATCAGTTCACTAGCCTAATATCCGTTGATATTTGTTTACACCAACGGCTTTATTGCCTAATTAAACAATGTACGAAAGCAAATCTTCTATGAAACTTGAGTTGATTTTCTTTGCGTAATCAAAAGTATATATGCAATATTACGCAATGATTAACTAATACTAGCTGATGTACTTGTCTTCGACGGTTAAGCGTTCAAGATTTGTTATAATGGAAGTAAAACGATTCCCTGGTGTCTTTCACGATGTATGAGAACAACCGACAATACACAGAAATATCGAAGGACAGGTAATCTGAAATGAAATCCGCAGTGACTAAATTGAACAGAAACAAAGCGGCAGGGTCAGGCGGAATTGTAAGGAGGCCTTAAATGATTTCGGCATAGGCAAGATCACAGAAATAATAAATGAAATCTAAAACGGTGGTGAAGACCTGAATAAATCTATTTTCATAACACTGTCTAAGTCAGGTGCAAACAAATGCGAACTCGATCGGACAATCCATTTCATGAGCCATATGAGGAAACCGATCATCCGAATTCTGATGAATAGAGCGCGTAGCAGAATCAGACCGGAAACAGCACAAGAAAAGTGCGAGTTCGCCAAAGACACTGAAACAAGGAACACTCGGAATGTTATCAGAAAGAAAAATACAAATGCATAAGGACGTGTATCTGTTTTATAGATTATGCAAAGGCGTTCGATAAAGTACACCACAAAGATCTGTTGGAACTGCTCAGCAAATTTTATATACTTGGGAAGGATTTTAGAATAATCAAGTAACTATACTGACAGCAAACCGCCTGTATACGGACAGAAAATGAGTTCATCAGATATGCAAAAATAGAAAGGGGTGTAAGACAATTATGTGTCCTCTCACCGGACTCAATTAACTTATATAGCGAGGCGATTCTGAGAGAAATAGAAATCCTACCAGGATTCATTATTGGCGGACATAATCTTAAAAACATAAGGTATGCAGATTACACATTGTTGATGGCAGACACAGAAAGAAAGACCCCCAAAAAACTCCTACAGAAGATAGTGAAGGAAAGCGAGAAGAAAGGTTTAAGCATCAACTTTAAGAGACAATTCATGGTTGTTAGTAAAAGGATGAGCCCAAAGTGGGAATTGCAAATCGAAGATACCAAAATCAAACAAGTGTCAGAAATTTAAATATCTGGAAATGTTTTAACAGAGGTCTGAAAGTGGGGCATTGAAATCCGAAGGCGGATTGGGATAACCTGAGATAAATTCCAAAAGCTAAGCAGAATATTAAGTAATAAAGAAGCATTGCTAGAAACAAAGGAAACATGTACTAAACTGTTACGTCATATCTGTCCTCCTGCATGGCAGTGAGTGCTGGACGATCTCCTCAAAGATGAAGAGGAGACTTGAAGCTACAGAAATGTGATTCTACAGAAAGATGCTGAGTATACCATGGATCGAACATGTGAGCAACAACAAAGTTTTGGAGAAAATGGAAACAAAAAGGAAACAAATACTTAACATCAGGACAGTTGATGTTTCAGGGGCACATAATGAGGAAGGAGGGCTTGGAAAATCTGATACTCACGGGGCAGATAGAGGGCAAGAGGGACAGAGTAAAACAACGGACAGCATACTTAGTGAGCTTGAGTAAATGGATGGCGGGACAGGGCTTAGGAGAAATGAGAGAAAGATAAGGTTTATTAAGAGCTACAAGGGAGAGGAACTTGTGGAGGGCCATGATCACTTATGTCTTGAGGAGACATAATGAAGACGTGTAGAATGTGAATCACGTAAGAAAATATCAGATAGCCTGAATCGAATTTAATAAGAAGAAGAATTATTTAATTTAAGAGAACATCACCTATTATGACCCCAATATATATTGCGCTCACCCTAAATCAAAGTATCTTGCACTCAGTGCTTCTCCAGAGTTTCATAATGACAAAGTACACCAGATAGTAGACCTAGGCAACCCCAATATGTATTGGCTCACTCTAAGAGATACTATACTGAAGTATCTTACCCCCAGTGTCCCACCAAAATATCATAGACGCCAGGATATATCAGAGAGTGGGCCTAGTGTGACTCCAATATTTATTGGACTCACCCTAAGAGATACTGGAGTATCTTGCCCCCACTGTCCCATCAGAGTTTCATAGAGGCTAGTGTACATCACAGAGTGGACTGAGAAAGTAACCTCCTAGCTACCAAGTGCATTTTCGCGCCTCGCATGATGTCAGTGGCTGCCTCCCGACATTTAAACAGGTGGTTAACCCAGCTGCACCTCGGAGGCGACTGGGTGACAAGAAGATATATAAGCGCGCCATTCGAGAGAGGATAAAGTCAGAGAGTCGTCCTCGTGAGAAGGAAGTATCTTCCGCCCGCACCAAGAGCCACATACTCACTCACCGAGTGCGTGGGTGACTTTCTTTAGCGGCATATCAGCCCCTACGGGTTATTTAATGCCGAAATCTAAACATTTTGTACGTAATTTTATACTTTCAGAATAAGCGTTTTTAGATACAGGGTGCGATGGATAAATTGTCACCATTTTATATTTTTCATTTCGCACATGCGCATTGTTTGTTTTTGATTTTGTCGGCTGCACAGTATAGTAGGATCAGTTGGACACCGTCTGTGAGAAAAAGAGCACCATGATGCAATTCACTTCGCCAGAAATTCAGAAAAGGTATGCTGTACTGCTTGGCATTTATACCGGAAGCCCCAATACAAACATTTCAAAGTATTTGGTTGTGAATCTGAGGACATTGCAGAGGATTCGGAAAGAGTTGGATGAGTCTAACGGTGATTATGAAGGTGCTTGGTGCTATCATTAGTGATGGCGACGTTATGTCTACATTCATCATCCCATAGGGCCCCAGACTTAACACGGAGTCCTACATCAAGTGCCTTGAGAAGGTAGTGCTTCCCTGGGTCAGGAAGGTGGCGACTGGAAGAACCTATGTCTGGCAAAAGGACTCTGAACCACGCCACATAAGCAGGAGAACCCAGTTATTGTTGTCACATAATTTTTGTGATCACATCATCCCTTACAGCTGGCTACCAAACTAATTAGTAATTTAGACGACAATTTATCCATCGCAACCTGTATATAGTATGTAAATCATAAAATGTATTGTTGGTAATTTTTAAAAAAATGTATTACCGGTAATTTCACTACGAAAATGTGTCATTGGTAAAAAAATGTATTTTTATATTTTTTTAGTGTTTCATTATCATTTTGCTATAAAAACGTATTTTTAGCCATTTTACAATAAAAATGTATTATTGATTTTTGTTTGGGGTTCACTCTTTGCCCATAGTTGGGACCCTAACAGGTGCTGCCACTCCGACCACTCGCCGACATTAAATGACGAATTCTGGGGGTGAATAAACAATAAATTTGCACTTAAGAGATTTAGTCTCATGTTGTTTACAATAACGTTACATTTGTACTGATGATGAGTTGGTCACTTAATGAAAAAAAAATATAATTCGATCCACATAACTTGATATACTAAGGTGGGACAAATGTAATGCATAACTAAAATATATCTTTATTTTCATGCAGACTAGTGTTCTTATCTTTGTTGTTGTTATCACAACGTTTCGGCCGTTGTGACCTCTGGTCCTCATCAGGTGAATTTCGATCCGGGTAACCTACAGAGAATTTCGAACTGAAACTTGTATTTAATCTACCGGATAGACTCCCGTTCCACTGATCATGTCTAGGGATATCTAGTTCTTATTTTAGTACCACTCACTTATTGCTCAACTGCCTTACCCAGGAATTGAACTCGCAATATTTGGTAACATAGTAATTGTAAGTTCAATCCCTGGTACTGCTTTTTTTCTTCTTTTTTTTTTAAGCACACAAATATTTTTTCTTGTCCGGATAATATTGATATTAAGTGTAATATGATTACAAACAGTGGTTGTTACTATTAATGATGATATCAATATAACAAAAAAGAATCATCTCATAACGAATTAAATAAGTGACAATCTTTGCCCGAATCCAATATACACCACAATTCAAAAGTTTGAAACCATCCCCAGAATTAGCATGAAAAGATGAACTTGACAAAAGAGTGAAAAAAAAAAAGGGAAAAAAAGCTTTTAGCGTTATTGAAAAAGAATGCAATCAATTATTAAACTTATACTTTGAGAAACTTTTACAACGAATGCAAAAAAAATTTGTTTTGCAGTAATCAAAGATAAAGGAGGATATTTTGACGAGAGCAAAATTTAATCATACAATGCTTCTTCTTTTTTGCCTTTTTGCCATAATAAAATTTCTAATAAAAAACATGTCTCAATTTTTTTTTTAACCATGTATAATAATTTTCTCTTATCTAAACTACAAAACAACTAGTGGGGGAGGGGGGCAATTAAAAAAAATAACAGGGGTTACCCACACTTTGAACAGTAGTGTATCAAATTTTAGGGTTGTACACGAAATGGTTAGGCTGTGGACAGCGAACAGATAATAATTTTATAAAATAGAATTTGTTGTCTCAAGCAATGAGATCCAACCGGCCTTCAAAATCATCATTCGAAATCTTCGCTTTTTACTAAAGCTCGACTACTGACACCAATGGTAAACAGACAACGCCAATCGCCCGGTTCACACTTCTTCCTGGTCTTTTGAACAAGAGTAGAAGTCTATCCCTTTTTCCCGTTTAGGATTTGGTCTCCGATTGCTTCTAAAGTCTATTTCAAATAAATGAGATTTTATTTACTATTTATTTTTACTTATCCATTTTTCCTCAATAGGAATAGATAGGTAAAACAAGTGGGTGGAGTAAAACAAGGCAACCAAGTTCGAAGATGTTTTCTGGTTTTATTCTTGCTGTATGCGGCCTTGCGTCGTCATGGAGGTGAACAACAGTTTTCCCTTCATCCACTGTGTATGCTGCCACTACCGTACAAAAACTAAAGTATGTTAGCGTACCCCAGATGTATTCTTAACTTCCATGTATGATTAATAGTTAGGGTGGTACATATGTCATTACACTCTCTCAGAATTAGCTAGGTCGCATATCACCCTGTGCACATTCCTTCCCCGTCTTTTGAACAAGAGTAGACGTTTATAATTTGTTTCCTTTTTACAATTGTGGTTCAGGCTCCTTCGAAAGTCTTCTCATTCTCTTTCACTCTCAGTAACCTGTTGCATCTTAGAGGCATTGCTTTTTTTTTGTTTTGTTTTTTATTGGGATTAATTCATTAAAAAGGCCACGAGACAGACTAAATCACTGTAATTATAAGCTATAATTATCTCAAAATTACAATATGTGAGAAGAACAGATATTTTATTTCAAATTTTTTGGCGCAGAACGATGAAGTAAGAGAAATCCTTTTTCTTTCTATGTGCCAAGTCCTTTCAAGACATTCCTGATCATGACTCTCCGCAAATTCCTATCAGGAACTTCTGCCAATTTACCATCTCGCTTTATTCTCATAAACTTCTTATGTTGCTTAATCATCCTTTCTTTCCGCTTCTCTTGCATTCAAATTTAAGCCGAACACGCAGACATGAGAGCGAGGCATAAGGATCTCCTACTCTAAGAGACGACATTCCATGTTTAACTCGTGGAAAATGCAGTGCGCCCGCGTTTGGACATAGAAATTATATGGGGAGCCATGAACGGTAACAAGCATAACATGCTCAAACATTCCAATAGCAAAATTCAAGCCAACGACGAGGAAATGGAGATGTCATCGTCAATAAAGATGCACAGTACCCCACAGCACCCCACCACCGACTCGCCTTTAGTCTGCACTCTTTCCTCTTTATGTGCCCCAGAAATTTCAAATCTATTTGATTATAAACATAAGTTCCTTTGGTGTTCTTATTTTTTTAAAATAATTCCTCGTTGATCGGATGTTCCGTTCGGGGTATTCTTAGCATTTGTTAGCTGAACCAAATTTCTGTCGCTTCATGTCTCGTCTTCACCTGTGAGAAAATTGTCCAGCATTCACTGCTCTATAGGAGATTAAATATTACATAGCTATTCAACACGCTGTTTCTAACGATATTTTCTCATCGCTTCATACTTTGTTTAGATTCTGGAAGACATCTTTTGTTATTCCTTCTTGCCTTTCTGATTTCTATGTGACATTTTTTGCTCTTACACTACTCAGATAGTTATATTTCGGTACTTGATTTCGACGTCTCCAATACGTATCTCGTACTTTGGACTGTCCCCTTTTGCTGACAAACACGCATTCTGTCTTCTTTACAGTTAATAGTCCTTTTTTTCTTACTTTCCTTTACTACCTTTTCTACATTTTACCTTTCCTTTCTGAGTCTGTCATCAACATAGTACCATCCAAGTATCTGACGTTGTTAAGATTATGTCCGCCGATAATAAATCCTGGTAGATTTTTTTTAGGATCTTCTTGGTGTATACGTTGAATAAATCCGGTGAGAAGACACATCCTTGTCTTACTCTTCTATTTTTGTGTATTTGCTGTAAGCATCTCACTTACTCAACACCAGGTAGGTTTTGCGGCCTATAGGCCAAGAAGCACCTTCACATATCGAGGTATTCTATTAACGAGATTGTATACATCGCCGGCTTGCTAGGCCTGTCGCTTAGTTTATAGCACCTGGTATTCTCCAGCGGTAACTCTATGGATCTATTTTTCTTTTTTCGATATTATAATTCAGGAAATATTACTTTGTCTTTTTCTTTGTCTCATCACAGAGCAGAACTCGAAATTAAAGGCAGTTTGTCGAGTACGCACTTTTCCCTGCTAGTCCAGTGACCCACGTTTAACTTAAGTCTGGTATCAGATTTAATGAAAAGCGATATGAACAGAGAGAAAAATATTTGCACACGTTGATCCCTTTCTTCGAGAAACACGATCATAATCTTTACAATCAATTAACCGATAATTATAATTTTAAACGTGAATTATTTCGCATTAGTTATTATGTTCTCCAGTTTCTTAATTTGAAAACACGCAAATCTGGGAAGCATTAAATTGGCGAATTCCCACGAAACGTAAGCGAAATCATTAAGAAAAATTTCGATATTTGATGGCGTCAATATTTTAAGAGTTAACAAGACAGTCGTAGTTAAGGATTCAGTGGCGCATTGAACCATCACGTCTACTGCTCTATAGTCCTGGGTATGACGATAAACTACATTCCGCAGCAAGGCCGCTGATCGGGAGATTAGATATTTTGAGGAGCATAGAACCATCTCTTAATTGCTGTTGTACCCAGGTTCACCCTGACCCTGGACGGGATAGCAGCACCTGTTAGAATCCTACCCATGGGCAAATAGTGACCCCCCCCAAACAAAAACAAAACACTATGGAAGTATAAAAATACATTTTTATAGTAAAAATACCAACGAAATATATTTGTAGTAAAATTACTTACAATACAGTTTTAAAGCAAAATAACAAGCAATATATTTTATAGTAAAATTATTACTAAAACATTTAATAGCAAAATGACCAACAATACATTTTATCTGTAGTTGAAGACGTACTGCACGATTTTGTTACAAAATATATCTATTTGAAGCCATTAATAAAATTGTGTTCTAAATATTTCAATTAAATTTCAACATTAAATGAGCCATAAGAAGTTTCTATGCTGTTAAACAAACAAATCAATCTACTGCCTCTACTCTCACAAAAAAAAAAAACGTTACGTTGGTTATGAGGGCCATAAATCTTAAATAATGAAAAACCTTCCGCGATATTTATTTGTCTTACGGTTATATCACGCTGAGACATTAATTCTCGTGCAATCACCGATGTTAAGCATCGTTGTGACTGGTCAATGCTTATCTGTTAACTAGCATTTTTCTCCGACAAACGTTTTGAGAATATAGAAAACTATACTCAATTGCACTTTATTACAAAATGTTACCCGATATAACAGTGTCATCTGGGCACCTCGAGATGGTGTAATGGTTAGCAAGTTTGTCTCGCTAGAACAATTACGAATGAGTAGTGAGTTCGATCATCACTGGGTGCCCCTTACTTTCGGCCTTGTGCCACATCCAAGCTACGCTTCGAAAATCACTATCACAGTGTCATCTGTTCATGATCAGTTGCCCGGATGATAATGATGTTGCCCGTGTTGGGGTCCCCATTACCCAATTTCAAACACAGAAGCAAAAATTATATTTGACAAACTTTTAGGTTGGTTGCACTTTCAACCAGAAGTTCCTCTTACTAATACATCGATTATAATGTAATTTTCGACGGTTTACATACCCGATGCCCCACGTATTTCGCCTCCCCCGCGGATCATCACGTGGCTGAGACAGGCTGAGACTGTCGAAACCCAGATCTTTTAGGGATCACCTTGACGCCAGCAGGAATGCCGATACCAGAGCTCATTTAGCCAACCGTTTCGAAGTTCTTAACAGGCTTTTACGGGGTCAACGAAGATCAATCATATTTCACTCTGGCAAGCGATCCCCTACTTGGGCGTTTCCCAAGATCCACGACTAGGGCGTAGGTTGGGGGATCCTCTTCAGGATTTAACGCCAGAAAAACACAAGGCCAACCGGAAACAGATAAAATTTGATGCATTTTTTAATCAAGAATAAACTAGATAAAATCTTGAACAAAACGTTTGAAAATGTTATTTGATGATATAAATGTTAAATTTCATTTGAGAAAATTACTTTTTTCTTAATCCTTTTTCGATAGTTTAACTAAATCATTCAAATATTCTCTTTTTTTAATCATGCACCCGAAGCAAAGCAATAAAGCAACTAAGATGCAAAGGGTTGCCGAGTGTTAGAGATTACAAGAAAATATACTCTTAAGAAGAGAAGACAATAAAAGAACAAGTATTAAGAAGATAAAAGATAAAGATTGACATTTCATTTAAATTTTTCAAAATCAAAGTTGAGTGGGAAGCCATAAGCCAGAAGAGAGTTCCACAAAGGAGAAGTGCGATAGAAGAAACTGTCAGCATAGAATTTACGGTTACATCTGGTCATTTCAACTGTGAAATGATGAGACCTAGCCGCTAGTCTAGTACTGCGCTTAAATTCATAAAGTCTAGGTACCATCGAAAGAAGTTTAATCAGAACAATTACCATAAAAGTATTTATAGAAAAGGCACAGGGATGCTACGTTACGGCGGTGGGAAAATGACTGAAGCCGAAATGCCAGGTCAGGACCAATAACATTACAGATTCTTCTTTGGATTTTATAAAAAATATCTAAATATATAACAGGAGCAACAGACCAGATGCGGCAGTAATATTCAAAGCAAGGACGAATGGTAGACTTATAAATATTTAAGATAGAATCAAGTGGAAAAAATTATCTAACACGACACAGTAACCCAACAAAATTGCAATCTTTTAGTCACCTTAGAGAAACATTTTTGTCTTCCATCTGTATGGCTGATGCTAACTTCGGTTTCAAGTTTTCCACTGACATGAAGTGGAATAATTATATTGAATCAATTGCTAGATCTGCTGTTAGAAAAGTCGGTTCAATGTGTCGTGCTTGACAATTTTCTTCGCCAAAATCCCTCTTACATATTTATATGTCTACCATTCATTCGTGTATTGACTATTGTTGTTACATCTGGTACGGTGTGCCCGCTGTATATCACGAGATTCTTGACAAAATCCAAAGAAGGGTCTCGATTTCAGCCAGTTTTCCACCCACTATAATGTGGCTTCCCTGTGTGTTTTTTTCTATAAATATTTACATTGCATTTGTTCTAACGTGCTTTCCATCTTGGTACCCCGACTGCATTAATTTAATCGTAATACTAGTAGCAATTAGGCATCATTGTTTTACTGTTAAAATAGCTAGATGTAACCGTAAGTTTAATGTCGACATTTTTTTTCTCTCGTACTTCTCGCGTTTGGAACACTCTTCCGGCTGCTTGCTACCCTGTCACGTAGAACCTTTAAAAATTTAAACGCAACATCAATGGTTATCTTCTGTCTTTCTGAATAGTGTTCTTTTATTGTCCTTTCTGTTCATTAACGTTTCCTCGTTTTCTTTTCACTTGCGTCTTAGTGGCATTATCTCGTTGCTTGGTGTGAATTGATTAAAAAAAAATACTACTTATTCAGTAAGCGAGAAAATGCACACAATTATCAATCAATCATTATATATGAACATAGAGTCCAAGATTTGAGATTTTTATGACATGAAAAAGGTTTACTTTGAATTTATATACTTTGGGGATGTTGATATTTAGTTAAGAATCTAGCAAGGGCGTTGCGTCTTTTAAAGCAAAGAATAAATAAAAAGGAAACTTACTAACCGAAAAAAAATCAAAATCTATTAAGAAAAAAAATGTGTTTCCAGGGCACACTTAAAACAACTAATGTATTTTTCAGGAAATACACACACATGAATGGGAAGATGTACAAAGAAGTTTGCTTTAAAGGGAAAAAAAGATGAAAAATGAAAAAATTTTTACGGTCGGCAGATAACATAAACGTAGAAATAACAGAAAAGTGCTAGTTAGACATAAATTGCCTCCCCTGTTTGAAAAAAAAAATAGATGTGTTACGTAGCATAATGTATAAAAATGCCGTCGTAACAGATGTTCAAGAATTAAAACTCAAATTAAAAAAAAAAAAAGGCTGTGTACAAAGAGAAAACAACATATGTTGAACACGGGGAACATATGTTTTATTTCCATTTGTAAGTTATGAAACAAATGTGAATTTCTTTCTTTTTTTAAGCAATTACACGATAAAGGGTTTCTTGACATTTGGTAAATTATTGGGTTGACCAAGAAGTTCGTTGACTTTACTAAGTAGAAATTTTACTTAATAAAGCAAACGAAGTTTTTGGACAACATAATAACTGTTCAGTTTGTACTTTTTTCCCGAAGGAAAGATTTTAAAATGTGTATTAATTTATGCTCAAACTTATTTAGCAATCTTCTTCTATGTATGAAGTTGGCGATCATGGCTCTCTCTACAATTTCCTCTCCTTTGAAGTCCATAGTACATTTGTCTTTTTGATATCTCTCTTACATCCTGTTCTGCCATGCATTTACACAAGCTCGTTAGGTAGGTTATGCACTGTTGCCTCTTGCCTTCAATATGTCCCGTGAGTGTCTAGTTTTCTAAGCCATCTTTCTTCATTATCTTCCTCGAATTGGACACCTGTTGCAACCTTTTACGATAAGCAGGCAGATATGGATTCTCGTCGGGGGCCTCGGCCATTTTCACCACAAAAGAACATACATATATGCATGCCTTAGAAACGGGGAAAAGTCGGGGATTTTTTTAGAATTAAAAATCCCCACGTCGGGTCTTCTTTGAAAAGTACGATAATTTCACGCTCAAAATCGGTGAGTATAATAAGCCATACTAGAAGAGGAGAAGGAAAATCGAAAGTTGTCTGCAAATAGAGCCTTTAAATGATGAGTCACAAGATCGAGCAGCAATTAATCAATCAGAAAAGAACCAATCAGAGTTAAACAATGACGCGAAAGACGAATGATTATTCAAGGTCATGAATATTCAGGGTCAATTATTCCTGAAAGTGATAATAAATTTGCCACTTTTTTTTACTGGGCACCCTGTATCATCACCGATGAGAGTATGATTAACATACTCTGTTGTACGAGATTTGTATTCAATTTATCAATTTGAAAATATAAAAGTAATTCTTTAAAAGAAAACAATATATTTCTTCTCCAGAGAAAAAATATTGTGAACGTTTCCTGTTTCTAAAGTAAACGATGTTTTACATGTATGATCTTCCCCAGATAAAAGTCGCCAATCGTTTAAAATTCGGAAAATGTTACCTTCAACAAGTATAGTATATTTAATCACTGTTTATGTATTTGATTATTTTTGAAAGCGTATGAGTGAACAAGTGAGAATGAAACGAAACAAACAAAATTTTAATAAAGGTTATTTTTCTCATGAAATTAAGGCCATTCAAATCTAAGCGGGCTGCATGAGACCTGAAGGCTGCAGTTTTCTAACGACTATGTTAGAATGAAATCGAAAAATCGAAAATATCTGGTTTCACATGTTCTTTGGTAACAGAAATAAAAGTCATTGAATGAAAATCATAAGGTAGACTTTATTAAGCTAGGATAGGATTGCCAACTATTCTTTATAGGAAAGAACTGTCTGTTTTCATTAAACTCGACAACCGTTATAAAATAATTCATATTTAATTTATTGTAATAAAATCAGTAAAATTTGAATACGTTAATAGACTAAATGGACATAATTCGATGGACCATTGCACCGTGGACTAACATTTTACGTTGACATGAAGTAGAAAGAGCATGTATTTACTTGACTCCCCTTGTTATACATGGTCGGTTTTTAACGTGGTGTCTTCACCCGGGCCGCTGGTCTTAGCTGGTCATAGCTTGTCCAAGCTGTTCAGGGCTGGTTCAAGCTAGTCATAGCCGTGATACTACTGTAGACTCGTCCTTTTCTACCTATCACCCCTAGTAACAGAACAGTCTATACCTTACGCCTACGTACGGAAAACTTCGACCAATAAAAAACCGTACTAGGCGAATCAACAAATCTCATTGGTTAACGACACAATAATCTGAAAGTTTCACGTGCAAAACAAAATTGCGCCCAAACTTCTTTGAGCCGATTTTGGACTTTCAAAAATATATAAAAGAAAACACCGACTGACCAAAAGGGTCAGAGACGAACATCGTCGGACAGTCAGTCGGCCTTGACTTTTTGTCGGTATTTTTTTTTTTTTTTGAACCGTTGCTGACAGCTCTTTATCACTCGACTCTTTTTGTTTGGAATTAACCTTTTGCATTTTGAACTTCATTTTGGTTAAGTTTGTTTATTTTATTTTTACATTTTTGCGACTGCATTGAAAAAGTTTTTTGATTTTTCTTTCTTCTCTCCATTTTTATTTTTACCCCCCCCCACTTAATTTTTGCTCTTTTTCTTTTTATTCTAGTTTTCCTATTTGATTTTCATTTTTACCTCTTTTAATTTTTTGCTCTTTTTTCGATTTTCATTTTTACCCACGTTAATTTTCGCGGTTTTTTTTTTTCGTTTATTTTCGTTTTTTAATTCTCATTTCTACCCTCTTTAATTCTTTTATTCTAGTTTTCCTTTTTAATTTTAATTTTTTTTTATTTCTTTTTTTTTTAAATCTATCTTCGTTTTCTTTATTCTGTGTTTCGCTTTATTTTTTTATTAATTTTAATTTATTTATTTAATTGTTCCTTTCCATCCTTTAATTTTTGCGTGTTTTTTGTTTATAATCGTTGTATTGTCCAATTTATTTGTTTATTTTCTTTTGTTATTTGGTTTGACTTGCTTTTCTTAGGGTCGGCCATTTTTATTATTTTTTTTTTTTTGTAGCTAGCTTCGGCTATTGTCCTCGTTTCGTATTTTTTGTTTATTGACGTCGGCCATTTTGAATTTTTTTAGCTTCGGCTTTTTCGTATATTCTTTGTTTCCGTTTTCATTGTCTAACGTTTTTACTTTATTGTTTATTTTCTTTATCGTGTTTTCTTTTATTGTTTCGCCTTTAGGCGATATTTGTCCTTTATTGTTTTTTCTAATTTTTATTGTATTTTTTTTAAATTTGTTTTACGTATAAGTGAACCGTGTTTTATTTTTTCTTTCTCGTCATGTAATTATTTTTGTGTGTGCAAATTTATTTTATTTTGTTCATTGTTGTCTCGCTTTCGCGTGAGCTTGTTTATTTTCTGACTTAATTTATTTATTTATTTATTTAATTATTTTTTTCGCCTATTTGTTTAACTATTTACCACCCCTTTTTCACCCCTCCCCTTCTCTTTGGAAAAATGGATAAGAAGGAAAAAAAGTTCCTTCCTTTTTTAATATTAAAAAAAAGCCAAAAATCACTTCTTTCCGACGTACTGTAGGAAAACATCTTTTTAACCCTAAAAAGATCCCCCGGACAAGGAGAATAAGGAAGAATATCCCGCTCTACCCACAGTTCCAACAAATGAAGAAATTGTGGATGTACTTAAAAAAGCCTCCAAAAATACGGATGCCGAAAAGAGCAAGAATAGTGACCAAGCAAATGACAACTCAACTGCTAATGCAGAGGCCGGGCAATCGTCCTCTTGTTGGAAGTCCCCTCCTAAATGCATTATCGATATTGCGGAGTTCTTGGAGCATGCCAAGAGTTACGCACACCTTGTGGTGAAAGGTGGGCTCTTGCAGGATCCAATAGAACTGAAGAAAATCGAGAAAAGAATAGTGTCAGTTTTTGTCGTCGACAAGCGATCTCGCAAAATTTGTCGTTCGACTAAAGACAAATCACTGGAGTCCCTCCGAATTGTTAAGGGCAAGGGATTTTTCATGTGGGACGTACTGTTACCCACCGCCGAAGACTGCATAAGAGCCACAACTAGGGATCTTAATACGAAAGATCTGATCCTTCGTACAGAGTACGAGGGCCGGCGAAAGACCATGTAGCGGTGTATGAGGTACCTCCTCAATTTATCGGAGAGCTTTCTTGTCCCAATACGGGGAAATTCTGGGTGCTTCTTGTGATAGCCTGACCGGGGGATGGAGCTTTGAGAAGATGCTCGATCAAAAAGCCTTCGGCTCTATCCCCAACTGTCTTGACGTTGGTGACCTGAAGCTGCCGGTCATCGTGACCGGCCGTAAACCAGTTTGCTGGAAGTGTGGAGTGACTAGTCACCTCTCCTCTTCCTGCCCAGAGAAGAAGGCCTCTGGATCTCAGGTCCCAATCGACCAAACTCCCCCTCTGACCGAGTCTTCAAAAACTGTCACGCCTGTAATGGGCACGCCGGCTACCAGGACCATTGAAGAATTACAAAAAAGTACGATGTTGGATATAGTGAAACGGAAAAAATTAAGGAGCTGAAAATTAAATTGGATGAACAAAAGAAAAAAAAATCGTCTCCATCCAAGATCTCTCCCACCTCGCAGTCTCCACAGCCCTCTACATCTCCTATACTAAAGTCCCCCTCTACAAATAAATCCACTCCTTCCACATCCTCCGAGCCACCACCTTCTCCCCGTCCCTCAACCTCTCTTTGTAGAGGGAAACCTCCACTTGCTTCTCCCCAGTCCCAAATTCCTCTCAGTAGAGACCCCAGCCCATTTAGACAACCATATACGCCCCGCAATCCACCCAGTCCTTCCCCTACTAAATCTCCTGTAATGCCCCCATAACAAAAAGACATAGGAGTCCCACACTAGATTCCTCAGGAGAGAAAAAAAAGCCTAAACGCATTTTTAACCCAGGTACTGAGGTATGCAAAATTTCTCCATTACAAGCGGAGAAGGCCAAAGACTATGGCAATAGAATTACAAATTTAAAATACCTACAGTCGATAAAGCAGTTTGCCGATAAGGACATAGATGATCCTAACAATTTCCCTAACGCGCAAAGGGTTTTAACAGTGGTTAGATCTGATCCGGGGGCGAAACAGATTTGGGCCATGTTGGACGAGGCAATAACTTCGTTCGGCATGACCCCGCCCATTGCCATCATAGATACGGAAAAATTAAGAAAAATGAAGCAATTTTGTGCAGGGAGGGTCCCGGTTTTTGTTCACCCCTCCCTTTATAGAGCACTAAAATTGACTTTCCCCTGGGATATCGGTGGAATCTCCCAAGACGGTACCATCAAAACTGCCATGGGTCTATGGGAGAGGCTATCGGTATCCTTACCCCGGCCATGTTCAATTCAGGTAAACAACCCTAATCGGACTTCTCGATGGCGCTCTGGTTAGCTAGTTTAAATGTCCGGGGCCTGAGGTCCGAGTCTCGCAGGGCGAGGCTCTCTCGTGATCTTCAGCGCCTCGGGGTGAATGTGTGTTGCATGCAAGAGACCCGGTTTTCTTCTCATGACCGTGAGGACAGACTCTCTAAGGAGTTCGCCCTTTATTCAGCATGTTTTGATGGTCGTTCGAGGGGTGTCTCTTGGCTAGTGAGCAGGTCTTTGAAGGCTGCATGTACCCTTATCTTCGCGGATCCGGGCAGACTTTGCGTGTTGGATATTACCATAAAGGATAAGGTTCTACGTCTCATTGGAGTTTATGCGCCCAATAACCATGATGAATGGCCTGCTTTGTTTCGGCAGATCGTGCCGTACTTGACGACATCTCGTCGGGTAGTTTTAGCGGGGGATTGGAATGCCGTCCTTGACCCCGATATAGATCGTATAGGGCAAAAACAGGGTACTAACAACCCGGACGTGAAACCATTTCGGGACTTTATCGATGAGTTTGATCTTGTCGATAAGTTCCGGAATGAACACCCTCGGGAGGTAGCATGGACTTGGACAAATAGTGGCAACTCGGCTCCTGGGACGCTTGCGAGTTACCTCGACCGTTCCTAGTTAGGAGAGTCGATGTAAGGCTCTTAGGGTGTCCAAGCTTCCACTATATAGTTTATACGGATCATAGGCTTGTCCGGGTCCGTGTAAACTTAGATAAGCCTAAGGTTAGAATGGCTAGTTACTGGAAATTTAACTGTTCATTATTTGGTGAGCAGGGTTTCCGGGACCAGCTGCTACTAATGATTCAGAGGGAATTGACGGGGGCGGTTGTGGGAAACGCCTGGTGGGATAAATTAAAATCCAAAATTAGAACGTTTGCTGCCGATTTTAGTCGTCGGCTCAATCTAGATAGATTAGCGGCGCAAACGGCTTTAGAAGAAAAAGTTGATCGGGCCGTGAAATCCCGTGTTAGTGGGGAAATAGCCTTAGCTAAGGAAGAGTTGGCCTCCTTGCTTATCAAGAAGGATCAAGCTCTGGTAGTTAGGGCTAGGTTAAAAAGAATGTCTTCTGAGGCGACGAATATGGCCGCTGAACTGCGTGCAGAGGAGAATCGGAACGCGACTAGGCGACATATAGCGTGCGTCACATTGCCGGATAAGCGGACAGTGACTACAAACGCGGGCATATGCGAGGCCTTTCGAGATTACTTCCAGGATCTTTTCACCAGGGAGCCCGGTCTGAGCTCTGTTCAGTTCGACGCCTATATAGCTGACTTTCCCTGCCTCGAGGCAGCTGAAGCGGCTAGGTGCGAGGGTCCCATAACAGAGTCGGAAATCTGGGAAGCGCTGAAGCAGGTTGGCTTGGATAAATCTCCGGGACTAAACAGTCTTCCCTACGAAGTGTACTTGAGGTTGTCGCCCGTTTCTGTTCCTTTGCTGGAGCTGATTTTCAACCACTGGATGAAGCAGGGGTCTATACCTCAACGCTTCACCAGGGGTGTGATCAAGTTGCTGCGTAAGGACAAGAACGGTGGGGATGGGTTAGGGAATTTTCGCCCTTTAACCATGTTAAACACTGAGTTAAAGATTTTGGCAAAGATCTTAGACAACCGTTTGCAGCTTGTCCTGTCTAGTCTGATTGGCCCTGAGCAGACTTGTGCTGTGAAGGGCAGGACTATTCAGGATAACCTTCATATGGTACGCTTGATCTTAGAACAAGTCGATAGTGAAGCCGCGCTGATTAATTTAAATCAGTCCAAGGCCTTCGATAGGGTTAACCATCGGTTTCTGGAGGCTGTCCTTTCGGCGGCCGGTTTCAGAGCCGACTTTCGCTCCTGAATCCGACTTTTGTATGCGACCCCCGGTGCGCTGGTGGAGGTGAATGGGGTAAGATCGAAGCCTTTCGTATTGTCTCGCTCCATTCGTCAAGGTTGTCCGCTCTCGTCTTTGCTTTACGTTCTTGCGTTGGAACCATTCCTTCGCAAGTTAAAGGCGAATCCGATCCTGCGCGGAATTGCCCTGCCTGGGGCTACCACCTCAGCCAGGTATTCTGCCTATGCTGACGACGTTTCGGTTCTTGTGTCGAGCAGAGCCGAGATTGACGAAGTCAGCAAGGAGATCAGTGGGTATGAGATGGTGACAGGGGCCAAGATCAACCGCGATAAGTCTGTTGGCTTGCGGTTGGGTGCGTGGAAGGCAGTTTCTCTTCCCGGACCTTTCCTCTGCACGGATGGGCCGATCAAGATACTCGGCGTCTGGTTCGGTCCTGATCTCCAGTTGGGAATGAATTGGTCGGAGATACAAGGGAAGGTCGAGATCGCGGTTAATCTGTGGTCTCGGAGGAGACTTTCCCTGAAGGGGAGGGCGGAAGTATGTGTTTCACACATCTATCCGATTCTCCTGTGCCGACTCTCTGTACTTCCACTCCCGTATGCCAGACTAATTTTATTAGCACGGGTCTTGTTCTCTTTCTTGTGGAGAGACAAGGCCCCTATGGTATCTCACGAGATCTGTTGCCTTCATCCCTCTGAGGGCGGTTTGGGTATGCTTAGCATTGAGATTCGTCAACATATGCTTCGCATCACCTTTCTAGACTGAATGTGTCGCGGATCGGATGAGGTGGGCGCCTTCTGGAAAGAAGACGTCTGTAAACATTTCCCATCCCTGAGAAGTGTGCGCTCGTGCGAGGAAGAGGCCGGCCGTAAACCCCAAGCCGAGTGCTCCTTCTACAGCGAATGTCGTCGAGCTATGAAGCTACACTTTCGGGCTTTGGGTGGCCTCTCCAACGCCCAGGCGTTGTCTCGCAAGGCATTGTATCAAGTGTTAGTTAGGGGGCCATTCAAGATGATCTAATTGGCGAGCTCGGTCTTACGAAGCAGGAGGCTCGCTCGATATGGCCTTGGGCGCATGGGTTGAAATGTCTCAATAACGATGAGGCATCACTCACCTGGCTGGTGATTCGTGAATCCCTCTGGGTCGACAAGAGCAGGCTTGGAGAAATATCCAAACTGTCGTCGCTGTACAGGGGAGGTCGAGACCATTGGTCACGCCTTCTTTCAGTGCAAGGCGGTAGTGCCGTTGTGCAGGTTTGTTGGGGGCCTCATGGTTCGCATGCTGCAGGGAAAGTTTTTTGTCCTTGAAGACAGTTCTGTTTGTAGCAATGTGGTGCCGCAGATGACGAAGGCTGAACACTATGTGTTCTGTTGCTTACTAGGGGTTATGAGAGCCGTGATTTGGACGACGCGTCAGAAGGAATTCTATAAGGGCGAGAAGTTCACTTCTTCCCAACTGATCTTGTTCTTTATGCATCAGCTTAAAGTCAAGATTAGGACGGAAAGGCGGCGGCTCACCTCATCAGAATTTGGCAAAAGGTAGGTGAATCTTGCGCGTATGTGCCGAGTAAAAGGGGCTGACCTTGAGTGGCATTTTGATGCCGGTTAGGCATTAGGATATTGTTTTCCTGGGTTGGACATAGGCAACCCATCCCGAGATTAGGATAGAGTAGGATTTTGTAGTTATTCTTTTAGTTTTTCTTTCCTTTTTCGGTAAACTTAGCTAGGGTGTGTTTGCTCATTGGTCCCTTTTATTTCTGTCCCTACTTTTTTTTCATTTTAGTTTAACTTCCCATCCCCTCCCTCGTTTAGGTGGTCAGTGATGTCAGTTCTCTGGTGGATGCGGGGCGCCTTTCGTTTCGCGTGTGTGTTTTTTCGTAATTGTTGTTGTGTATGAATGTATGTGTGTGTGCCTGTGTGAATGCTTGGGAGGAATGAATGTGTCCTTTATTTTCATAGTCCCGTATCGATTTCATCCGGTTAACTGATATTTCTGCCACATTTAAAGTTTGTGGTGGTGGTGGGGGGGTATTACTAACACTATTTTTGTTTAGTTTCTTGTAAATATTTTTGTCATATTGTATATACTCATTGGGGATCTTTTTAAAAATTGTTGTTTTTATGCCCCTCCCCCCACAGACAATATTTGTACATAAGGGGAGTATTTAGGATTTTCATTGAGTCAAAGATGTATTTTGGTGGATGTAGTAAGAAAGGTATGGATAAATGTGTTGCTTTGGTGAAAGGAATATTGTTTTGTATGATAGGGTCAATGGTTGTGGCTAGCTAAGTTTTATATTAAGACAAGTGATGACCGTTCTTTACCCCAACCCCCTTTTTGGCCTTGTGCCACATTTGTTGTATTTTTTACAATAATAAATATTGTCAGAGACGAACATCCACAGAGAAATTGCCAACATACTCCACGTCATTCGAAATCACGACTTTACCGCGCAAAAGTACATCAACGCTGACTCACTTGCAATTTAAACTCGACCAACTATGTGGACATCAAATCGCAAACATAAAACAACTTTGCTTAACCAAAGTGAACTATACTCACTACATTATTAAGTAAAAATCAACATTCGAACGATTCAGAAATATTACAGTCAAAGGTAGACCACTCTATAAAGAACTCATTCCAAAAAACACTTAACATCGACATTTTTAATGTTAATTAACACAATTCCAGAAACACTGTAATTGAACATACAAATACAAAAAGAGACATACCGAAACCTCAGATATCACACACATTTTGCCATAGTAACATATACCAAAATATCCTGTATATATATTACCTTTAATTGTATATAAATGTTTTGTTGGTTTCTAAATTGAATATGTCTTGTTTTTGATTGTATTTAAAATTCGTTTATTTATTTGTTTGTGGATGCAGAAAGTCATGCAACCTACACAAATTCCTTCTGATTCTCTCAATTATAATTAATTAATTCTGCACATCCCCAACACTGCCAGCGCAGGGATGGATCCCTGCACCCGGTGAATATCAATGTGTTACAAACTATTCGAGAGAACACTTTGTATTTACTTGACCCCCTGCTGAATCAGGTTGTAACACAAGGTCGGTTTTTAACGTGGGGTCACGAGTGTCTTCACTCGGACCGCTGGTCTTAGGTGGTCATAGCTTGTCCAAGCTGGTCAGAGCCGCGATACGACCAGCGCAGGGGCGGATCCCTGTGCCCGGTGAATATCAGTGTGTTACAAACTACTAGAGAGAATAATTTACACCAAATATAGTTATTTTACAAACGTAGCTTAGATGTGGCACAAGGCCGAAAGTATGGGGCACTCATTGAGGACTGAATTCACTACTCAGTCGTAATTGGTCTAGCGAGACAAACTTGCTAACCATTACACCACCTCGAGGTGCGTATGAAATAGAAAGATTATATTGAATCAATTGCTAAGTCTTCAGCTATGAAATTTGGTTCACTGTGTCGTGATAGACAATTTTTTTTCGCTAGAATCTATCATACATATTCATAAGTCTACCATTCGTCCTTGTTTTGAATAATGCTGCCACACTTATCTGTTTGTTGAATTCGGAAGGTAAAAAAAGAAATAGTCATTTTCAATTATATTGTGTATCTGCAGGAATTAAATTTTAAATTACTATTTATATATTTTTGTCATCAGTGTGACTAGACATCCGATTGCTTCAATATCCTTTCATATAAATTGACAGTTACTAAAACTAAGCTAGGGAAAAAAGTTATATGAAAAAATAGGAAAAATAAAAGCCATAACTGTTTTGCGGACAGGAAAAATCATAATGAAAATATTTTTTTTTTGGATAACTAATATTTTTATTTAATATGGCTTAATAAAATAAACAATTACTTTTTTACGACTAACATTTAACTTATTCAAATTTTAATTATTTTATTACAATAAATTAAATATGAGTTTTATTTTATTTTATTACGATTGTTGAGTTTAGCGAAAATTAAAATCTTCATGTCACGCTTATTATGTGGCCAAAAATAGACGTAACATTAGGCTACCGTGGAAGAATTACTCGCGGGAGCGTATACAAAGAAGCAGTGACCCATTTCTTTCTATTTCTTCCTCTATCCGGACTTTGGTCATGAAGCCGTGCCTCTTTTTACTTTTTTTTTTTTTCTTTTTTTTTTTTTTTTTTTTTTTTTCATTGGTTCGTCACTGTAGAAAAACGCGTTGACCTCTCTCAAAATGCAACCTTCATAACCAGGATATATTTCATCGTCCTGAAAAAAAGAACCATACAACTGCACATTTCCGGTACGGACATTTTATACACCAACCACAACTGCACATATCATTCTTATGGTTTGTTTATCATAAATTATTTTCTGTGTATTCTAAATAGATCAGTTTTATTTACTGGTTATATCCAATCTCATATGATTTGCCTTTCTCGCTCTTTCTCTCCAAACATACATTTTACGACGACATGGATTAACGGGAGCGGCAGACTGTAACATCACTTGTTACTTTCAGGCAGCATGACCATGTGTCTTTGTTTGAATGTAGTTTAGGGAGTTATCGTTAAAAGAGACTTCTTTCTACCTTCCATCATCATGGCTGATGCTAACCACCAGGAAAGTGATTCATTGCTTCTCGAGCTAACATTTTCCGCTGACATGAATCAATTATTCGGCCTGCTACTAGGAATGTGGTTCACTGTCATGTTACGCAGTTTTTCTCTCCAGAACATATTTTACAAATTTATAAGTCTACCATTCGTCTATATATTGAATATTTCTGACACATATATAGTACGGCGCTCCTGCTATACGTTTCTTAATAAAATCCAAAGAATCTGTAATGTTATTGGTCATGACCTGGCATATCAGCTTCATTCCCTTTCACACTGACTTAATGTAGCTTCCCTGTGCCTTTTCTATAAATAATGGTAATTGTTCTCTATAGTACCTAGACTTTATAAATTGTTCTCTATAGTACCTAGACTTTATAAATTGTTCTCTATGGTACCTAGACTTTACGAATTTAGGCGCAATACTAGAGTGACAGCAAGGTGTCATCATTTAACAGTTGAAATGCTAGATCCAACCGTAAGTTCTATTCTGACAGTTTCTTTTATCGTACTTCACACTTCCGGAACTCTCTTCCGGCTTCTTACTTCCCAGTCAACTTTGATCTTCAAAAAATTTAATATGATGTCAATTGTTATCTTCTTTCTTCTTAATACTTATTCTTTTATTATTATCTCACCTTAATAGTATTTTTTTATGTTTTTCACGTACCCTCTAACACTCAATAGCCCCCTTGCATCTTAATGACTTTATTGCCTTTCTTGGGGTGAAATGATAAAAAAAAACACGATGCATTAAGCGAATTAAAATATTACCAATTTTATTAAAAAAATATCCTTCTTTATGTGCGGTGTGCCCTCAGGACGTAGGCGATCATGAACCTCCACAACTTCCTATCTCTTGTAGCTCTTAATAAAATTTGTCTTCTTGTTATTTCTCCTAAACCCTGTTCCACCATCCATTTACTCAAGCTCATTGTTATGCGCTGTTTTCCCCTGCCTCTTGCCTTGAATCTGTCCTGTGAGTATCAAATTTACCAAGCCTCCCTTCCTTATTATATGTCATAGAAAATTCAACTGTCTCTTTCTGGTGTTAATTATAAGTTTCTTTTTTGTTTCTATTTTCTCTAAAACTTCGTCGTCTCACATGTTCGGTCCATGGCATCCTCAGCACTTTTCTGTAGAACCATATTTCTGTTGCTTCGAGTCTCTTCTTCATCTTTGAGGAGATTGTCCAGCATTTACTGCCATATAGGAGGACATATATGATGTAACAGTTCAGTACTCTTCTTTGTTTCTAACGAAGTTTTCCTGTTTCTTAATATTCTGCTTAGCTTTTGCAATGGCTATCACAAATGCTTTTGCTTTTGGCTATCACAATGCTCCTTATGGTTTTAATGTCTCACTTTTCCGTCCTCTGTTAAAAAACTTCCCAGATATTTATTTTTTTGTAATTGAGTTTGGTATATCCGATTTGTAATTTGCATTTCTGTCGCATCCTTTTGATAACAACCAATCATTCGGTCATTCTGCAGTTAATGTTTAATCTTCTCTTCTTGCTTTCTTTCACTACCTTCTGTTGGAGTTCTCCTTCTGTGTCTGCTATCAATACTTTAAAATAATACTTCTTTTCTCTAAGGCTTTTCATCCTCACACGGCCGTCCTGGGTATGACGATAAACTACATCCAGCAGCAAGACCTCTAATCAGGAGGTTTTTAGGAGCGTTGAACCATCTCTTAATTGCTGTTGTTTCCAGGTCCACCCTGACCCGGAGTGGTAGCAGCTGTTAGGGTCCCAGTTATGGGCAAATAGTTAACCACCAAACTGGGGTCAAAACACTATGAAAGTATAAAAATAGATTTTTATAGTAAAAATTCCAGCCATACATTTTTGAAAAAAAAAAAAACCCTCTTTACAAAAATACATCAGTGAAACCTGATATACAAACTGATTTCTTACAAAGAATACGTATTCAATTCATCCGAACCTATCCTAAAAATCTTGTCGGTATTAAATAACCTATCGAGGTTGATATGCCGTAAAACAAAATAAACCAAACCAAACCAATCCTCACATGAGATGTCGGGTAAATCCAAAAGAACGCGACGAGGCCAGGAATGCTTGCATCAATGGAAACGACTTAGGATAAAGTCTGTGACTTCAGAAGGGGGTTACTTTGATGGAGTTTAAATGCCGAAATGAGATGTTTTTTGTCTTCTTTTTATAGCACCAGTCCCGATACATTTTGATCAAACCTCGTATATATATATATATACATATATATATATATAAAGTAACGCGAATTAACAGCGTCTAAGAATTTGAATGAAACCTGTCGTGTAATTGATTGGGGTTGTTGTAACTTCTTCCTTTAATGTCGTTCTTATCATTCACCCCTTAGCCATCTATATCTAGAGACGAGACGCGTTAAATTTGAGCAACATCTAGCCGACACACTGGGGTTAAAAATAGGAAACTAAAATGATACATATGACACACTCATATCCTCTCTCCCACCTCACTTCCTCACTTCGTTAATTTTACGTATACTTGATGAGGTCCGTCAAAAACGTGTGAATTTCTTTTCATTTTTCATTTCAGCTTTTGGAAGTAAAGTCTGATGATCCAGAACCCTGTTAAAGGGGTTATGGTGAAATAGCTTATTACATGGAATCTTAACGTGGTCTGTCTTTTATTCAAACATATCTGCTCTGAATTTTACATTGAGCTCTCTGGATATCATCCTCCTCAGGACTACCCATACGGATTACCTAATTTTGCATAAAATATATATATATATATATATATATATATATATATATATATATATATCAAATATGTGGTGCAGTTCAATTTATTTTTAAAAAATTTAAGCGAGAGCATTTTTTTACTAATATGGCAATTTGAGAATTTTTTTGTAGGAATTTATCAATGTGCCATGAACTAAATAGTTCAATAAGTAGATTAATGTCTCAGTTATTTTGTTTTAAGTTTTTCACTTGAATTTTAAAAAAACTTCAACCTTAGCGTTGCGACTGCACGTTCCAAAAGTTTGAATCCGTTATCAATAACTCATTTTAAAAAAAACATATTTCAGTTCGCATTATAATTTTTCGTCTCCGATGCTATCTAAATTTTACTAAAAACAAAATAATTTCCATGCCTGAAGATGACTGAATGTACAGTCGAAAATACTTGCGTAATTAAAAAAGACCTTATACAGCTTATAATTAAAAAAAACTAGGGTCATAACATTCAACGAGTGATTAGTAGGTTAATGTATCTTTAAAATTTAAAATTCATTAAGTTTATTAATTTACTTTTTTGTATGAATGATTCATTGTTATATATATATATATATATATATATATATATATATATATATATATATAATTACTAAATTTTTTGTTATTGATTAAAAGTTGTTAGTTAAAAGTTGCAAACTAATTAAATACCTTCTAAAATACCACCATGAATAGGCAAATATATGCACTATATATATATATATATATATATATATATATATAATGCAGATAATGTAAAATACTTTTGACAAACCGAACCCTGTAAACTAAACAAATAAGAAAATGAAACCGAAAAAAATAAAAATAAAATAAACAAAAAACCTAAACAAATAAACAAATTAAGTAAATAATAAATCCTCAATTGATATTGGCTTCTGTTATTTGGCAGAGTTCTTTGTGATTTTGTAGCGCCAGTCTAAGAGGTTCGAAGAAGGACGGTCGTTACTATGACCTACTGAGTTCATGTGATCCAAGCCATTTTATTTTGGTTTGTTGTTTGATTGATTTTTAGCGGCATATTAATCTCTATGGCTTATCTAATGCCGAATGCTTATTTTATGGCTTCAACTAAAGATAAAATGTATCGTTAGTAATTTTTGTTCATATAAAAATATATTACTGGTATTTTTACTATAAAAACGTATTTTTATACATTCATAACGTTTTGTTTGGGGAGGTTGCTAGTTGCCCATAGCTGGGACCCTAAAAGTGTTACCACCCGGCGAACCTGGGAACAATAACAGTTAAGAAGAGGTTCTACACTCCTCAAAACCGCCAGTTCTCCTGATCAGAAGCCTTGCTACTGGATGTAGTTTATCGTCATACACACAAAGCAATTTTTAATCAGTGATCTGAGAAAGCAGTTGCATGCAATTAAGCATTTCTGAATGGGTAGGGTACCATGCATAATATGAACGTGAGTTCGATCCTCACGGAATCGCCCTTGTTGGCACCCTGATTCAGACTTACATGAATTTAGCAAAATAATTATGTTCGTAGTAGCAATCATAATAGTTATATTAGATGGAAAATAATTATGGCGTAACTAATGCAACTTTCATCAAAGTGACTGATAGATACAAGGACACCCTTACTTAAAGATATTCAATCTTTTTTATAATGATGTTCACTCTGTACAAGGTCCAAGAGCCACTCGAAGTAGAGAACTGCATAAGAGCCACCACCCCAAACAAGGTGATAATGGATGTTTACGTGCTAATACCCTTGGAAAAGGTATGAATCCTCTTATTCTCTCCCACCCGCAGCTATGGGTAAATAGCAGGACAGACCGGGTTCTATAACCTTGGATGGCAACTGGTCTACCGCAAAAAGAAATGGCAACCTGCTGCGGGAAATATCTGCCTCGTCAGTCATGTATCAAAAGATACATGATCGCCTAAGCGTGTATCACGCATGGCACATAACTGACTTTCCAGTCGAATCCATTACATTCACTTACGTGCTAATACCCTTGGGAAAGGTATGAATCCTCCTCTTTTCCTTCCAGCTATGGGTAAATAGCAGGACAGACCGGGTTCTATAACCTTGGATGGCAACTGGTCTACCGCAGAAAGAAATGGCAACCTACTGCGGGATAAAATCTGCCTCGTCAGTCATGTATCGAAAGATACAGGATCGCCTAAAATGTCTAAATAGTGTTGTACGGTATTTGTCGAGGTCTTACAAATATCTTTTGACTATGATGAAAACAGATAGTTTTGTTCTCGCGCGCATCCCTGTGAACAATAATCGGAAGTTATTAATTTTGGACTTACCTGGGCAATAGCTTTGGATCATACAGGGTTGGAAAAGCTTATTTCGATAATCATTAATATCACACGTTGGACACTGACGGTACTTGGATCGCCAACCAGCGCCGCATGTTACCGTACAGTCACTCCATTCTCCCCACGGAGCGAGCGTCGAGGCTGCACATGCAAAAAAAAAAAAAAAAGAAAGAAAGAAAAAAAAATGTTAACAAATTAACTGCAAAAAAGAGAAGAAAAATAACTCATTTTTATCTATTCTATTTTTCTATTTATTTTTTGTGCAAAGAAATTACAAATAAACTAAAGTTAAGCCAATTAGTCATTTTGTTTTCTTGTTTTTCTTTTAAATACAAGTTTATTATTAGCTTGCGTCATAAATAACTTTATTCTTCTTTATCAACTTTATTCTTCAAAAAATAAAGTTCAATTTCATTTTATTCAATTATATATTCCCCGTTATTTGTAATGGCTTGTTGTGACTTTTCAGACTTATTCCGCAGGTTTTGATGTGAAAAATTCTTGAATTTCACTTAAGAAAGTTTCCCTGTCAAAGCGTTTTGCAGCGATCAAAAAGAGGTAATAATTGATTGGTACAGTGTCGAGTAAACATGGCGGATAGGGTAAAACATGGCAACCGAGTTCGAAAATGTTTTCCTGTTGTATTCTTGCTTCATGCGGCCTTGCGGTGTCATGGAGGCGAACAACGCTGCCACTGCCATAGTTTAAGGTATGTTTGCGTACCTCAAATTTATTCTTAACTGATACGCATGATTAATAGTTAGGGTGACACATTTGCCATTACAATTTAATAGGAGTAATTAGGTTCGCCTATCACCCGGTTCGCACGCCTTCCTCATCCTTTGAACAGGTGTAGAGGTTTATCCCTTGTTTGCTGTTTAGAATTAGGTTTCCGGTTCATTCTAATGTCTTCTCATCCTCTTTCACTCCTAGTAATCCCTTGTGTGTTAGTAGCATTATCGCCTTGATCGGGGTGAAATGATTTTTTTTTTAAATTAGTTTCCAAAAACGGATAGATTGATTTATTTTTTACGGTTTATCAACACTTATTTAAAACCAAAACATATTTTGAATTGTAGGAATAATTCTCTTTCTTCTCGGGTGAATCTTACATTAACAGTTTTTTAGAATAACGATAATACTTCCAGAAACAAGTCCTGCTATTTAACCCATAGCTGGGAAGGAGGAGATGGATTCATACCTTTCCCAAGATTATATGCGCGTAATCGAACCCGATTGGAATTCGAACTCAGTTCTCAAAGACGGAAATTACTTATGACTCAACCTACTAGCAAAAAGCAGGCACAATTTATTTCATCGTAACTACTTTTTGTTTTCTAGTTAAATATCGTAATTATTATGAACAAAATATGTCAAAGCAGTTATTATTTATTAAGCATAACTCTTACGTACTTAATGGATTGGGTGTAACGTTTTTTCGAAGAAACTTTTCGACTTCCCCAAACTTAAAAGCAACTCATTTATTAATTATGCACTTTTTGACTCTTTAAATAATTTCCCGATCCCTCGTTTATTAAGACCCACCATTTGTTACATATTGATAAAAATTCCGATATCCTCGTTTATTAAGACCGACCTTTATTGCATATTGAGGAAAATTCCGACCCCCGATTATTAAGGCCCCCATTTATTGTTCTTTAATAAAAATTCCGATCCCTATTATTAAGACCGCTTTATTGAATATCGAAGAAAATTCCGATCTCTCCGATTATTAAAACTCCCCCCACCCGACTCCGTTTATTGCGCATTGAGAAAAGTCCGGTCCCATCTCCGATTATTAAGACATGTAGTAGGCACCTAAGACTAAGGCAAAAAAAGTCAGAAGTGAGACCTAGTGAGGAGAGAACTTATTACTAATGTTCAACCGGAGTAACTCGTTAACCATTACCCCAAAAGCCGAGGCACCTAAATCCGATTAGGCCTGTTTAGAGAGAAAGATATAGAAAAAAAGACTCGAATAAGATTAAGATACACAAAAACTCAAAGGGGACGCTTCTCATCGAACGATATTTATCAGGCAAGTCTAAACGATTTGTTAGTAAGATTGAATGTCACTGAGTGCTTCGTCCCACATTTTTCACAATTATGTCTAGCTGATTTCGCTAAATTCCCCTATCACTGAAATTACAGAAGATGCTAACCTCAACATTCTGTATAACCTGCGGTGGCTTATATTGCCACGAATTTACTTTGCTATGGAGGTTGAAGCGCGGCATATTGACCAATGTTTTTACTGAGCAGCCCTATTTTTTTCGTTGCAGGTACAATGTTCGCACTGTTTTGTGTTTTTTTTTTTATTTACAGTGAAACATTATTCGTGTGGGTAAGTATATTCATACACAACTTTTGTTTATATAGTTTTATATTGGAGGCTTGGGATATATTATTTTTAATAATAAAAGTGACTAGTTTTTAATTTTTTGTAGTAAATAATAAATCTAATGTATTTATTGTTATCGACTGGTTTGATAATCAATACCAATCACATTCTCACAGAGACTCAGCTGCCATCTATCGGATCATAGTACCATCAGATAACACATTAATAAGCAGCATAAGGATCACAGTAACATTAGACAGCTACTCATAACACAATGCCAATTAGCAAAATCAAATAGTAAAAATATACTTATGATTCCTGAAGTAGTACTTATACAAAAGAATCTTCCTCCTTAAATGTATATTTTAAAAAATACGTCACGACACACTATGCCTACGTCACAACACTCCCTAGTTCGACGAAACTCACCAATTGTATCTACATCTCCTGATGATAACTTTAAAAAGTCGAAAGGTTAGGTCATATTTCTGACGGAATTCCTTCCTGGTCTGGGGATTATTCACAATTTGGGAAAGTTGATCATTACAATTAATTGACACAAAATGTCGTTTTAATAATATTTGCCATATATATATATATATATATATATATATAGTGGACATTGGGGACAACAAACGGTGACAGTCTGTTTCATGCTTCAACGCAATCTTCAGGTCATGAGTGTTGTGTTTTGGCTTGACTATTTATATATGCTGGTCAGTAGGGCATTATGGGTAATAACGGATAATGTTTATGATTTCGAATAATGATTATGTTTAAAGTTATTCTAGAGGATATTTAGTAGAAATAATTGTGGATCGGAATGCGGTTATATTGAGAACTCTTACCCATAAATATAGTATAAATATAGTATACCACAAATCTATATTTTTATCATATTGTTGCCGGAACTCGTTGCTAAGTACTAGTGAGGGGGGATCATCGACATTTCCTCCTGTGTGAAAAGAATTCCACGTTGGACCTGAAAAGACATGACTCTACCAATGTGTCGGAATTC
The DNA here is from genome assembly GCA_903632075.3 of Acanthosepion pharaonis. Taxonomy (NCBI): domain Eukaryota; kingdom Metazoa; phylum Mollusca; class Cephalopoda; order Sepiida; family Sepiidae; genus Acanthosepion; species Acanthosepion pharaonis. The sequence goes on from CAHIKZ030001979.1 coordinate 1,467,622, forward strand.
CTCAGACGTGTCCCATAGCTCCTGGTGCGACAATGGATGTCTACCAACTCTACATATCATGATTTTCGCCAAAAAATGCAATCAACCAGGACAAACCTGGAAAGCAATGCATTCAAGGCAAGCAGAGATCAGTAGCAAGAGTATTACTTGTTATTAATTATAATAGAATGAAATAGTTTACTTAACTCGTACGTCTGTATAAAATGCTTGCTTGTACATTAATTTAGTGTTAATTCCCAATATTACATTTTAATGGGTGTCTATCATGAGAAGTAAACTGGATGGGAAATTTTTGAGTTTGACGTTTTTCCAACAAAGTGCTACAAATATTTTAAAATGTAGAAATGTAAAACCGGTAAAAAAAATGATTAAAAAAAAAAGAAAAGAAAATGAAAGGTTCGAATTTAACGATCCCATCATGCCCTTATCCCAAGACCTGTACCACTTCGGTTAAATATATCCACTCTTATTTAAAACGTTGGCGTCACCAAATCTTTTTGATCTGATTTCTGATTGACTCCGCCAGTCTTAACTGTATCGTTCAAATGAAGACTTTTGATTATTATTTATTGTTATTTTTGTTGTATTTAACTTGATTTTTGTTGTTTCTTTTTTTCTTTTTTGTCCTTTTCACTTTTCTCTACCATCCTATTTCCGAATGTTATTCTATATTTTTTCTTCCTTTATTGTTTTAATTTTCTCTTAATACTTACCCCAGTACTTTGTACGTATATATATATATATATATATATATATATATATATATATATATATATGAAAAAATATATATAAAAAAACAAACAAAAATCCTTATATACAATTATGCTGTTTTAATGTTAATATGTATATAAGGATTTTTTTTTTTTTTTCCGTATATATTTTCTTCATATATCGGATTTATATCCATATATTTCGGATTTATATATATATATATATATATATATATATATATATATATATATATTTTCTTACCTACTGTTATTTATCAATTCTGAAAAATTAAGTTTTACCATCCCTATTTTTTAGTTGGTAGCAGACATCAAAACTTTACGTCATTACTTAATATGAATTCTTTCCCAAATTTTTTAACGGGTTAAATAGTAGTAGATAGGCTCGCCTATCGTCAAATCCGCAATCCTTTCATGTCTATTGAACAGGAGTAGAGGTTCATCCTTTTCCCTGTGCAGGATATGGTTTACTGGTTCTCTTTCTTTCTCTTACCAGAGCCACAATGATTTAACTGTGTTAACTCATTGGTGATCAGTCTAACCAATGGCTGTGATTTTCCATTATGAGGGTACCGAGTTGGCAGTTGCCTGGTTGTTGCTTCCGACTGGTCATTAGAAGCCCGAACTCTTTGGTAACGTTTAGAGAGGTTACTCCGATCAACAGTCACATAATATCGGGGTATCTGTAGTGCCATGTCGCGCATAGGTAGATGTCATTGCATGTATTTCCAGCGGGCAACTCTGAGGCCACATCATGCTTCGCTCTCAGCTACGCACCGGCTGGTTTGTATTGCCATTGGCGACAGATATTGGCAATTAATTCATTCTCTTTTCTCTCTCTCTCTCTCTCTCTCTCTCTCTCTCTCTCTCTCTCTCTCTCTCTCTCAGAATCTTTCCTCCTGGAAAAGCGAACAGATGTCGTTGCCCTCTGTGAAACCAACTTGAATTCTTTCATTGCTACCAACAAATTCTTGGTTCTAGAGTATCTCCTCCTTTGCCGAAAAGATTCCAGTCTTCACATACATAGCCTTGGTGTTTACATGCGGGATAATCTTCTAATGGTCAGGGAATTGTTTTTCGAGGTCGCTGACTACTCTTTAATGTGCTTCCGTCTTTCTCTGTCAGCTATCTATGTTTCCTTTATCGCCCCCTCTTCCCAAGACTGCAGTATATTAGACGCAATGGATGACAGTATGGAAAAGGCACTTTCTCTCCATCCATCTGCGAACATCTTTGTCTTCGGTAACTTTAATGCTCACCACGACACGTGGCTGAAACATTCTAAATGTACTAATGTTGCTGGTATACAGACATTTAATTTTCCATTGCCCAATACCTCATTCAAATCGTGAACTAGCCAAACCGAGCAACATGTTTCTCTATTGGATCTATTTCTTACCTCCCCTCCACGCTACTGCCAAGCTTCACAATACTGGCCTCTTGGTAACTCAGACCACTCTGTGGTAACTATTGATATCTCCTTTCAAGGATCCATTAAACAGGACCCCACTATCCATAAGACCTCTTTCCGATACCAGCATGCTGATTTGGACCCATTCCTGAATTTTCTTCGTGACTGATATCTTCAACTTTCCAACTGAAAATTGCGCTACTGGGGTTTCTTTTAGGGTCAAAGCCGATATGAACGCTCTCATCCCTTCTCGGAAATACCAGGTGAAACCGCAATCCTCCCCATGGTTCACGCCAGCATGCTAAGGCACTATAGCACACAGGACCTACTTCTTCCGGCTATACCAGCATGACAGCTCTCGTCATAACAGGTGCCTAATTGTTACTGCTCGAAACAAATGTAAGCGAGTCCCCGAAAAAGCTGAGTCCCTGTTTGCTGAGATAATGAGGCACCGCATAGCATCTAGAAACTTTGGCTGTTGTAACTACTGGCGTCTCTGTAATAGGGTACTAAATAAGTGTCAGGTGTTTAATTCCCCCCCTCTCCAATCGATTTGAGGTTTCATCATCCCCCGTTGATAAAGCTGAATGATTTGTCCGTAAATTCTCCTCAAACTCCACTCTTGACTCATCTGAAGTACCCCATGCCTGATTCTCTGTTGAATGATATGTATATAACCCCTTCCATGGTTTCCGCTATAATCTCTAACCTGGATCCCCACAAAGCATTTGGACCCGATGGTATCCCTTTTATAGTCATCAAGAAGTGTGCTTCCGAAATAGCGCCTGTTCTTTCTAAATTACATAATAAATGCCTCAATGCCTCCTGCATTCCCGCTTCCTGGAAGTCATCGTCTGTTGTTACAACTTTTAAGTTCTACCTGTAAATGGAACTTTTTTTAAGTGAGGAAGACGCACATACATACACACACAGACACACATTTATGTGTGTGTGTGTTTATGTGTGTGTGTGTGTGTAATTTCTTTTCTTTCTGATGATGATTCATGTGACTCAAAAGCTGGTACTACGCAAAACCAATTTTGGTTATTTTATACATAAACAACAGTTTTATTTGCGAAGCATTATTCCCATACTAGAAAAAAAGACCAACATTTTTATTAAAATTGTAACTACGCTTTTAAAAAAAAATTTCTACGTAATATATATGTATGTATGTATGTATTACACAATAAAAATTACAAGATATATATACTATAAATGATAAAAATAGTGACTATATCGTCATCAGCAATATTTCTGCATGTGTATAAATAAAGTCGGTCTGAGAAAAGCCCGACAACATAGAAATATAACTTAATATGTCCATAGCCCCATGGAAAATAATGTAGACTAATATCAACTTACTTTCAAAGGTTGGAGTTGTCAAGCTGTTCCGACTATCGCATGAAGAACAGCGGTAAGAGTTTTTCCGTATTTTTTTCTGCAAAATAATATTAAAAAAAAAAAAGGAAAGAAAAGTTAAAGCATTTTCAGATAATCAGGAAGCGAATTGATTTCAAAGTCTGAATTTGTTGCAAACATACAATTGTTACATCTTATCAGGCATCATATGCCTCACTCGTAGATATATATGCGTAAACATACATTCATATTAAACTGTATTTACCTCCAGTGCTTATAGGTTGCGTTCGAGACCAAATAAAAGCAAATATTTTGAATGCTAATTTTCAATACATGAAAACTGATACAAAATAAAAAAAAACTCGTCTATCCTAGTCTAAACTCAACTTAGTAAATACCCTTCTCTTTGTTCGTCAGTCAGGAGTAGTTTCGCCCAACACCGTAAATTGCTACAAAACCATTAACGTAAAACTTCTTAAATAACCTCGTCAAATCAAGGCTGTCATTTTTTTAAGCAATTCGCCCCAAGCAAGGCAGGAGTGCCACTAGCACGCAAGGGGTTAGAGTGAGAGTAAAAGTAAAGAGGAGTGTTTAGGAAAAGGATAAAAAGAAGGACAGGGATCAAGGTCAAGGTCGATTGACATTACATTTGAATATTTGAAGATTATAGCTATCAGGGAAGCAAGTGATAGGAAGGGAGTTCCACTGAAGGGAGGTGCGAGATAAGAAGCTGTTGGAGTAGAAGAGATCGCTATATTAAGTTGTTTCGACAGTGAAAAGATGGGACCGAGATGCCAACCTAGTAGCGCGCTAAATTCATGCAATTTGGGAACCAGTGAAAGTAGCGCGTCGGAACAGTTGCCATGAAAGTACTTGTAGAAAAGGCAGAAGGAAGCAACAGCACGTCTGCGAGATCGCGACTGCAAACGGAGGACCAACCACGTTGCATATCCGTCTATGCCAAACTCATTCAGAAATATTTAAACTGTCAGCTGTATATAACCGTTTACATAGATGAATGGTTAAAAATGACTTCGAGAGAATGTTGCCTGTAGGTCTTAGCGAGAACCTGCCTTCTTTGAACCTTGTGAACTCGTGCTACAACATGACAAAAAAGATTCTGCCAGATAGCAGCACTCCCGTGAGTTGAGGACTTTCAACAGCAGCAACAAATAAAATGGATAGCACTTATAACTCGAAAAGAAAAAGTGACATATTCAAGATGCTGACGTTCCACACTACTCCGAACAAAATGTTTGGATGGAAACACCCATCAGTACTGGAAAGATCGATAACAGTTAATAGAACTCACAGTAGGGTGTTTTCCCAATCATGGGCACGTGGCCGAATGGTTAGAACGTTCGCTTTCTGATCATGAGACTCGAGTTCGATTGGTCAGGAAGGTAACTTCTTGATGTTATCAGTCTGAATGAAGTGATCCCAGCGCGGCACTTTTAGAAAGTGCCTGAAAACCATACCACGACCCAAGCCTTGTGAATGAAACTGGGTAGGCGGAATCCTTGGGAGCCGTCGGTGGTTGTGCTAGCACGAAGTCGCAAGCCATCGGGACCGAGGGTTTGAGCTAGCCTTATTCAGGCTGTTGATCACGCTAAATAATGCGCTATTTCCCAGAAACTATAACTAAGGTCTGCTCAGTATAGTTGCAGCATAAGCCACATATGGGTTCTGTCGGTGTTGAACAAACACAAATGTGCCTGTAATGGGGATAAGCTAGCCGCCTTAATACACTGGCATCCTCGGATTCGACTGACTGCGCCATTTACTTTTTTTGCAATCTTGATCTCTTCAGGTCTAGGTCTAACCATTATCTTTCCTACATAACTGTATGAACTTCCGTTATTGCCTTTTCTTACGCCCATCCAACATCAAGCAGTAACACTCTACCTTGAATGACACTTGTGCCTTATTTCAAATATTTTTTTTCACTATAAACATATTGTTGTTGTTAATCCTGTAAACAACCATGGACATTAGTAAAAAAAAAAAAAAAAAAAGGTCAGTATGAAGCCAAGCCACCCCCCACCCGCTATCTTTCGTTTCGCCAAAAGCCATGACAGTTCCCAGATAATAAAGAAAAGGAAATTCTGGAGAGTCATGATCGTTTACGCTCTGAAGAGATGTGAGAATAAAAAAGATATAATTTTACAAAACAACGAGTCGTTAAATAGGTAGACCTAGACTTGGTTTATATCTGCGTCTGTGAGTATCTACCCGGAAGAGTGGGATGGTGTCTTGTCCCTACGCAGGAGATGCTGTCGGTGTATTCTAAGCCTCACCGACAACGCAAATATAAGTACAAGCCATAAAATTTCCATTTACAAATAATGATGGTATCATGCAAATCATGATGATGCAAACAACACAATGACAACATTGATCCACCTGGAACCACCCATGCATTACACTTAAAGGAGTAGGATCAGGGTCAGGGCCAGTCACAGGCACCTGGGACGCCTCAAAAGGAAAGTGCTAAGAGAGCTGGACAATTTCTAGCACTACTTTCATGTGTGCGTACGAGGCTCCATGTTAATTCCGACTTCAAGAGTGAGTAGGTAATCGTGTAAACGTAATTTATTAGATTTGTGCAAATGTTTACTGCGTTATTTTAACAGGCTTTAAGTGGACAAAGTTATGAGCTTCGAACGTCAGAATCAAATAGGTACAGAAATCCAATTATCTAGGTATTGTAATAACAGATAAAAAGAAGTGTGACAAATTAATCAGAAGGTATATTGGAATAGCGAAAATTGCTCCATAAAAACTAAGCAAAGTGTTGAGAAACAAAGAAAAAGATACTGAAATGTTATGTAATAACAATCCTCCTATATGGCAGCAATATAGTGTATAGCTGCTAGTAAAAGAGGCAGCTGAAGATGTGAGCTGCCAATTGGGGACATCAGAATAACCAAGTACAGAAACTTAATTCTCTGGGTAGTGTAATAACAGATGATGAAAAGTGTGACAAAGTAATCTGAAGGTACATTGGAATAGTGAAAGATGCCTTCCAGAAACTAAGCAAAGTAACTCTTAGCTGTATACAATTGCTTAAATGGCTTTGAGCGAATGATGCCTGTAGGTCTAGAACTGGTGCTACAGAATCACAAAACAAAATGTAAAATATAGCAGCAACCACACGAGAATAAAAGTAAATAATGACATAATAAAGATACTGACTTCCGAACAAAATATCAGAAAGGAAGACCTCCATCAGTACTATAAAGATCGATAACAGTTTATGAAACTAAGAAACCTATTTCCTAAAAAATTGCTTTAAGAGAAATATTTTATAAATTTCAGCTGAAAGTGTCACTGGCTGCTCGGCCAATGGATGCTGACTGTTTCCTTATAAGGAAACAATTAATAATACCATTATGGAGTCTCTAAATTTAACTCATCTATATAATAAATGCGACTTTATATATATATATATATATATATATATATATATATATATATATATATATATATATATATAATAATAATAATAATAATAATAATAATAAATGCGAATGTTAGTGTGTCACTGTGTCACGCTTTTTTCAACTTTTACCCTAGAGACCGTAGCCCAACATATCGTACCATTTTGGAATCAGCTCGACTCCGTGAGCAAATTAAAATAATTCTGGGCCTGATCCGGATTCGCAATCCTGAAAGTTTTAATTCACAAATTTTCATTATTGCGATTGTTTTCGGATTCCGCCATCTTGGCTTCTATTGGTAAAAACAAGCGATAGCTGTACAGACGCATGCTCAGAATACCTTGAACAGAACACGTAAACAACAAGGATGTTCTAAAGAAATTAGAAATACACTCATACTTAAAATAAGAAAGAGAGAGTCGACATTTTTGGAACACATTAGAAGGACGGTTTTGAAAGTTTAGTACTCATTGGGCATATTGAGGGAAGGAGGACTAGTGGGTGGCAGCGAGCAACTTACCAAATGTTTTTACCTGATTGGATGGTAGAGTACGTACAATGAGTGATGGTAAAAAGTCAAAATTTGCTTAGAGCTACAAGGAAAAGGAAGTTGTACAGAGCTATGATCACATACGTCCTAAAGGGGAACGGCACATAAACGATGATACTTGAGTATTCAATCTCTAATTTTCATATAAGAAGCAATTGGGAGCTTCTCTACACATCTAATATGACGGTATAATAAAAGAATAACTTTCGCTTTTTTTATTCTCTTCTCTCTTTTGCACGCTTTTTCACTTAACAAGCAGTACATTCCTATTCTTGTAAAATTAAATCCCAATCCCCTTTCTTTTCTCATAATCATTTTTGATTAATTGCTCTCTCTCTCGACTTAACTATGGTAAACTTGTGTCAAATTAAACCAAATTTTTAAAATATCTACTTGTACAACCACTGGATTATTTTTAAAGATGCAATTAAAGAGTAGTTAATGTTTTGGCGAGAATAACAATGAAAGCATGTTACTCTTTTCTATTGTACTACAAACGAGGACTAATGGTATTCAATTTGTTTGAGCCTACTTTTTTCTTTGTTGTTCTTTTAACGTCCATCCGTAAATAAGACGAGAAATTTCAGAGTATGATTCAGTTTACAAAATACATGCGCACAATCGTTGACGGTTTGTAAGATTAGCGACACCACCGCCATGTGCTTCTTTTTTTTTTTTTTTTTTTGGCAAGAGTCTGTCCTCTTATATGGCAGTGAATGCTGGAAAATCTCATCAAAGATGAAGAAAAGACTTGAAACAATAGAAATACGCCGAGGATACCATGGGCTAGACAAATAAACACGATTTATTGGAGAAAGAAGACACCAGTGAAGAATTGCTTATAATATACGCCAAAAAAGTTGTAATAACTTTTGTGTAAACAAATATATAATCACCAGTACGATTAATACCAGCAAAGTAAAACAGTATCATGAATAAAGTTGAGAGTAATGGATAGCTGCTCGGATTGAGGAATCAGAGAGCTGAGTTCGAATTCCAGCTGAATCCATTACATTCACTTACGTGCTAATACCCTTGGAAAAGGCATGAACACTCTTCTCCTCCCCCAGCCATTGTTAAATAACAGAACAGACCGGGTTCTATAGCCTTGGATTGCAACTGTTCTATCGCAGAAAGAAATGGCAACCTACTACGGGGAAAAGTCTGCCTCGTCAGTCATGTATCGAAAAATACATGATTGTCTAAGCATGTATCACGCATGACACATAACTGACTGAATGTCATAACTATATTAAGAATATCAATGCGATATAAAGGATATAACATGATATTCAAAGCTTCCGTGGAGAGTCTAAATAGGTTTAACTGCCATAATAAAATAAAATCGATTGTAGGCAAAGTTGCATGAAATACAAACGACGTGTGAGGAGGAAAAAAGACAGACATAGAAAAAGAAACCAACAAAACCGCCAACAGAAGGTAGTCAAGGAAAGCGTGAAGAGAAGATTAAATATCAACTACACCAAGACAGAATGCATGATTGTTAACAAAAGGATGGGGCCCCAAATGCAAATTACAAATTGGAGATACCAAAATAAAACACAGTACAAAAATGTAAATATCTGGGAAGTGTTTTAACAGAGGACGGTAAGTGCGACACCGAAATCCGAAGGCGCATTAGGATAGCCAAAGATGCTTTCCAAAAGCTAAGATGAGAAACAGAAATATTCCGTTAGAAACAAAGAAAAGAGTACTGAACTATGTCATGTGATATCTGTTCTCCTACATAGCAGGGAATGCTGCACAATGTCGTCAAAGATGAAGAAGAGATCTGAAGCAACAGAAATGTAATACTGCAGAATGATGCTAGGGTTACCACGGACGGAATATGTGAGCAACGACGAAGTTTTAGAGAAAATGGAAACAGAAAGGAAAATTATATCTAACATCAGAAAAAGTCAGTTGTAATTACTGGAGCACGTAATGGTGGAGGGGGGGGGGGGCTTGGAAAATCTGATACTCTCGGGACAAAAGAGGGATATAGGAAAACAACGTGTACCATACTTGTTTTGTTTAACTAAATAGATAGCAGATCATAGTTTAGGAGAAATAGTAAAACGACAAAATTTATTAAGAGCTTCAAGAGACAGAAAGATGCGGAGGGTTATGATCGCCTACGTCCTGTAGAGACACAGCACATAAAAAAGACGGGTATTGACAAGCTAAGATTAAAATGTGTCCTATATAAAATATGTTTCTTGCGTTTGTTTTTTGTTTTTGTTTTTTTGTTTTTTTTTTCTGTTGATCAATACACATTCGGTCGAAAGTCATCTTTTCAAGAGTAACTTCCTCTTAAAATGCAGAATCCGACACTTTATACTCAATGAACAAATGTAGAATGACTGATCTTATAAATTTGATCAAAGTGACTGGGCCTCAGTTATCGATCTGAACATTTCTAAAGTAGAAACTGAGTGGCTTTTGCTGAAAATATTTCTTTGTTTTTTTTTTCTGTTTCTTTTTGTTTTGTTTTTAGTTGACGCCGTTGTAAATTAGTAGGAACGAATGAGGAATTGTTCTTACACTGAGAAATCTGCAATATTCAGGTGTAGACGGTTAGGCATAGTGTGAGGAATTAAAGTTGCCATGTTTACCACTTATACTCGAAAGAAAATGCTGGGCCGAATCATGACACCGAGAAAAGTTCAGTTGAGAATCTTTTGCGGAAAAGATATTTGATTTTATTGAAAAAAAAAGAAAAAAGAAAATACTAAGGAATAAAAAGAGGGGGAAAACTGGCAAGAAAGAGGATGAATGTATGTGTGTGCGTGTGTGTGTGTGTTAAAGTGATAAAATAGATAAACAGGCCTGAATATGGAATAAAGAGAAAGAGCGGCGGGAGCGTGAAAGATATAAAAAACCGGGGTGGAAAAAGAAGAGAAGAACGAAAAGAATCTAGAAGTGAAAAGGAAGAAAAAGTTAGTGAAAAGATTGGGAGAGGATGAGAGAAAGAGTGAGAGAGAAGAAAAATGAGATATATAAACGAATGGTAACGAATTGGGAAAAGAGAATGTTAAAAAAGAGAGCGATATCAAATCTGAAAGTGAAAAGAAAAGCTAACATAGGGAATTAACTGAAAGAAAGAGAGAGAGAGAGAGAGTAAATGTAAGAGATATAAACAAGTTGTAACGGTGAAAAGAAGGGAGGGAAAAGCGAAAAGAATCTAGGTGAATATGTCGGCAAAATGGCAAAATAGACTTTCCATTTTGCATTAGATACGTGGGGGTGTTCTACGTCACAGACTAGAAGACATCACAATAATAGTAAGTGTTTAAAAGGAAGGCAGGAGATAGTGAAAAAAAACAGAGAGAGTGAGGGAGGAAAAGTGATAGGGTAAGTGAGAGAGGGAAGGGGGAACGCTAAAAAGGGAGGCAGAAGAGAAAAGAAACTCGAGAAGTGAAAGGAAAGTTGGGGTAAAAAGTGAAAAACAATGAGAGTGAGAGACAGAGAGAGAGAGAGGGGGGTGTTACAACAAGGTGGAGGAAGAGAACGTTAGAAAGAGAGGGAAGAGAAAAAAGAAAATCTGGAAGGAGAAAATAAAGTAGACATAGTGAAAAAGCTGAGAGAAAGAGAGAGAGAGAAAGACTATAACAACTATGAGAGAAGGACCGTAAGTTGAGAAAACGAACAAAAGAATAGCGAATAATAAAGTGAATAAACGAAAGCATTCGTTAAAGAACGTTAAAATCACTATGAAAGAAAAAATAAATATTTACTAATCTTAGCTTGGTCTGACATAAGGCCAAAATAATGGCGCGTCGAGGCTCAAACGCATGAAATAACACGAATTTGAGAAGCAAACATCATAACGTGTTTAGCTCTGAAGGAAATTTCTAGACATTCCCGAATTTCAAAACCAGTACTTATAATTTTATAAAAGTTAACTCTCTATATATTTATGTGAGAATGCTGTTTTACAATCCCCCTTGACTTTGGCTGTAAGTTTAGAATAGACATATAATCTAATATTGTTACAAATTTTACAATCTTAAAAAGTTTAAATGCAACGTTAATCGCCATCTTATGTCTTCTAGAACCCCGTTCACCTTTTGTCATTCGTATAAACCCCTGCGTACATATGGCATTACCGCCTTGCTTGGGGTGAAATGATTTTAAAAAAATGGATATCGATGCGGAAAGTGCACTCGGACAAACGAGTTCAAATTCCGAGGCATGAATACGTCTCTTCTCTCCACCCTAACAAACTATGTGCTAAATAACAAAGTACATTCTCTACGATTGGTGACAACCAGTCAAAGAAGAGGAAAACTTCCAAGCCGTAGAAAAGCCAAAGAGAAAAATTCCACTATCTTTCCCAAAATTGCAAAATAATTCACAGATAAAGAAAAGGAGAGTGACCTATGTCCTGAAGGGACGTCACACAAGATATAAAACATAATACACACCAATTATTAACCAATGTTGTAGATATATAAAGAACCCTTTGGTGGTGGGTAGTAATAAAATTTCGGCTCAGAAGGTCCGCAGAGGGGAGTAGTGACTAATTTGCATTTATTAATCCATTTATAATGAGAGAATAAATATATTTTTAAAGAAGGATTTAATGAAATGACTTTTGGTTTGGAAGCGAAATCTGGGCTTACATTTAAAGGAATTATTGGATGGACGAAAACAAAAATGAACCAACATGAACAGAAGTTTTGTGCAACGTTTGGACTCATTTTACTAGCTTTTCCAGGTTCGTATCTGATGGAATCTGGGTTCAGCCATGTGCATGATTTATTAAGCAATCAGAGAAGTACTTTGAACATAAAATGTGGTGATTTGTGGCTACACTTGTCAACAATACCAGAAAGAACAGTCTTTAGCTTTTAAAGACAGCCTTTAGCGTTTAAGGGTAGTCTTTAGTTCTTAAGGACAGTGTTTAGTTCTTAAGGACAATGTTTAGTTCTTAAGGACAGTCTTTGGCTCTTAAGGGAAGTCTTTAACACTTAAAGACAGTTTTTAGTTCTTTCTGTACAAAACAATATTATTCTCTATTATCAACAGAATCTTGTTTCCTCCAAGAAATGATGATACTACTACTGCCTTAACCGGGTATTGAACTCACACTCTTTGGGTCCTGTGTTAAGGCAGTGGAGAACTTTCAGAGGGAAATTAACAGGTGATAACTGATAACTGACATCCATTAAAACATGGCACGTGGAACTAGAACAGTCTACCCCAGTGAGTGAAATAAAGGGTTCAGTTCGACATTCCAACCACCTGAAGAAGGCCGGGGCGTACTACGGCCGAAACGTTGTAATAAATATGGCGACAAAGATGAGGACAATAGTCCGAATAATGTAAATAATGTTCACTCAGATAAAGTTAAAATCTCTGCACACTCATTGCCTTCTGCTAATTCTTTCTCTTTCCCTTGCTTTCTTTTCTTTCCCTCTCTCTCTTCACTCATCTCTCTCTCTCTCTATCTGTCTATCTATCTATCTTCTTCTGTTACCAAATGCGTTGTCTGTTCCAAAACAGCAAACTAGTGGTTAAAACTCTGACGACTTGAAAAGTGGGGGAGGGGTGAACTATGTGGGCTTGGTTGTCTTTGTTTAAAAAAAAATGTGTGAAGACAGTACGGCTGCAAGAATAGAAAGGACAGGACGTGTCGTCGCACCCAGATTCATTGGTGCTACGACGTATCAATAGGTATTTCGTTAGTCGGTTGATATTCTTCCTCTGTAACTCCCTCTCCCTTCCTCCAAGTAATGATGATACTACTACTACCGCCCTATGACATAAAGCGAGTATAAAAGAAAAATGTGCGTCTTTCATTCAGTCTGTGAAGCAGAGTTTGGGTCTGAATAATTGAAGCCAGATAAGATACGAAACGCAACAATTCACACCCCTAAAGGCACGAATTCAAACAAGACATGCAGCCATTGTGTGGAGTTACAAACCTCTTTCCAAGCCCATCCAGCTCCTTTGCCAGCACAACATTCACTGGCAGATGCGTAAACCCTTTTTCGGAGTGGCCGTTTACAATCTCCTTTCCACTGTCGAAATTTCTTGAAGCACATAACTGCGGCTGAAGAAGAAAAAAAAGAAATAGAAAACATTCAGATTAAAATTCAAAGCGTTAACAAAATTCTATTTGGTTATTTCTATAACATTTCTATAATGTATGGCAAAATAAATCCCATTGCTTCGAGAAATGCTATGAAGGGCACATGATAACAAAAGAGTTCGTGGACCAAGGTTGCATTTAAAAAAAGCATGTAACTGTGTAAAACCGTCTTACCCGTTGGGAAGCTAGTTTTTGGTTAAATGTATAGTATATAAAGCGACGATTACATTTGAAGGGCAGTCTAAAAATACAAATGTAAGATCTACGGAGGGACCATTTAAAATACGGTATTATAACCAGAAATCATCCACATTCTACTTCATTGTCTAGTTATATATCGGATATATATTTATATTAAATACCCGTTATTAAAATGGGAAATCATTACGCGTGTCTCAAGTTATAATACATGTGCTAATTTTTTTTCGGTTGTGCACAGAGGAGAAATTAGTAATTGCCTCTCAGAGCCACGAGGAATAGGAAGTTGTGGAGGGCTCGTATCCCCACTCTGGCGAATTAGTAAATAGAAGAACCAAAATCTTATGCAAATGAAAGTATGCTAAGAAATTTTAACCTCGTACTAGAATCATACTGGCTTCTTCTTCTTCTTCTTCTTCTTTTTCTTCTTCTATGTGCCTTGTTTCTTCAGGACATAGACGATAATGGCTCTCCACAAATCCATTATCCTTCGTGGCTTTTAGCGGCGTTATTCCCTTTGCCAATACTACCCCCCCTTCATTCCGCCATCCATTTACACACGTTCGTTATTTAGGTAGCTCTCTGCCTCCCACTATCACTCTTTCCCTCAATATACCCCGTGAGAGTTTAGTTTTCTAAGTCCTCTTTTCTTATTCGTCCAAGAAATTTCAGCCATCTCTTTCTAATTCTGAGTATCAGTGTCCTTTTAGTTACCATTTTCTTTAAGACGTCATCGTTACTAACTCACTTCATCCATGGAATTCTCTTCCTGTAGAACCATATTTCTGTTGTTTCCAGTTTCCTCTTCATCTATGGTGATTCCTGAATTCACTGCCACACAAGAGGATTGATATAGCAATTCGCACTCTTTTCTTTGTTTCTAATGAAATTTTCCTGTTCCCTAGTACTTTGTTTAGCTTTTGGAATGCCATTTTGCGTTAATCCGATGCGCGTTCGGATTTTGGTGTCGATTTTCCCATCCCCGTTTAAACACTTGTCAGATATTTAAACTTCTGTACTTGTTTGACGTTGACATCTCCAATTCTTAGATTGCGCCATGAGCTTTTTCTCTTTCTTACAACCACCCTTCCTTTTTTTCTCTCGATTTCCTTTACTACCTTGTCTAGGATGTCCTGTAATTTTCTTTCTGTGTCTGTCATCGACACGGTGTCATCTGCATATCTTATATTGTTAAGACTGCTCTCCCGATAATATGTCCCAGTTGGGTCTTCAGCTCCATTAGGCTAGCCCCACCGTAGATGTTCAACAGATCCAGAAAGAAGATACATCCTTGACTTAAGCTCTTTTCTATATTAGTATACTTACTCAATTTGTTTTCTATCCGTATGTAGGCGGTTTACTCCCGGTATAAGTTCTCGATTATTCTAACATCCTTTTCGAATAGATCTTAGTTTTCCGGTTTAATTCTACTTCGAGCGTTAGTTATCAGGATTCGGATTATTAGCTTGATTATATGGTTCATTAACCTGGTTGTCCGATGGAGCTCGCATTTAGTTGCACCTGGTTTCTTAACTCATACTGAGGTCCATAAGCATGTTCTCACTGTCCTATATTTCGTTTGGTATTTCTGTGATACTGTCGATGCCGAAATTGTCAAAGGCTGTAAATATTTCTATTATAATCCCATCTGGTTCTGATGTTTTGTTCTTGTTCATCTTGTACAGAGCATCTTCAGACTTTAATATGTCCGACCCTTCTATATTTTTGTGTGTTGTAGGTTTCTCTCTATCTATGAAATAGTTCTCTGGTGTATTCTCTTAATTTTTTAAAAAAATAGGTTTCTCAAGTCTACTAACTGTTATTGCTCTTTCCAGTATTGATGGGAGCCTCCTTCCTAACATACTATGGAACGGCAAAATCTTGATTATGTCATTATTTTCTCTTCGAGTTATATGTGATATCCATTTAGTAGTTACTGTTGTTGAAAGTCCTCAAATGACGTAGATCCTGTTATCTGGTAAATGTGATTGTGTAGCGCAAGTTCACGAAGTTAAAAAAGGATAGTCCTCGCTAAAACCTACATGCTTCGTTCCTTCGAAGCCATTTTTAATCATTGATATGTGAAAATGGTTGAAGGCAGCTGACAGTTTATATATTTGCATGATGTTCGCATAAAAGTGTCGATCTTTTACGACGACGACTCTATTAAATACAAAAGAAAGTATTAAAAAAAAAAGTATTGAAGATTTTAAAAAGTCTATCCGGTGGAGTAATGGATAGCGGCTCGGATTGAGGAATCGGAGAGCCGAGTTCGAATTCCAGTCGAATCTATTACATTCACTTATGTGCTAATAACCTTGGGAAAGGTATGAATCCTCCTCTTCTCCCTCATGGGTAAACAGCACGATAGGCTGGGTTCTATAGACTGGATGGCAACTGGTCTACCGCAGAAAGAAATGGCAACCTACTGCGGGAAAAAAAATCTGCCTCGTCAGTCATGTATCGAAAGATACATGATCGCCTAAGCGTGTATCACGCATGGCACATAACTGACTGATCGACAAAAGTAGTGTGAGTGAGTAGTGTAACGAATATCAGCACTGAAAGTAAAATCGGTGGACGGGGTTCATATTCCAAACTAATCTGTTGCGTACACCTTTGCACAAAACGCTTTTGGAAAAGACTATGAAGTCGTATCTTCTCCGTCCTGCTGGAGGTTAAATAGCCTGGTTGTCCGATGTCTCCATCTTTGGGGGGGGGGAACTAAAAAGGAAAACTATGATCTCAAAACCGTGGAGAAGGCAACTATCTTTCCTATAAACGCGTGGCAATTAACAGATAATAAAGAAAAGGAATATATGGAGAACTATGACCTCATAAGTTCTAAACAGACAGAGCATTAAAAGCAAATCCACAAAAGCATCATAGTGCAAAGAAGCAACTTCAGTAACAAAAACAATAATATATACAATGACAGCAGTGAGAATAATAATGTTAATAACAATGGCATGAATCACTGTGGCACAAAGGAAATTTAATATACAAGCTACACTATTCCATACTAACGTGTATTTCTTCTTAAAGATCAAATAGACTTAATTCGTGACTTAAAACCATTTAATGTAACTTCCGAAAATTATATAACCATATTGAGATGAATGGAAAGCTTTGAAGCTAAACAAACCGACAGCATTAGCAATAGCAAAAACAACAACGAGAGTAATAACAAAAACAACAGACAGTAACGTTGCGTAAGGTTGAAGCGAGACATAATATGGCGGTATCGTTCTGGTGGAGCGATTGTTGAGAGACGAGTCGCATGTGTTGATGATAACTGACTTCCGGCGGAGACGCTAGGAAAAAACATCAAGAAAGATCCAGTTACTTTTAAAAATGGCGGAGAGGACGAACCTGGAGACTAAATGACAGCCAGATGATCCGGTTGCATACCGAGCACAAACTGTGCACAGAAAAACAAAACCACGCGTCAACCCATATCTGCGAACAGAAGCATCAGTACATATATGCACAAGTATGCGTACAGAATAAGATTAGAAACTTCTTTAAAGTGTGGATATTGAGTATAATGTTGGGAACCTGCGCTGTTTGTCTTCAATCTCTCTTTTTTAGACAAAGTCAATTGGGAAAATCAGCGACTTATTTCATGGTATTATTATCGAATACTTTCTCTCGTCAAGAGAAGGCGAATGTGTTTTGGTTTTGTTTTACTGTCGCCGTTATCACTCAGTAAGTAATGCTACAGTTGGCTGCTCATATCCAAGTATTCTGTGCACAAGGGTGGCTAGCCAATCCCTACTGAAAACGCCCGCTCAGGCACATTTGCGATAATTCAACGTTCACAGAGCCAACTTGTGATTTATACTGCAACTAAGTTGAGCGGAGCTTAGTTGCAGTTTCTGGAAGAGAGCCCATAATTTGGCGTGTTCAGTAACTAGACAAGGCAAGTAAACACAAGACCTTCGTTACGAAGACATGTGACTATGTTAGTATCGATCGCTTTTGAACTTTATTCGGGGAATTTGAGCAGTGTGTGTGAAACGTAAAGTAATACAGACTTTTACTGTTACCCTTTGTAAGAAGACGATGGAAACTAAACAATTGCTTAAGTAATTTTCATGGTCAAATTCCCAGAACCTTTAGCTCGCAGTTCGCATAATAAAGCTGTGTGGCTAAATAAAACTCTTCTATAGTAGGATTTTACAAGCAAATAGTAGTTGTGTGTTACTTCGCTGTTAATCGCCTGTTAATTTTTTCAACAAGTTGAAAGAATTAACAGTCGATTTTTTTCTTCTTTTCTTCGCTTAGTTTGTTTAATGGCATATTCAACTCTTTATGGGTCATTTTTGCCGAAACTTAATTTTCTTGGGAGCTTTTTTTTTTTTCAAAAATGCATATTTTTACAAAAATCTATTTCCGGTATTTTTTTCTTTTTCCTTGTTACAAAAATGTATTGCTCGTAATTTTTTACCGTGAAAATATATTTTTATACTTTCATAGTGTTTTGACCCAAGTTTGGGAGCTGACTATTTGTCCATAGCTGGGACCCTAACAGGTGCTACCACCACGTGTCAGGGTGAACCTGGGAACAATAACAATTAAGAGGTGGTTCCATGCTCCCCAGAACTTCCCTATCAGAGGTTTTGCTGCCGGATGTAGCTTATCGTCATATCTCGGGCGCGTCTTCGCTTAGAAATTTAGTTAAGAAAATAGATAAAAACGGATAAAAAAAATGAAAAATGTAGGATTTTGAATGACCTCACCACGAATTTATTCTAAAATAAGGAAATGGCACGGACAACTAGACAATTTTGGAATTTAGGGGTTGTAAAAGTGACCATATTTGGTGATAACAGAAATGGTTTCTTTCTTTCTTTCTCAGCCTATAAATATCCTCTGTTGGACGTAAGCCTTCCCCAGATTTATGGGGAGGAATGGACCATTTACCCACGAAACTGACCCAATGACTTTTGGTAGTGGCGGATGTGACACACTTGGGTGATTATATTACTTTTCGATTCAGGATCACACAGAGGTAGCTGCGCAAATGAATGTATCGAACCCAACTGGAATTCGAACTCGGCACACCGATTTCTCATTTCGAGTTGTTATCCATTACACCATCCGCACATTGAGACTTATAGCGCCTGATATTCCCAAGAGGCCACCTATCTAAATACTGACCAGGTTCGAAATTGCCTTAATTTCAGTGATCGGACAAGAACCGTTGTTTCAAAGTGATACGGGCGTATGAAAGAGATGGTTTCAGCTATCTGTGAAAGGTGATCCGACTGAAGAAAAGAAATCGAACCAGAAGGGATTCGGGCTCATTAACAATTCTAACTAATAGGGAAATTAAAAATATAACCGGAAAGGTCCACGATAGTTATGTCTTTGCAAACCTCATATAATGGGCCTCACATGGGGTTTTCAGCATTTGTTAGTTTCATGCTCGAGAGAGCCTTGTTGTTGGTTTCACTGTGTCTTTGGTGTAAACCCACAATGCACACTTCCTCACACACACACACACACACACACACACACACACACACACACACACATATATATATATATTAATATCAAACATTTAAATTCTATATGTAATAATTTTTATTTCATGAAAGCTATAAAAATAGCCTTCAATCTCTCAGACCTGCAAAGCAAATACTGGACATAGAGCTTTCCTTGGATCTTTCTCCTTGGAAATTTCATACGGATTACCAATTTAATTTATTACACACACACACACACACACACACACACACACACACATATATATATATATATATATATATATATATATATATATATATATACAGGATGTCCAGTAAAAAATGGTAGGTTCAGAAACACATGAAAAAACCGTTGGAAACTGGTGACTGATTTCTTCACAAATCGTCAATTCCCACATCGGATGTAATTCTTTGAAAAGTACGATAAATTGATGCTCAAAATACAAGAAGGTCAGAACGAAAGACGAAAGTTGTCTGCAAATAACGAGTCACAAGATTGAGCAGCAATTAATCAATTATAAAAGAACAAATCAGAGTTACGTAACTACGCGAGAGCCGAATGATTATTCAGGGTCAGGAATACTCAAGGTTATTCAAGGTCAATTATTCCGGAGAGATAAAATGGTGATAATAAATTTAACGCTTTTTTACCGGACACCCTGTAGTATAAATGGTATAAATAAATAAATAATAGTATCAATTTATGCTATATATATATATATATATATATATATATATATATATATATATATATATATATATATAATTTATTTATTTATATATATATATATATATATATATATATATATATATATATATATATCGTGATAAGGAGACAATATGAAAGACTTCCACAGACAATGCGTTTCGCCTTCATGTAGTTAGCGCTTTCAGGTCGGAATGAAAGACAGACATTTGTGTAAGAAAAATGCTTTGTTATTTTTTAGGATGTTATAATAAATGATCTTCTCTGACACTACATCCAAAAATCGCTCTTTCTGTATTGAAGCTGAAGTCATAACGCGTTGTTTGTAAAGGTTTTACACTTTCTGTCATTATCTCCACTTTGTCCGGATACACCCATATAAACATATATTATTATTATTATTATTATTATAACCGTTATATTTAGTGGATATTTATTATTAGTATAAACGTTTTAATTAGTACATATGTCTGAGTTACTATCCCTGTTTTTTGTTTTTTTTTTCTTGGAAAGTGTAATTAAGAAATCAAGAAGTCCCACTAAGTCATAACGTAGCTTCCTTGTGCCTTTTTTTTTTTTAATATTTTCATAAAAAATCTCCTGATAAGTTTTCCTCTTTGGTACCTCGACTTTATGAATTTAAGCGCAGTACTAGATTGGCAGCTAGGTTCCATCATGGTACTGTCGAAATTGCTAGGTGTAATTATAAGTTCTATACTGATTGCTTCTTCGCATGCACTACTCGCATATGGAATTCTCTTCCAACTACACTCAACTTTGATCCCAGAAATTTAAATGCAATGTCAATTGTCAACTTCTGTCTCATTGAACCCCGTTATTTAATGTCCTCTCTTGTTAATAATGATTTTTCCCAGACTCATTCACTCTCGATAACGCTTTACGTCTTAGTGGCTTAGTGAAAGCTGGTTGCTATTAATGTCACTGTTTAAGAAAACAAAAAAAAAACAGAGATAGCGTGTACCCAATGAATACAATGTTTATAGTAATATGGAATAAGGTTGGCTTAAAAAATCGATTAACATTTATTGTTTAATGAGTGTACTGATAAATCATCAGTTACCTCCCCTTAAGATCTAGGAGGTATAAAAAGCACCCTGCTCATCAGTAGACGAGTAGTCAGAGTAAAGTACAATAAAACTTTGGTATAAGTTTATTCATCGGTTCTGTTTTTACTACACTGGGTATGCGTTTTTGAGTTGAGGTTCCTGTTATTTTAATTATTGTAACTCAAACGGACATGCATCGTAGTGTACTCCTATATGACAGTGAGTGCTGGACAATCTCATCACAGATGGAGAAGAGACCTGAGGCAACAGAAATGGGGTTCTACCGAAGGATGCTGAGAATATCATGTACTGAACACCACGAAGTTTCAGAGAAAATGGAAACAGACAAGACATGACATACGATGCATCAGAAAGAGGCAGTTGAAATTTCTCGGGCACATAATGAGGAAAGGGGACTTGGAAAATTTGACACACACAAAACATATTGACGACAAAAGGGGAAGAGGAATGCAGCGCATAATCTGTGTAACGAGATTGTGCAAAATAGTTGTCAGGGATTGGGAGATATAGCAAAAAATTAAAATTTATTTAGAGTTACAAAGGGAGGGAAGTTGTGGAAAGCCATGATCGCCCACGCTCTGAAGGGACACGTCATATGAAAGACGGAGGTAGTACTCTAGCGTCATTGCAAGTAGGAACTATATTCAGAACAAACAAAATCAAAGAAAAATAAATAAATAAATAAATAAACCGAACCGGATTAGCCGAAAAGAAAAAAAAGTAAGAAAAGCGAAACAAACGAAAAAAAAAAATCACGAGGAAAACTGCCCGAACCCAGAGAAAACGAACCGTATTCAATAGTCCAGATCAGAAAATCGAAAACCAATTCAGAAAAGACCGGAAAGACAATCCATTACATTATCACTAAGTGCTCTACCACCTTCGTAAGTTGGAGCTAAAAACAGAAGAAAACAAAACAAGAAAGAAAGAAAGAAAGAAAGAAAGAAAGAAAGAAAGAAAGAAAGAAAGAAAGAAACATTGTCCTGCTCTTTTATAAATTGGTTTTCAGTCCTGGATATTCTGGTCGTATATATTGAGCACTGCTTGTTCGCGCTGAGTTTACGTAGATATTTATTGGATGCTCAGGGCCGGATTTTAAAAAAATTGTTTATTATATATATATATAAATTCGGTAAAGCGAATTGAGTTCTCTCAGTCACTGTGTGTTTATCTAAAAATAAATACGCTTTAATTCATCCTTGTCCCTGCCATGCCCCAAAGGCTTAGTGGTAGAATCTCCGACTGACACCAATTCAGCCGGGTTTCGATCCTCGGCAAAACGGACGTCTAGCCACACTGATGAGCTGTGATACAGCGAAATAGTCTGTCTGTAGATGATTATATATACGAATGAATATTTATTCATATTGTCCTTTTACAGATATATTCTATCTGAAATTGTGCATATATATATATATATATATATATATATATATATATATATATATATATATATATATATTAGGCAATAATAGAATGACAAAGTGAAAAAATTCTATGAAATGCGTTTCTGCCTCTAGAAGGATTTCATCGAACGAAAGTAATATTTTTATTTTCATCTATACAAACATTACTTTTAGTCTGATGAAGTCTTTCTAGAAGACGAAATACATTACACAGAATCTTTTACACTTTGTCATTCAATTGACTAACATTGTTCCGATATAATATTTTATATCATATTTCATATATATATATATATATATATATATATATATATATATATATATATATATATATATATATATTTTATTATTGCGTATATTTTGGCAGCATGTTTTCATTGAAACATGTTTCATTGAATAATTCAGACAAGTTTTATCTACTTATATTCAATTGGATCTTTTCATATTCACGGACAAGGTTTTGGTGTCATTATTAAGAGAAGAAAGAAAATTTTGTCTTTGAAAATGATGAACGCAATATTTGATGATGAACACTACAATATTTGTCTCGAAATAAACAACACCATTGTGTTATGTAGAAATTACTCGGAATAAAATATGTATCAATGTAATTTTCTCTTTTCCTTTAATAATGACACAAAAAAGCTTCTCCGTGAATATGAAAGGATCCAGTTGAGAATAAGTAGGCAAAACTTGTCTAAATTATGCAATAAAGCATGTCTCTCTCTCTATATATATATATGTGTGTGTGTGTGTGTGTGTGTGTGTAATAAAATATAGTTTTCAGGTATACTATATTTATGAGTAAAAGTGCTCAGTATCAGAGATAAAGCGTATATAAATATAAATTGGACATTGAGGTCAGCACCAAGCGGCAACAGTCTGTTTCATGATTCAATGCAATCTTTATGACCTGAAGTTTGCGCTGAAGCATGAAACAAACTGTGGTTGCAATATATATTGTTCAGTCCAGTGTTATACTGACTGAGTGAAGCCTGAGAGCCTTAGCAAACTATTACACTATTTCCAATAAAAGATTAGGAAGTCAATACTGAAAAGAGCGATAACAGCTACCGGGCTTAAGAAACCTATTTTTCTGAAAAGTTGTTTCAAGAGAAAGATTTTATGAGCTTCAACTGAAAACAGTGCTAGCTGTTCGGTAAATGAATTCCAAATGTTTCCTTGTAGGGAAACGGCTAATATTACTATTATTATTATTACCATTAGCAAAAACAGTCCCTAGTTTGAAACTGTTCACAGTTCCTATGCTGTAACGATCTAAATATGTCTCCTCTGTTGTCAGCAAATTCGGGTAATATAAACCTCTTATTATTGGCGTGCTGGAAGTGTTGAGTGAAACGGAACTTATGAATGAATGATACCTTCTTTATTTCTTTGTATGTTTTCTTTACTTTTCTCATTTGGTCAATAGGTACGTGTTTTTCTACAGTTAACTTAAGATTAAACATAAGCAGACTCTCAAACTATAAGTGTGTGTGTGTGTGTGTGTGTGTGTTTATCCTTAATTAAGTTTTCTTCATCATTTATCGCAGCAACTCTACCAGATGTTCATTAAATATCGCGAACCTCACAACTATCATACACCGTGAAACATTTATTGGTTCAATATTAAGATGATGTATTCGTAATGCTACATAATAGATAGATAGATAGATAGATAGATAGATAGATAGATAGATAGATTTAAATTATAAAAAAAACAACATCCAGCGTTCATATGATTAACGTGAATCACGTTCTGTCACGCCAATGTAGATTTGGTTGAAATAAAATCCAATTTTCTGATGACGCCGTTTGATCAGCGTAACACGTCAAAACAAAATATTTTCCAAATTGTCTTATAAATTTCCCATCGTTTTATATAAGAATAAAAAAAACGCTGGCTGTTGTGTGACCGCCCACAAATAAACCGCGTGTCCTCAAGAAACTGTAAGTTGCGTGCGAAAAAACAATATAGAAGTATATTTTATATATTCTATTTTTATATCTATTTCTTTATATAGAGTTGAAAATACTAGTGTTTCTGTCTTTTTATCTGTTTTCTCTCAATCATCGACGAAGTTTTAATAAAAGTGAAACATGTTAGATTGATATGTTTCCTATGTGTTTATTATTTGATCATCCTGTCGGATTCTGGTCTGTATTTGATCTGCACTTGATCTTTTTTTTTATATATATATATATATATATATATATATATATATATATATATATATATATATTTGACGCATTTTTAATAAATCTTACAAGGGATATTACAGTTTACCTAAGCAGCCAGTACGTATTTACGTATGAATGCATATATATATATGTATGTATGTATGTATCTGTCTCTCTCTCTCTCTCTCTGTGTGTGTGTCTTTCTCTCCATATATATATATATATATATATATATACGAGGGAATGTCAAATCACACACTTATATAAAGTTGTTAAGGCGAAAGTGCGGATAATTTTTAACTTACCTCGTGTATATATTAAATGACAATTGGAAAAAAAACCTTCATGAAAGTATAATGTTTTGAAAAAATATCCGACAATTCATTTCGCCCAGTTTTGGGCTTCATCAGACCGAAGACGAAAAGTGGATTTTTTTTTTTTTTTTTTTTTTTTTCAATTGTCATTTAATGTATAATTGTCGGGATCATTTACCCAAATTCTTAGCATATTGTCGACATGGAGGACGCATGCATAAAAACATATCTTTCATTTATTTTCTACCCATTCTGATGGATTTCTATCTTTAAACTCGGACACTTAAAACAAAGAACATAAAATGTTAAACGTCTTTTTTTTTTTTTAAAGTCATTTATTTTCTTTCTTTTCTAGTCACGAGCAACGTCAGCTTGGGAAAAATATCTGATCTCATTATTTTAACTAAACACACAAATACATACACACGCAATTTACTATTCGTCTTCGAACTGGTAAAGCCTAAAATGGGCGAAATGTGTTATCTGATATTTTTTCGAAACATTATACTTTCATGAAGGTTTTTTCCAATTGTCATTTAATGTATAACTCTGTCGGGATCATTTAGCCAAATTCTTAACACACACACACACACACACACACACACACACACACACACACACACATGTATATATATATATATATAAAAGTGGACACTGAAATCAACACCCAGATGTGACAGTCAGTTTTATGCTCGAACGCAATCGTCAGGCCATATGCGTTGTGTTTTTGTTCGACTATTTATATAGACAAAGTCAGTGATGCATTGTGGGTAGTTTATTGTATTGTTCTAATGGTTATTTTGGTGGGCGGTAGCGGTTATGCTTCGAATTATTCTAGGGGCGATTGAGTGGAAATAATTTTGGATCCGGCTACAGTTTTTTGGCTATTTATAGTGTTGCTGTTAACCTGTTGTTGTTATTATTATTATTATTTATTGTTTTGCTTTTGGTTGTTATTATTGCGTGTACTTGTGTGTATGTGTGCGCTCGGGGTTTGTTAATTTGTTTATTATTTACGCTTCGTACCGACTACGTGTTATCGAATGCTTGGCAATTTCTGATAAATATTCATCTGCGGGCACAAACAACAAGTTTATTAGCAGTGATAATTTTAGGGATTTCCCAAGCGTAGCTTGGATGTGGCACAAGGTCGAAAGTAAGGGGCACCCAGTGAGGATCGAACTCACTACTCCTTCGTAATAGTTTCAGCGAGACTAACTTGCTAACCATTACACCATCTCGAGGTGCCCAAGCAGTGATAATTTTAACATGAAAACAATGTTAAAAGATTTCAGTTGAAGTCAACTCAAACATTTTTATTGCCTTAGTTGTCTATTATAAAGTTGGCGTTTGAAGTCAGATTTCGTAATTGATCTCTTGTAGTTCACGTATTAATATTAATTTTATATTAGGTACTGTCACTAATTCGCTGAAAAAAAAGAGCATACCATGATGAAATAAATGCCCCAAATTTGATAAAAAACAAAGTTTCGTCGTTAAAAGAGGGGAAAAGAGTACTGAGTTGCTACGTGATATCTGTCTTCCTATACGGCATCGAATGCTGGACGTATCCTCAAGGATGAAGAAGAGACTCGAGGCGGCGGAGATGTGGTTCTACAGAAGGATGTTGAGGATATCATTGACCGAGCATGTGAGCAATGATGAGGCCTTGGAGAAGATGCAAACAAGAAGGAAGCTTGGTCTTAACATAAGGAAGAGGCAGAAGAAATTTCTGGGACACGTGATGAGAAAAGAGGGCTTGGAGAATCTGATACACACGGGACGAATAGAGGGAAAAAGAGACAGGGAAAAGCAGCGTGGCGGGCTTGGGAAGGTAGATGGCGTGGCGTTGTCTGGGGGAGTCGGCAGAAACACAAAACCTGTTGAGAGCCACAACAAGTGAAGGTAAGTGAAGGGCCATGATCGCCTACGTCCTAAAAAGCACATAAAAAGAAAGAATTATATTTTTAAGTCTTTTTAACACGTTCGAAATTTTGGTTAAAAATCTTGTTTTTTCTTGCGTCAGCGGAAGAACCAGGAATAGGAAATTTTACCGTTTCTTCTTTTGTTTGCTGAGAAATACACATCGGCTTAGAAATTCTTTCAAAAATCAAATAATTGTCGGATTTTAATTAAACTTTCAGAACTTATTCACAAATGAATTAAATTATTTCAGAAATGTATATTTAGAAAATCTTGGTAAAAATATTTTCTTTTACATTTGTTACTTTCCACTTATTTAATTTTAGGGCATTTCTAGAAATTAAATTTTAACTCACTTCATGTTTATATTATAAAAGCAGAATTGGAGAATTTAAATCACGAATTTTTTTTTTGTAAAAGTTACTGAAAATCTGCTCTGAATCGTAAAATAAAAAGGCAATAAAACTAAGACATTATTTAATTAGAAAAGCTTTTAATTGGTTTTATGAATAAGATATAAGGACACTATTATCATAAGAAATGCTTTTCTCGGTGAATAATGTATTTTTACAAGAAATGTTTTCACTTTTTTAAAATTTTAATTAGAATAATATATAAAGTTTTAATTCTTTTAAATTTCTGTATTACTTAAGTGATATTGTTATTAAGTAAAAACTATAATTACTTATCATAAATGGAAAACTTAGTACAAATCATCAAATATCAATATTTTTGAAAGAATTTAGTCTGACGAACTTCTAAAGGACAAACCGCGTTACACAACATTTACCACTTTGTCATAGGTATAAATACATATACATATGCCTACACACACACACACACACATATATATATATATATATATAGACATACATACATAATTTAAAGTCGTCTGACAAAATCTATGTGTTTAATTTTATATTAATTTTTTTACAGATTGTACATAATCTGTAGCATATCTGGATCAAATTTATGGAGAAACTGTACAAAGTTCATGAGGTGCTAAGTTCATTTATATATATATATATATATATATATATATATATATATATATATATATAGTTGTTAATGTTATCAGTGCCATAAAGAAGAGTTTTTAATTAGCTTCAAACTGGCATTTTTAGGAGCGCTATAATTCCGATTTAAATATGAGTCCATCAGGTTGGGTGACGGCATGTGTACAACAGTTTGTAAGTATTAGTTCAGAAGAAAAAATTCGTAGCATTTTTCATTAGATATTTGCACTTACGGCCATATCACGTTGTTACTGTGATTTACAGTCATGTCCCGTCTCTACTGGCACTTACGGTCATGTCACTTTGTTATTTGCCCTTATGTCTACATCACGTTGTTATTGGATAGTTAACATTAGCGGGCACATTGTGGGGTGACTACAAAAAACGTTTTTGCACCCTTGCAGAAACGTTGTAGAGACGTCATTTTGTTGGCCTGCACTTGTTTTGCGACTCAAACGAACAATCGTTGCCATTTTTGGGATGCTCGTTATAGTAGAGACTTTGTAATCGGTGATACAACTATAGTAACGCCGTTGAACAATACTGGTGTCAACCGCCTTCGAATAGCACTCGCACTAACAGTACTTGCTCGAAAATACACGCTCGAATAGTAATTACTGTATAGTAATCCGAATAGAGAAATAGTATAGTAAATAGAGTAGAGAATAGCGGTCCGTATAGTAATAGAGTATAGAGGAGGAATAGTGATCCGTGTAGTGATCAGTATAGACTAGAAATAGCGATCAATCTAGACGTCACGCGACTTATATCGCAAGATAAAGTTTGGTCAAGATTCAGTCCTTTGGTAGTGAAACTGGAATGACCTCTCCAAAGCGCACTCCTGGGCAATGGCATATAGAGGCTGTGCGCTACTCAGAAAAAATGCTCCCCTCTCACTGCCTTGCCGACAGGATCCAAAGAAATACGCGATATTACACGACGGCTTGATTGCAGGAGTTGCCGGAAAGTTGTCAGTGTTGACAGCCAACCGCCTTCGGGGCTCTACATCGAGTTTTCTGTTTGGATTTACTTCCATAGCCTTTTTCTTTGGATATGACCGCAAGGCAGCGGAGGTTTAAAATATACGGTTTTCCTTCCCCTAAATAAATTGCCTTCTTGAGCTGTTATGCTGTATTTACCCGAAGCAGCCTGTTATGAGGCGCCAGTTTTCCGCTTTCGCCCATTATCTGGCTTGGAGCTGGACCTGAGACGCATGTCGCGAAAGCATTTTATAGACATTGGAAGCCTGTCCACACTATCACTCCCGACTATGACAATCTTTCAGTTGGTACTAATAAATGCTAAATGTTACGTTATTCCGCCCCAGTCCGGTTAATGTTAAAAGTTACACCCCAACACAATACTTGCCGAAGAATTATATCGCAATTATATTACTTCCGAAGAAGCTGCTGTATTTTTTCGCGATTATAACTTTTTTATAATCTTGTTCACCTAATACAAGGTCCGAGAGCAACTCAAGATAGAGGCTTACTGAATGAGGTAGGCTCAAAGAGAGGAAGTAAGAAGTGAATATTATGAGGATGTTTAGGATAGATAACGGTTGGTCCTAGACTTTAAATTAGGCTCAAAAACATAGTGATCGGGGAAGCATCCACTTGGGAGTCTGTTCCACAAAGTAACAGTTCTAGGGAAGAAGATATCTGAGTGGAACTTACTCTTTACAACTGAAATACGAAGGGAATGTGAATGCGTGTATATGTGGCATGGTGAGTCCTAGCTGTGAATGTCTCAATTGTTGAAACTAAAAAGTGTAACTCTTGATAGTCTTCTTGATAATATACAAAAAGCGACTCCTTTGCCATAAATATGGGAGGGGACTGCAAGAAAACTTATCGCAGGTGAATACTAATAGATTTTAGATATCCAGGTAAAGGATGCTAAATTTTCTGTTCATTCAGAAAATGAAACCAATTTCGTCTTCATACTGATATGAACGGAATTAATTAACATTACGTGAGATCTTGGAATTCGAGATATATTTTATCCAGCAATTATTACAGTAACTTCAACAGTAAATCTGATCCAGACTGTCACGGAACATACACTGTAGGCCATAACTTTGCGGACACCCGCTGAACATAATAATTGGTAAATTTTATACTATTATTGAATGAATTAAATCCTACTAAGCAAAGGCACTGAAACTATTTAACCTATAGAGTCCAATTTTTTAGAGAAGGGGTTATCTAAAATTCTATAACGGCACAGGGTACTAACAATACTAGTTGAAGACTTAGCAACTGATTCACTATAATATCCTGGGGGTTAGCATCAGCCATGCCGATAGAAGTCAAAAATCATTCTTGAAGATGACTAAAAGACAGCAGTTTCGTTATGGAGGCGTTCAAATTTACAAACCATTTCTTACTCTAGCTAAAAAAAAAAGATTGAAGGTCATATTGCAACTGAAATGTGTAGTGTTTTTTAAAGGTCATTTATCGATGAACAAACAACCATATCATTTAGTGTGCGTATTTCATTATTATCATCGTCATCATCATGTTTATTGGCCGAATGTGGTCGTAGGGTTGCTTCGCAGTTTAGCTCCTGACCAGTTTCCACTCTATATCTCTGGTGAAAACTGGATAGATATTCATTCACGCATAGCGTCTTGGGCAAGTAGACCTGTTGAAGCCCATCCCTCTCTAGGTCACACCCCTTCAAATGTTTATCAATTTGAAGGCCCTTATTCATCGATAATTTAATTTAAAATCGATAATCTAATTGTGATATAATTGTTAATTGTTCTGATGACCTCAAGCTATTTACAACCCGGAATACTGCAACGTTAATCACAGGCAGAAAAAAATGGGATTGATTTCATTTTAAGCGCATGATGTTCGATTCTATCGAAGAAGAGATTATATCGCGTTCATAACACTGAATATGCGACTCTATCCTTAGGATATTGAGCACTACATTCAACAAAATCACAGATAAACTGTGTTTAATTGGAATATACATTTCTATAAAGAAATATATATATATATATATATATATATAATTTTGTAGTAGTAATTTGCATCTTCTAATGTAACAGTTTATAATAAATATTTATTAGCACTACTCTTATATTAAGCACTGTTTTAATTAATGTTATGAACGTTTGAATTTTATTCTTTTCGTTCTTTTACATTTGGATATATATATATATATATATATATATATATTCAAGAATTCAAGAAAGACATCCGGATTACTAACACAAAAACAGAGAACGTCTCATATCGAGGACATTTAACATTGAAAAACATAAGGAAAAAATTAATTATTTTTAATAATATGTGGAAATCTCTGCTTTTACCTGAAGACGGTCGCGAGACCAGAAACTCGTGTAGTAAAATTATAGAAAATAAAGCATAATATTTTATCTAAAAAAAATCCACATTACAACCAAAAACGTTTGCGGCACCTCTCTTCTCTTCTTTTTAATATACATACTTTTCTCTCGTTGGAACCACTACAACCTCTTTTTTTTATTTTATATATATATATATATATATATATATATATATATATATATATATATATATATATATATATATAAAGAGGTATTGTAACAGTCCTAATATTTACATCATTCAACTGTTGTCCTCATATTTATTATCATATTTCCGACGTTTCGCTCGTTGTACGCTCTGGCCTTCTTCAGGTGATATACGCTGGAATTTCGAACGGAACCCTTTATTTAATCCACGGGGCTAGATTGTTCGAATTCCACTTGCCATGCATTTTTTTTGGGGGGATATTTCAGTTAATTCCATTTAGTAACATAACTCTCCAAGTTTTTGTTCCCTCTGCTGTGGTTGTATTGAACTCACAACTCTTTGGATCATGTCATTTTTTGGATTACTTCAACCAACGTTTTTATCTACTGAGCCACAGCAAAGGGAATAAAACTTGGATATGTACCTTCTTCATTATAGATAGACGAAAAATATACGATTTTAAAAAACATATTTATTAAATATGACGTATATAGTAATAATAATATTGAACTATGTCTAAAAAAGTCCATTATTTCCTATACTCATGTGTATATATATATATATATATATATATATATATATATATAGCGGGGATATATAATAGTATCCAAAACAAAACTAAAGATAACGACACAAAGTGGAAAAGCTATAAACGGCGTGTTTGGCTGAGAGCGTCTGCTCTATCTGGCTTCTTCAGGTTAGAATGAAAGACAAAAATGTATGCAAACAAAATGCGTAGAGATCTGTGAGGGTAAGTGGAGACCATAAATCAAATAACCTTATCACATCCGATGTCCGGACCCTGTGTGCGTCTAAAAACACCACGGAGGAGTAATGTGAATTATATGCGTGTACCAATGTTTTTGGTGGGGGTACGGAGACAACCGATGCATTCTGTGCGTATGTTAAATGTTGGCTAAATTTATGTATTAATTTGGGGATCTTGATAATATATATATATATATATATATATATATATATATATATATGTGTGTGTGTGTGTGTGTGTGTGTGTGTGTGTGTGTGTGTGTGTGTGTGTGTGAAATAAAAGAACAGTCAGATTTATAATCCACAGTTCGTTAGCATTTATTTTAAAAGCCAGTACTCGATACACAGTAGAGTATAATATTATATTATTATTCAAAAATATGTATTTATTGTGACACAGAAATTACCATGTTTCGGAACTAAAAACTAAACTTTCAATTAAACGTAAAATTAATGTTATTCAACATCGCTTGAGAATGGAATAAAAACTTTAATTTTAAGCTTAATTTAAAATTAACTTTTTAGTTCCGAAACATGGTAATTCTGTGTCGTGATGAATACATATATATATATATATATATATATATGTGTGTGTGTGTGTGTGTGTGTGTGTGTGTGTGTGTGTGTGTGTGTGAATGAAATGTTTAAAAATTAAATTTAAGCAACATTGAAAAGTTAAATAATTCAAGTTTTTTTTTAGATTTTCTATTAAATTTAAAACCCTTTCATCGTCGTATGCAAATTTGACTAGTTTGAAGCAGTTTATCGTATGTGACGAGAATTCTGTGAAAATATGCGCAGTTTTGTTTTTACGAACTACTGAGAGCCGGGAGCAATCTCCATTTTAAATCGTCTGATTTTTGCACAGACTCAGCGTCGACTTCACGGATGTTTATTTCCTGTTTTGCTATTCAAGGCTGATAACAGTTAAAGGCTTATGTTTTCGAAAGATTTTGTCGATTCATAAAGATCAATGAGTAAACATTACAGCTGCTCAAAGTTAAATATAACAAGCTTTATATAAACTTATACAAACTCAGATTTGGCACATCGTGAAACTGAGACACTTCAGTTTGCAATGTATACAGTTAACTATATATATATATATTAACTATATATATATATATATATATAGTGCGAGGGATAAGTCGTCGTCTAAATGACACAAAAAGAAAATAACACTGACATCTCATTTTACCAAAATTACACAGAAATATTTTCAAATACTAAAGAGTAAATTTATACCAGGTCAGAACCGATAACATTGCAGATTCTTATTTGTATTGTATTAAGAATTTCTAAATACATAGCAGCGGCACCAGATGTGACAATAATATTCAATGCCCGGACGAATTGTAGACTTATAAATGTGTAAGATAGATTCTGGCGAGAAAAATTTTCTAGCACGACATAATAAAGCAACTTTCTCAGCAGCAGACCTAGCAACTGATTCAACTTCCATTTCATGTCAGCAGAACACATTAGCCTGAGAAGTATCAACGCGTCACTCTCCTGGAGGCTGGCATCAGCCGTGAAGACTGAAGTCAAAAAAGATTATCTAAGACGATTAAAAGAGCAGTTTTGGAGGCGTTAAAATTAACAAGCCAGTTCTTACCCCAGTCAACAACAGATTGTAGATCATTTTTAGATCAGCTATCAAACTGACCTTATGAAAACAACCAGGCCAGCCATTAAGACATGAGTAAATAGCTGTGTCATCAGTATATATACTGAGTTGAGAACTGATGTCATCGGAAAAGTCGTTGATGAAAATTAGGGACAACGTAGGTCCAAGGATATAGCCCTGGGGGCAACCGCAAAAAGATCCGACTATATCTCTGAGATGAGGTATTATGATTATTTACATTATTTACTTTATTCGGACAGTTATTCTCATCTTCATTGCTATATTCACAACGTTTCGGCCGTTGTACGCTCCGACCTTCTTCAGGTAATTAGAATTTCGAACTGAACCCTTTATTTCGTCCACCGGAGTAGATTGTTCTAGTTCCACGTGCCATGCCCCTTCCGGATGTCTCAGTTATTTCCCTTTAACTCAACCTCAACTCTCCAAATTTTGATTCATCACTGCTGTAGGCTGGTATTGAACTCACAACTCTTTGGGTCTAGTAACCGGATCACTAGTCACAACGTCTTTATCCACTGGGCCATGTGAATATGGCAATGAAGATGAGGATAACAGTCTGAATAATGTAAATAATCTATATAAGCAAAAAGATCCCTTTCATTTCGCGATTTGATGAACGATTATGTATATAATGTGTTAAGATTTCAAGCTTCATTTTTCTGGGAATTTCAGACGAATGTTTGTTTTGATATATACATTAATAAACGTAATACGTCGTCTAAGGAGTTTCATAATCTATACTCCGTGATGAAGGGTTCTTGATACTTTAATGATGACACTTGTTCCATCAAATTCACTGCGGAAGGATACACTCGAATTCTGAATAAAGAAAAGTGATAGTTTTGTTCTTAACAATTTCTTTATATAACTGTTTGAATAACAAATAGTTCATGTTTATAACGGTATTTTCCCCATAGGTGTAGATAGATTCACCTATCGTCCAGTTCACACTCTTCCTCGGTCTTTTATTGCGTTTCGGATCCCTTCTAAAGTCTACTTCAATTCGATACTTTCTAACGTCTCCACCTAAACTCTGAAATTTCATTTACTATTTATTTAATCTTCTTTCCCTCAATAGGAGTAGAAGGTTTGCCTATCGTTCGCTTCTATCCTTTCCGGTCTTTTGAATAATATTAGAAGTTTATCCCTTGTTTCATGTTTAGGATTGAGTTTCCAGCTCCATCTAAAGTCTTTTCGTTCTCCTTCACTCTTAGATCCTTGCGTCATAGTGGCATTATCGCCTTGCTTGGGGTGAATTGATTTAAAAAAAAACGTTTTGGAGTCAGGCAAATCTTTATTTATATTCAGTACCACAAATGCTATAAATCAAAGCGATAATACGAAACGAGGTAGTTAAAATCGGGTGTGCAGAAAACGAATATTTTTCTATTTCACTTCGCACAAAGCTTTTAAAATCTCTGTTAACTGCTTCCAAAAAAATCTTTATTTCAGGCAGTTCCTAAAAATTCACTTTATTTTCTCGTTTAACATAAGTATCTTGTCATACACTACAGTATTTCACAAACAATCCATTTTTAATACATGTTACGATGTACAGTGTAACCCGGATATAAGAGAGATTTTCTCTGGTCCCAAAGTGTTCCCATACTTACCTAAACAAAATAGACCAAACCCGGATATAAGAGAAACCCGGATATAAGATACTTCCTCTCCGGTCCCGACAACTCTCTTATATCCGGGTTACACTGTACAAGAACTTTTATTTCTTTTTATTTGGTCGAGTTAGCTCGAACATTCATGAGTCTATCACGCTAAAACATCATGTTCCTGCAGCGAGTTCGGAATGTTATTAGGGTAACATTCTATGGTCAGCTGGTCAATGTAGGTGGTTGCTGGGGGATCAACCCGTTTGACTAAGTGTCCAGAGCTGTAGATCACTTGCAAGTTCTTGTTTTGCTGGCCAGTAGTGTCCTGTAAAGCGAATTCTGCGTTCGCGTAAGATTGTAGAAATATCATGAATGGGTCCATAAAGGTGTGATTTAGTTGGATGTTGTCTCCAAGAGATGTTAAGTATAGCTCTCAGCATCCGAATATAGGTTCTATCAAGCTTAGAGTCTAGAGTTTTAGTTAATGTCCAAGCAATGGCAACGTACATTAACAGCGCCTCCATACTGGCTGGTAAGAATCTCCGTTTGAAGTTATTTGGTAAAATGTATTTCTTCTGTGCATACAATTGCTCTCTTTTCTAAATTTAATGTGTGTAAAATATGTCCAAATGTTTGCTAATTCGCATTCGTCTAAACTATTAGCCATTTTCGTTTATTTTGTTTCCTGTTTAGGACTGAGTTTCCGATTCCTTCTTTAGTCTACTTAACTATATAATTCTAACGTCTCCAGCTAAACTCTGAAATTTTATTTTCTAATATTTTTCTCTCCTCAATAGGAGTAAAAAGTTTCGCCTATTGTCCGGTTCACAATCCTCCCCAGCCTTTTAAACAGGATTAGAGGTATTTCCCTTGTTCCGTTTTAGATTGGGTTTTGCGGTTCTTTCTAAAGTCTTTTAAATCTCTTTCACTACCAGTAACCACTTCCGTATTAGTGGCATTATCGATTTGCTTGGATTGAATTAATTTTTTTTAATGGTCAAGGATTTTTATAATACTATAGACATGATGTGTAAATGATAATGCAGTGTAAAATTGTTGGAAGTAGGCATATTCTAATTTTTTCGAATATGACCATTGCATTGCGAATTTGTTCATAATTGATGTTATTAGGTTTTGGTTTCATTTTTTTTTTTATTATTAAAAGAAGTTCAATCATTTAAACGCTTTTTGCAGCTCGGTGGCTGAAGTAATTTTTCTTTTTTTTTTTTTTTTTTTTTTGCATATGAAATGAAATATGTGCGTTTGCGCGCAGGCGTTATAAAAATATCTGAAAGACATTTAAATGAACCTATCATGTAAATATATATATATCCAATACAAGAAAATATCTCCCTTCTACAAATTAGATGACACCGCTAAAACTGATATTAAATGTTTAAAAAAAATTATGTTCAGTCATTTTTTTTTTTTTTGGCTCACAATAAAAGGTTACTAGTTTCTTGAAGAATGGACTTTTCTCCCCTTTTTTGATCAAGGTTGTTCCGTATATAAGTATATATAAAATCAATGTATGATTTTTTTCCTGTCTGCATTACTGGTGTGAGCGTTTATCATTATTTATATTCCCATTTCATCTTTGTTGTTTTATCACAACGTTTCAGCCATATATTCTCAGCTGTATATTGATCTGGGTAACCTACGTGGAATTTTGAAATGAACCCTTTATTTAATATACGGAACTAGACTGTTCTTATTCTGTTAGATATCGTCTAGTTCTTATTTATAGTACAAATCAGTCATTCCTCACCCGTTTCCAATGAGTTCAAGTACACACAGCCCGACTCAAGGGTTGAACTCACAACCACTATTTCACTGAATTGACGAACAAACGCTTTAATCCACTAGGCCATTGAAATATTTTTCCGAAAGCACACGATAAATCTAAACGCGGCTTCACACATTAATTTGGGGTTTCTTTTCTTTTCGGCTCCCCTTTTCGGATATTTGCGCCCCCACCCCTAATTACACTGCAGCAAAGTTTTAAGACAAAAAGAGTTTACATCACGTGTTTACGTTTTGTTGTATTATAGCATCACCAGAAATAAACTGTGGCGGGAACGACATAGATGCAGTCGGTCGGATTCGGGATTACAATTTTCGGTCTATACACATATGGCAATTGCAAATAAATGTTTAAAATACGTCTAAAAGTATAAATATATAGGCAAATAGATAAATGAAAAAATATTATCGGATTTCTGAAGATTGTAATAGTGGAGGAAGACACCTTACCCACAGTGACCTATTTAGTAAATGTCCTCCTGCATCGAGTGGGCAGCCATAACACACACACACACACACACACATATATATATATATATATATATATTTTTCAAGCATGATTCTTAACGGATAAGAAAGACGTACGTTTTTAAAGCACTGTTTATTTCGTCTACTTTAATTTAATAAAGGAAATGTTTCGACCAGTGGACGAAATAAACACTGTTTGAAAAACAGAGCGTCTACTCAAATACGGATATCCACTAAAAATAAAGTATCAACTAATAAAAATATGTCCGATTAAAAAATAAAACTCATTACTTCTTAATAATAGGAATTGAGTCCTATCGGTCATTGGCGTGTTTATTCAAAAAGTAAGTACAGTGTAACCCGGATATAAGAGAGTTGTCGGGACCGGAGAAGAAGTCTCTTATATCCGGGTTTCTCTTATATCCGGGTTTGGGCTATTTTATATACATTAACACAGGCTCTAATTTGGGACCAGAGAAAATCTCTCTTATATCCGGGTTTCTCTTATATCCGGGTCTCTTATATCCAGGTTACACTGTACGTAAAAATTCGCCTTATTCTAAACCGAGAGCTCAGGGGTAAAATCTACGACTGATGCCAAATCAGTCGGGTTTCGCTCCCGGTTTGAGGCAATCAGATGTCTAGCCACACTTATGATCTGTGAAACAGCGAAACAGTCTGTCTGTAGATGATAATATATATATATATATATATATATATATAGAGAGAGAGAGAGAAAGAGAGAGTGGGGTATAGAGAGAGAGAGAGGGTGGAGAGAGGGAGGCACGGTGGAGTAATGGATAGCGACTCGGACTGAGGAATCGGACAGCCGAGTTCCCTTACATGCTAATACACTTGGGGAAAGTATGAATCCATCTCTTCCCTCCCCGCTTGAGTGGTGAACGGCCTAGAAGGACAACTCTGAATTTTGTCCTTTAGGGATCTTGTGGGATACTGTATTCGGTGACGGTTGGTTCTACACAATCCTTCACCGCTATAATCAAATGATATGTGCGGTTAGTTTATTGGTTTTAAGAAATGAACTTATCGACCCACATACGTCGAAAACGACGGAGAGTCCAGTATATATATATATATATATATATATATATATATATATATATATATATATATATATATATATATACGTGTAGTATATGATTCAAGCTAGAAAATAAAAAATTAATTTTCACTATGTACCCTGATCTAAGAACCGATTTGTGGTCACTTTAGTATGTACTATGTTCCTTCTAAGAAATATCAAAGTAAGTTTTGTACTCGGTGTCACCGCAGAACATCAGAAGGATCCTAAGATACCAAATTCAGAATTGAGCTTTAAAGAATATTGGTGTGTGCTCCAACGTAGACAAGGTAGTGAATCCATCCAAACAGGATATATACACATTAGACAACAGGTTGACAGGCGATATATAAACGGCAGACCTATGAGGGGATATACAGAATCCCTCACAAGAAGAAGATCAAATTTTTGATAAAAGACCCGAAACACATATCTTCGGAACCGCCAACGTTAATTTGACGGATTCCAGAAATGGATAAACAAATATTTTTACGTAAGAAAAATATTAGTTTCGTCTTCGTATTAGACGTTGCGAGAATAACGTAACATATGGAGAGTTAACCAAATGTTTATTCGTGAATTTGAACATATAGAATGGCTTATTACTTAATTTCTAATGCCTACTTCGAAATAAAGTAATCCTTTTGGATTGTCTAGGCACTGGCCTGCAAACTTCTATGTTAAAAGGATATATTGTTATTCAATCATATTACCAATTGAACGTGTGGCGTGGTAATGTTCTCAGGTCTACTAAGAAGCCTCTTCCCCACAAAAAAAATGATATTTAGTCGGAAGCTTTTCAATAACCCCTCATATAAATTGACGTAAATCATTGAATTTGAAACCATTTTCTTTTATAAGGATGGCAAATGCTTCCATCTTAAATTAATTAAACTCAAAGTACTCTACTCACGTTGCCGGAATTTGCTACAGAAATAAAGAGATTGTTGTTATTGCTTAAACAGATTAAGCGCACAACGAAAAAAAAAGGCCGCCAGATTTCGCTGTGGTTTAGTGAAATAACAAAGTCAATGAAATGTATGAAGCTAAAACGGCCACTTATAAGTTTCTAAGAAACGACATAATATTAGGCATGACTAATTAAAATTATTCCAGTCTTATCTTAGATTTGGGATCAAGAAAGTTTTTTTTTTCTTAAGTCAAGATGTTTTGCAAGAATTGAAACTTTTCACTTTTAAGAACTGGGATTGGGGAATACGTGTCGTGAATTGAAAACAAAAATTGTAAC
Organism: Acanthosepion pharaonis; assembly: GCA_903632075.3. Taxonomy (NCBI): domain Eukaryota; kingdom Metazoa; phylum Mollusca; class Cephalopoda; order Sepiida; family Sepiidae; genus Acanthosepion; species Acanthosepion pharaonis. The sequence goes on from CAHIKZ030001979.1 coordinate 1,507,667, forward strand.
TAAATGACGTAGCAATTTATAAATCAGAATTTGTATTTGCGACATTTGGACTTAATGAACTCAAGAGTTGCTGTGTCACTGTGGTTTAATTGATTGCCTTAATTTTTTTATTATTATTTCACCACAAGGCGATAAAACCACTAAGATGCATAGAGTTATTAGGTTTGTTGGTTATTTTTGTTTAGTGACATATCAACCTCTATGGGTTATTTAATGCCGAAATCTAAATATTTTTGTACACAATTTTATCTTATTTTTAGAGATAATAATAACTTAATGTTACAAGTCTAACTAATTAACCCATAACTGGGGAGATTCATACCTATTCCAAGAGTATTTGCGCGTAAGTAAAAATAACGAGCCCGACTTGAATTGGAACTTGGCTCTTCGATTAACAATTCCGAGTCACTATCCATTACACAACCCACACATCCAATCTTAGAGCACCTAGTTTTCCAAAACGGTAACCCATCTAAATTCGAGGTTGCTTAACTTCGGTGATCGTACAGAAACCGGTGTTTCAACGTGATATGGCTGTAAGTCAAGGTGTTACTGGAGTGAAAAAAAAAATGAGAAAACGTTATTCAGGAGAGAGAGGACAATCGAAGTCCAGGATTCAATGAAACAGAAGATGGCGTTTGGCGTTTCACTTGAATGTTTGAAGACTGTAAGATGACTGAAAAGAGAAAAGCTGAAAGAGAGTTCCACAGACGAGAAGTGCGGGGGGAGAATCTATGAAGCTTACGGTTGCATCTAACAATTTTGAAAGTAAAATGATCAGATCAAGCTGCCAATTTAGTACTACGTTTAGATTCATGGAGTCTAGGTACCAAATAGGAAAGCTCATCAGAACAAATTACCATGAGAATATTTATAGAAATGTCATAAGGAAGCTACGTTATGGTGGTGAGAAAGTGAATGAAGACGAGATGCGAGGTCAGGACCGATAACATTGCAGATTCTTCTTTGGGTTCTGTCAAGAATTTCTAGATACAGTGTAGAAGCACCAGACAATGTGTGGAAGCAATATTTGACGCACGGACGAATAGTAGACTTATAAATATGCAAGATAGATTCTAACCTGAAAAATGGCCTAACACAACATAATGAACCACTTTTCCTAGCAGCAAACCTAGAATTTGATTCAATATAATCGTTCCACTTTATGTCAATGACAAACGTGATGCGAAGAAGGCGCAATGAGTCACCCTCTTGGAGATTAGCATCAACCATGGTGCCAAAAAGGGTTCTCTTAAGACGATTAAAAGAATGCAGTCGCGTTATATTTGAAATTAACATCATGTCACGAGACGCTGTTTGTTGATATTCAACTCTAAATTGACTTAGTTTCATAAGCTGTGGCAATTATTTCATTGCAGTTAGATTAGTGCAATGTGGTTCTCTTATTACGGTGCATTCGCAAAATATGCAATATTTTCACGTATTCGATGAATCTGCAGATCCAGTTTAATAGAGGTGAGATTCGATTTCTGATCTTAAGTTCCTGGCAATCGCAGAAAGAATGAAAGCTGATTTGTATCCAATAAAAAAAAAATCTTTATCCCCACTACTGAGTTCACAACTATCAAAACGACTAATACTTTATAGACAAATAGATACTTACATAAATAATGGCCGACTGCTCGTTTTGCTAGTACACCCGTCTGTTCGGGCGGCTATCCAATCCCAAGTGCCTGCACATTTGCGCTTGTCTAACACTCACCTGTCATCTATGCTGCAACTATGCTGAACGAACTTTAGTTACAGTTTCTGGAAGTGAGCCCATAATCTGACGTGATCAACAGTTTGAACACGGCCAGTACATTCAAACCCTCGGTCACGATGACTTGTGACTTCGCGACAGAACAACCATCGACGGCTTCCGAACTAATACCGTCTATCTAATTTTACTTAGCTATTTTAACCGTTAGGAATTTGCGTAATAATTTCCTCACACACTAACACAGGTATATATATATATATATATATGCTACTAAAAAGATGAGACAAAGTGGAAAAAAATTTTTTTATCAAAGACGCGTTTCGCCGGAGAAAGCTGATGTTCTCTTTAGCATCATCAATTTGACTAAAAGGAAGACAAACCTATGTCTTAGGAAAATGTCTTGGGATGTTTGAGAATAAATTGGTATTGTAAATCGCCGAGTTTATTACTTCCTGAATTGAGTCTTGAAGATGGTCTGCCTGTATCTGTGCTTGTTTTTTCTGCTTTTATTTTTTATTTTATTCATATATCTATAACTGTATTGAGATCTATTGTGCAAAATACACAATTACGGGACAAGGCCTAAATAGGGGAGGGGTTGAGGCTGGTCGTCCCTGTCTTATACCTAGCTAATCCGATATCACGACCCATTCACTCATTTTATCTTTAACTGTATTAGTGATTTTCTAAGCCCGGCTTAAATGTGGCACAAGACCGAAAGTATGGGGCGCTCAGTGAGGATCGAACTCACTACTCAGTCGTAATTGATCTAGCAAGACGAGATTTCTAACCATTACACCACGTCAAGGTCTAACTGTATTAGAGCTTTATTATATTTTTGTATACATATATATATATACCTACACACACAAATATACAGGGTGATTGAAAAGTAACTCTTTATGTTATATATGTTGGACTCTCCCGTCTTGTAAATATTATAAATAGACGGGAGAGCCCATCATACATATGGAGTTACTTTTCAATCGCACTGTACATAAATGCTCCTACTAGTATTAAAAACAACACAGAAATAAAATACATAATAAAAAGTGAAAACATGAAGAGAAATTAACAGCACCTAAAACAAACCCCTTCAAAATGGCTAAACATAATATGTGCCTTCTTTTTAACATAATGAATGCTTCTCTGTCTCTAAATAAAATAACATTCAGTTGTTGTTTTTTACCTTGGCAAATTTTGCAAAATTTAAATCCTGTTTTATTACTCTTGGGTCTTTTTATAATTTTCCATTCAATTGATCAGCTATGAGTAAATAGTTAACCCCCAAACTGAGATCAAAACACTATGAAAGTATAGTAAAAATACCAGCAATACATTTTGGTAGTAAAAAACATTACAAGCAATACATTTTTATCAAAAGATAAAAAAAATTAACAATACATTTTTGGAAAAATAAATTGCCAGCAATACATAAAAGAACTCAGGTGTATGCATATTCCATTATATCATTTTATTACATCAACTTTATTTTTAATGGATGCCCATATTTACTTAGACGCTCTGTTTATTTATTAAACAATATATTTTCTCATACCGGCTTGGATATTAGAGAAAACTTATTTAAGAAAAACATGCGCTCTCCTGCAGAATTCAAACCTGCTACCCTCTTTGCAGAAGAAACTGTACTTAGATCCGTTGTACTTTAATTTTTTGTTTATAAAAAAAATGACCAGTAATACATATTTGTAAGGATAAAAATATATTACCAGTAATACATTTTAAAAGCATATATATATATTACTAGCAATACATTGCTGTAAGGAAAAAAGATTTTACATATTTCATTTCCTCAGAGAATTTAAACTGATTTAAAAAATATAATGGCAAAAAATAACCATAGCAAACAGCAGTCTTACTATTTAAAATAACATTTTTTGATTGTTTAAATACAAGACCTTATATAAAAAGAAATTAAATTTCGGCATTAATGACCCATTGGGGTTGATATGCCATAAAACAAACCAACTCAAACCGTTCAGTTGATGAGGATTATGTTTTTAGCTAGGAATGAAGGATAATGGGCTATAGCGCGATAAAGGGCTTATCATTAGTGTTAATCAGTTAAGTCTATGTAACGTGTTACACGCTTAATCGATCATGCTCTTTCAATTCATGACTGACTAGGCAGAAGATTTTTCTTGCAGTAAGCTGCCGTTTCTTTCTGCGGTAGACTGTTTGCCAACCAAGGCTATAAATCCCAGCCTGTTCTACTATTTAACCCATACCTGGGGGAGATCTTCAGGTTGGTTTGAATTCAGAGTTTTCCTTCTCCGAGTCAGTTTGCCAACCAAAGCTATCTGTCCTGTTATTTACCCATTATTTATTGCTATCCATTACTCCACCGTGCCTCCATTGTTGTTAATAGCAGTGGGACATTTCGAATGTTTAATTGAAGGCAGACCTTCCCTCTAACACAATCTTCATCGTTACATTTGACTGCTCTGTCGTAACCACGCTTAGTCGTAGGCATCCTCGAGGGACTATAAAATCTAATAGGATGGATAGCTAAACACAGTTGCAGGCACATGGGGTTTATACTGCAAATATGCTGAACGGATATTAGTTTCAGTTTTTGTAAGAAGACGCACAATATGGTGTGATCGGTGGCTGACCAATACATTAACCCTCGGCTGCGTTGACTTAACTTCACGAGCATAAATGGCTTCTAAACAGTTTTATTTGCCTGATTCTATTCACAGGGTCCGGATCAACACATGGTATGGTTTTTAGAAACTTATAGATGGTGCATCGTGCTGGGATTATCTCCCACTGATCGATATTATCAAGAAACCAACTACCTAACCAATCAACCATATTATGAGTCGGGCCCGAGAACGCTACTGTTCTACCATTAGGCTACTCTAAGTAAATAGCAAAAGACTACGAAGCCAGGGAGCGCGTTAACCTTTCTTCACGGTGCTATTTTACTACATCTAATGCTTTCATTGTCATCTATCCGCATAATCCCGGCTCTCTGATTTAAAAAAAAAATATGTTCACTTAATACAAAGGCTCGAGAGCCTCTCATGATAGAGGGCTACTGAATGAAGTGTGTGATATAAATGCAAGAGTAAAAAGTAGGAAGTGAATATTAAGAGGGTATATTGGCTACGTAACGATTGACACTTGAAGAGGTTAATATTGTAGTGTTCGTGGAAGCATACGTGCGGTTCTTACGGGAAAAAAAGCTTACAAGTGGAATACGGAAAGAATAAGAGTGAGAATATCATAGCGGGTCTTAGCAGTAAAGAACTGAACTGATGGGATTAAAGAATTGGGGCTTGTTCGAACATTTGCGATAGAACTAGCGATAGAGTAGCAATAGGCTTGAGACTTTGTGTCTATTGGAAAGAGCCTGAAGAATAAAAAAGTGCTGCGTAAATGGTTTTGAACTCTATCAAGGCTGAAAAGTTAAGATTGAGCAGACCCAGACTAGATATGGCAGCAAAGCTCTATATAGAAAATTACAAACCAGTTTTTTCCCCCCATTGAGCTGTTTGAACTTGGTCAGAAGAGGCATTGGATCAGCTGGATTTTTTACGTTAAATGAGGTATGGTGATTTATATAGCGTAACTTAGATATGGCACAAGGCCGAAAATATGGGACACCCAGTGAGGATAGAAATCACTACACAGTTGTAATTGTTTTAGCGAGACAAGCTCGCAAGGCATTACACCGTATCCAGGTGCCCGGTGAATTTTTCAGCGTATCTTAGATGTAGCACAAAACCGAAAATATGGAGCACCCAGTGAGGATCGAACTCACTTTTCTTCACCGTGGTATTTTGTTGCATCTAGAGTTTTCATTATCATTTATCAGCATAATCCTGGTTAACTGTTTTTTTTTCTCTAATGTTCACTCAATACAAAGGTTCAAGTACTGAATATTAAGAGGATACAGAGGCTATGTAACGATTGGCCCTTGGAGAGGTTAACATTGTAGCAATCGTGGAAGCAGCCATGTGGTTCTTAGGAAAAGCTTACAATTAAAATACAAAGAGGATAAGGGTGTTTCGACTTCGTAAGCGTAGCATAGCGGGTCTTAGCAGTAAAGGACTGAACTGGTAGAACATTTGCGATGGAAATAGCGATAGACTAGCAATAGGCTTAAGACGTTGTGTATATTGGAAAGAGTCTGAAGAGTAGAAAAAGCTTGTGTAAATGGTTTTGAACTCTGTCAAACATGGAAAGTTACTATTGGGCAGATCCAATCAAGATATGGCAGCAATGCTCCATTTTGGGCCTAACCTGACTTTTGTAAAAAAAATGAGTCATTGCAAAAGATGTCAAGTACTTTCTAGAGCATTAGAATGGACCGGCCATTTTCCCAGCATCTTTTAGCAATGGATCGTATATCTGAGCTTCGCATGAAATCTGGATTGAACTTGAGACCCAGTAGATGTTCGAAACAAGGAGCCTCATTGAGAGAACAGTTCATCGTGATGTGGAGAAATCACGAGACAGTAATGATGTAATCATGCTAACTTGGTTTTAGAGATATCGAAAGTTACAAACCAGTTTTCAATCCATTGAGCTGTTTGAGTTAGGTCAGTATAGGGCTCCCAGTGAGTATCGAACTTACTATTCAGTCGCAATTGATCTAACGAGACAGGATTGCTAACCATTAATCCACGCCGAAGTGTCCCATTAAATAGTATATGACCAGCATAGATGTCTTCTAACGATTTGACAATGTTCTGACAATGGCTGTTGTACATATTTACGTCATTGTTGTTCTCTGGCTGCACCAATTGGTAAACTACTTTTGGTTACTTGATCCGTAACTCCTGTGTTAGTTTACGATGTGTCACCCCGAACGACCTGCGTCTATTATTCTTGAATCTTTACAATTGGCCATCGACATCTTCTCCCGAACGAGACTCACAGTAGTAGTGAAAGTAATTAATATGTTAGTAAAATCGAGAAACTACAATGGTGAAATCTGTGAATATATCATTTAACAACGAACATGGAATCTTATTATTAGAGCATTGAATAAGCCGGATATATTGTAGAAGGAATGGCCTAGAAGCTAACAAATCAGAGAAAATCCATACCAAGAATATCGATGTCAGTCACGATAAGAGATAGTTTGAAATTTCTCGGAAATATAATGAGGAAAAATGGCTTGGAGAATTCCACACTCACAGGAGATACTGAGGGCAAAAAGGACAAATAGAAACACGAGTAATCAATCAACCAATCTACTTAACGAGCTTGTGTAAATGAATGGTAGATCGCTCACGTCCTGAAGAGCCACAGCATGAAGAAGAAGAAGAAGAAGAAGAATGAATGAATGAATGAATGAATGAATGAATGAATGTTCTCCCATATTATTTTTCCTATAGTGTACACTGCATTCCATCAACCAAAAGTGTGCCATTATTGATGCCATGGTCGCCCACGTCCTGAAGGAACACGGCACATTAAAAAGGAAGTGAAACGCGACAAATCGACCAATTTCAATACGTTGGTTAAAATGGAGAGTAAAAATAATGATGTTGGGTAAAGGAAAATAAGATTATGTTCGCGCCGTTTGTTTATTTATTGTAGATTCAGTGTGCAATGAAGCATTGAATGTCTAAGAATATAAAACAAATGGTGGCCTCACAACAGGCCGCTAGATTACCACATATGAGTTTATATTTATTAATCTTGTTTTAATCTCATCAATAGTGTGGTATCTAGAGAGGAACGATTTCACTTTCCTAGCAACGATCTGTAATAATACTAACTTGCTTATCACTGCTTTACGGCAGACGCCCATTTGTTTTGCAGTCATATTCCGTGATTTATTTGTTTTCTACAGCTTATCAACCCTTTGCAGGTTATTTAAAGCCATAAATATTTTTAGATTGTAAGATTTAAAAATTTTTTTTTTTTTTTTTGCTGGAGATAATAATGATTTAGTGATTCATCTCTTACTAAGTATCCCATGACTGGGGAGGGAGGAAGATGTGAATTCATATATTTTCCACGGGTATTTGCGTATAAGTGAATATAATGAACCTAACTGAAATTGGAACTCAGCTCTCCGATTAACAATTCCGGATCATTATCCATTACACCACCCGCACAGTCAAATTTACTGCACCTGGTATTCCTAAGAGGTCACCCGTCTAGGTACCGACCAAGGTTTTAATTGTTTTAATTAATACTATTTTTTAAACAAAAGCTAAATTTCTCACCTATGACTCAAATATAGGTCCCCTATAGACATTTACTCAGCTCAGCTTAGTCTGACACAAGGCCACATTAGCGGCGCACCCAATAAGTACCCAGCTTACTAACGTTCGCAATCCTGCTAATTATTCTTCTAATGCAGGTGTTTCTTTACACTTTGGATCATGCGTTCTAAAACGATCTATAAATGCTCGGAAAATGTGTTAATAGAGGATAGAAAATGTGACACCGAAATCCGAACGTGCACTGGAATAGCAAAAGATGCCATCCGAAAACGAAGCAAAGTATTAAGAAACAGGAAAATTTCTTTGGAAAAAAAAAAAAGTTCTGAACTACTATGTAATATCAATCCTCTTATTTGATGAATATCTAAGCGTAGCTTAGATGCGTCCCAAGGTATAAAGCACACAGTGAGGATCGAACGCACTATTGAGTTGTAACTGATTTAGCAAGACAAGCTTACTAACTATAACAATCCTCCTATATGGCAGTGAATATTGGACAGTTTCTTCACAGATGCAGAAAAAAACTGGAAGCAACGGCAGTGTGATTCTACAGAAAGATACTGCGAATAACGTGGACGGAGCGCGAAAAGTAACGAAGAAGTCTCACGGAAAATGGAAACAAAACGACGCAAAAAGGCTCAGAATATTCGAGAACATATCGAAGATAAAAGAGACAGGGAGGTGGCGGGGAGATATGACAAAACATTACTACCAGCTAAACGAGATAAGAAGTTGTGGAGAGCCATGAACACCCACGTCCTGAAGAGACACGACATATAGAAGAAGAACTGTTTTCACATACTCTCTTTTCTGTATTCATCAACCAAAAGTGTACCATTATTGATACCATTGCACACTTTCGGCTTTGTGTCACATCTATGCTACGCCTAGGAAATCGTTTTGGGCACCTCGACGTGGCTTAACGGTTAGCGAGCTTGTCTTGCTAAATCATTTACGACTGAATAGTGAGTTCGATCCTCACTGGGTAACCCATACTTTCGGCATTTTTCCACATCTAAGCTACAGTTAGAAAATCGCCATATATATTAATATCTGACCATTCGAACATTTGAATTCCTCTAGATTTAAGTGCATGCAACTCTAGAAATATCAGTACTCCAATATGGCAGTGAATGTTGAACACACAGATGCAGAAGAGAAAGCAAAAGTAATGTGACTCTACAGAAGGATGTTGAAAATAAAATGGACTGAACATGTAAGCAACGACGAACTTTTAGTAAAAATGGAAACATACGTAGTACATAACGAGGAAAGAGGACTTGGAAAATTGACACTCATAGGACATCTTGATGGCAAGAGGGATAGAGTCCAAATTGCTGCTTATAGACGCACATCAGGCTATATATCGGTTTCCTTTGGTCTTTGCTAATCGGAAAGTTCGCTGAATGGTTAACACCACTTCAGGCTATATGACGGTTTCCTTATGAGGTACAAGTTCGACTCCTGTCGGAGGATGCATATTTTCTACGAAATTTCTCGAACATTCAGGCCGGTAAATGTAATTAATACTGTTTAATTAAAACAGAGCATTTGCTTAAATAAGTTGTATCCATAAAAATAACGTATAAACAATATATATATATATATATATATATATATATCAGTACCAGTAATCGTCATTCTAAGTCCACTGTTGAACAAAGGCCTACCCAAAGTCAGACAGGTAGGTAGCCAGATGTATGTGATATGCACTGAATGACCGGAATTTAAGATTTCTTTAATGAAAATATATTCCGGATAAGCCATGTCAGACATTTTGAACATTTCTTCCGAAGTTGAAGACTGTTTCAATTTTCATAAGAAGATCCTTCGTTACCTTTTCAAGCAACAAAAATGTCAACGAGCATTTTCTATAATTCAATGTATGCTTACAGGACACTTAGAACAAATCTTAAGGTCAGTTGGTCGTATAAAGAATGCAAACAAGAAGGTCGTTTAAATAATGTGAGCGATATAGCGCACTCATTTGCTCCCCAACCAGGGAAAAGCCGTCTGTTTGTCTTTGTCTGAAGGTGAGCGAGGACATGACACATCGAAGGTTATCGAAAAGGTGAAAATGTCACAAAATTTGACCTATCTTTTGTGTCTGTTAAGCGAGTAGGGTGCGGGAAGTTTATATTGAAATCTTTATACCGGGATTTTCACTATTTTTTACGAGTATACGTTAATTTTTATTTATTCATATAGGATAAAATAAATAAAGAAGGAAAGGGTATGGGTGGGTTGATTGTATGACCCGTAAACCGCTGTTAGGTTAAAGTCGAGATCAGTATTTCTTTTAAAAATTATATTTCAGTCTATAAGCATTTAGTTGATTCGAGTATAAGTAAAATATTTGGTTGTTTATATTTGAGTCTGTAAGCATTTAGTTTATTCGGCAATCGATAAATATTAGCCGTTTTTATATTTTATATATATATATATATATATATATATTAATCGCGTTCACCCCAAGCAAGGCAATAAAGCCACTAAGACGCAAATGGTTACTGGGCGTGGAAGTATTAGAAAACAGAAACATTACTAAGGGAAGGGAACAAATGAAGAGTAATCAGAAGGACAGAAGATAGCGATTGACATTGCATTTAAATTTTTGAAGATTAAAGTTGACTGGAGATTATGGAACCGACAGGGAGTTCCCCAAACGAGAAGTCCGAGAAATGAAACTATTAGCATAGAATTTACAGATACATCTAACCAACTCATCTGTAAATTGATAAGGCTCGTCGCTAGTCTATTAATGCGCTTAAATTCATAAAGTCTAGGCACCATAGCGAAGAACTCATCTGAACAGTTGCCATGGGATTATTTATAGAAAAGGCACAGGAAGGCAACGCTACGGCGTTGGAAAAGAGACTGAAGCTAAGACACCAGATCAGGACCAATAATATTACTGATTCTTCTTTGAATGTTATCAAGGAGCTCTCGATATATAGCAGGAACACCGGGCCACATGTGGCAACTATAGTCTAATCATGGACGAATGGTAGATTTATAGATATACAAGATAGATTCTGGAAATTGTCTAGCACGACAAAGTGAACGTACATTATTAACAGCAATGGATTCAATATAGTATTTCCACTTTATGTCAGTCGAGAAGGCGTGACGAGTCCCTCCCTTGGAGGTTAGCATCATAAATATTTAGTTTTGGAGGCCTTAAAATTACAAGCCATTCCTTGCTCCAGTTAACAATAGACTGAATATCATTTTTTACAATTTGACCTTATTGAACTGAACAGTCTTGCTATAGAAACAGAAGTAGATGTGTCATCAGCATAGATCCCAAGTTGAGAGCTGGTGACATCGAGAATGAAAACTAAGAACAAAGTAGGACCAAAGATAGAGCCCTGGGGGACACCTGCATTAGTACAAAAGGATCTAGAAGAGTGGCCATTCAGGACAACTTTAATTTTGATAACAATTTGATAAGAAAGACTGGATCAGTTCAAAAATAACTTTTCAACTTATGAGGATGACCTGTATGCGAAACTCTGTCGAAAACCTTCGAGATGCTCAAAGCAACAGCCCGAGCTTCAGTCAGTCAGTAATATACCATGCGTGATACACGCTTAGGCGATCATGTATCTTTCCATACATGAATGATGAGGCAGATTTCCCGTTGCCATTTCTTTCTGCGGTAGACCAATTGCCATCCAAGGCTATAGAGCCCGGTCTATCCTGTTGAGGTGGGTGGGGAGAGAAGAAGAGGATTCATACCTTTCCCAAGGGTATGTAATGGATTCGACTGGAATTCGAATTTAGCTCTCCGATTCCGTAATCCGAGCCGCTATCCATTACTCCACCGTGCCTCCCAACAATGACGAAAAATAAAACGGTAATATTCGTAAAGACCATGCCAATTTTGACCCGGGTACATTATATGCATGATAACGGAAGGTAGGGGTATTCTGATAGAAATTTCCAAATTGAACATATTTTTTTAGCAGTGTTCAGCTAACACGAAAGGTCCTAACAACGTTACAAATAAGTTGTAATTTTGATTGGGGATATGTGACTTTGTGACAACGTTACTGTAACACAATCAAACTCTAAACTTTTTACTGACAAGAGAAATAATCTTATAACAAAATGAAACAACAGTGTGACCCATTGTTTCAAAGTGCGGTCCATCTGTAGCGTTTATTGGCTAATGGCTTGTATTCTTTTATTGAGTACGATCTGATGGTGAAGATAAGTGCCTCTTCTATTTTCATGGTAATTGTTCTAATGCGCGTTCCTCCTTATAAATAAATACCTAACGCGTTTCGACTAAAATAATATTCTTTCTTTCTAGCTCTCCCTTCCTTTCATTTTTCTCCTCCCTTTTCTTTCTTTCTCTTGTTTTTTTTCCTTTCTGTCCTTCCTTTTTCTCGAGGTTTTTCTTTGTTTATTTCTTTGCTTCTTCCTTCCTTCCTTCTTTTTCTCCTCCTTTTCCTCGAGCTCGCTCGCTCTATCTTTCTTTCTTTCTTTCTTTCTTTCTTTCTAGCTCTTCATTCCTCCTTTTTCTTTCTTTGTTTTAACTTATTCCTTTCTACCTTTCCACCTTTTTCTCGAGTCTTTTTTTTGTTTCTTTTTTTTTTTGCTTCTTTCTTCCTTCCTTCCTTTTTTTACCTTCCTTTTCTTCCTTTTTTTACTTCGCTTTGACTTTTTCTTCTCATTTACTCTTTTGCAAAAACTAAATACAATCGCCTTTATTGGATAATTAAAGAAGATTTCTATTTAATCGAACAAAAAATGAATATTTCTCATTGGTTCTGAAAATTAATAACTAAACGAACAACTAATCAGTCGAATTTTCGATACCGTATCAATTATTTTAATCGGTTTAAGGAAGAATTCTTTCAATCTTAGGCGTTTGTCGAGGAATTGGAATAGAGAAATTAACACTTAGGAAAAAACCATTATTTCAATGTTGATATTTTTATTGGCAAGAGAGATAATCTTAACAAAATTAAACAACAATGAAAAACCCACTGCTTGAAAGTGCAGCTCATCTGTAGCGTTAATTGGTTAATGTTTTTTTTTCTTTTTATTGTTGACGAACTGGTACTCAAGGGAGATAACTCGTTTTCTCGGTTCAAACGTAGCTCCTCTGTGTCTTTTCTATAAATATTTTCATGGCAATTGTTCTAATTAGCTTTCCTCCCTGGTATCTCGGCTGCACGAATTTAAGCTTACTTATAGATTGGCAGCTACGCCTCATCATTTACGGTTAAAATTGGTAGATGTAACTGTAACGTCAAAAGTACGCAGGATAGGCTTTAAGAAAGTTTTATTCAACTGGGAATACAATGCTCGTATATAGTGTCCTTTTATAGTGCAAGTAAACAGAAATCGCTCTCTCAAAGTGGAGAGTAACAAAGCAAGAGGAGACCACTCTTGATTATTCATAGCAATAACTGTAATTTCTATTCCAATATTTCTTTTTCTTGCACTTCTCACCTGTGGAACTCTCTTCCAGTTTCTTACAAGTTACAAGTTAACGTTACTGTCGCGTTATGGGGAGCCTACAAAAATATTTTTATAAGCTATATGCAACGTTGCAGAAATGTTGCACCAACGTCCTTTTCTTAGCTCTGTAGACGATGATGCATGTTACAGGCCTCAGCGTCGTGAAATTGTTCAGTGCAGGCACGTATCATCAACAAAGACGCACACTTGCTTCTTTACTATTTCGATTAGAACCGTTTGAATGGAAGTCGTATTGTAGTGCCTTCGAGAGACTGGATGGTCATTTTGGAGAATTGATGCACGTTTTGACGCGTCGATGATGTTTCGATGCGGCCAACATTAGTCAAATGAATATTCTTGTACCATAGACGGTCACATAGTAGAGACGCTTGCTAAGACCGATGCATTGTAAAGGTAGACAGTGGCAGAACACACGGCGTCCACAAAGCAGATCAAAGCAAATATGGCTACCAAAATGTAATCATGGAATGTTGTGAATCGCTTACTTGCAGTAGGACTACGGATGCATGTGCCTTTAACCAGACGTCTACTTACACTACAGCAGCGTCATACATATGAAGAGTGACTTGGGGCCCTAATAGAGTCTATAATCTTCTGAGACTGACTGACAGATGTCTACTACTAACAAAACAATAAAGTAAAGGTATGAAAATCTGTAGAAAATCTGGAATCATGAGCGAGGTGACAAAATTAGAGAATTTATTGAGGTCTGCGACATATCTTATATATACTGAATGAATTTAAAATCTTGCAAGGAAAGGATTCAATGGAGTACCTGGAATCAGTTTCGTTTCGCCCATTTACGGTGACGATTATCTTGCTTGAACACACGATCACCACCTGAAAACGTGACGAGCATAAATGCGTGTAAATGGCCTGCAAGAAGATGTGTCCATGTGGCACTTATCAATACAGATTCTAGTTTAATATGTGGTCCTAAAGAGCTCCATAAGGACACATCCCTACGCTATTACAGAGCCATCATCATCTTGCATAGCACTTTGCTGACAGGCTAGATCTATAGCCTCACGTGGTGTCCTCCTCAAACGAACTCGACCGTCTCTACTGGAAATAGCTGGAAACCAGATAGATGACACGGCGCCAGTCATTCACGTTCCAATGGCGATATTCTCTTACTCATTTCATGCACAATAACCAATTCCGAGTCAAACAATTGATCTTGGTCGACAATTACGAAATACCTTGGAATGGAGTTTAAACTGTACGACGTGTTGACTGAAGGTTTTGAGTGGCACCATTATGGAATTACAATGCGATTTGCTGCATTATTCCTCTTCATTAAGTTGTTTACAACCTTATTACTTCCCAGATGTCTTTTTTGAATCATCTGTGAGCACCTGTAGTCTTCGCCTGCTTCTTGTTTCTGTATAGAATTCACATTGAATTTGAGCTTGTGAAGGTCCTTTGTTCTACGTAGGCCTTCCCCAGTTAGTTTCACGGAGAGGAATGTGTCATTACCCTACTGCGCTTGAGAATTTTACTAGTTAATTCATATATTACAAATGATTTTGCTACTGTTACTCAAGATAAAACAAACTAGAGATTTTGTCATCTCAGAGAGAGAGAGAGAGAGAGAGTACCCCACCTTTTTTTGGTCCTAAGAATCATTCCGTGATGAATGCGTGCTAAATTCTAGCAGCGCTGAGAAGACTGAAAAGAAGCTGATAAATATATATCTGGTCAGTAAGGATTTCAACATGGTATAGATCATTGGTAGAAGAAAGCGCGATAAAAGGACTATCAACTGCAAGGAGACAGAAAGTATGGTCATCAGCAAGAGATAAAAGCCCTAGATGCGAGTTACTAATTGGCGATATAAGGAGGTGTAGAAGTTCAAATATCTGGGAAGCGTTTTAAAACGGAAGATGGAAAATGCAACACCGATATCAGAACACGTATTTGGTCTAGCGAAAGAAGCGTTCCAATAGCTAAGCAAGGTGCTGAGAAATTACCGTCTAGTTGTATAAAACAGAAAACTCGTGTTTATTAGCTGCGAGGAATATTCGGTTATAATTAAAAGAGAAGCTTGTAAACACCAGGTTATTGTAAACAGCAGCACAGAATTTGATATCGTAATTGCATTCATGCGTTGTAAATTGACTTTAATAACGTTATAAACTCATAGCAAAACACATACGCACGCGGATTGTCTGGCCGAGGCAATTTAGGACTGATTTCTGTTCGTCATAGAGAAGCACAATTGCAGTTTCTTTCCTGATGAACATACTTCGTTGGTTTCAGGCGCGAAGATCTAGACCGTCTTCATTGCATCAATTGGTCAGCTGAAACGTACACACCCACACGCACCCAACCAATAAGAGTGTACGCTACAACTTTTGAATAGAAGCGGATAGCACGAAATCCCACTCACTTAAAGATATCACGTAAAATTCGCAGTAACGCTAAGTTACGCAGCATAATTGTAGCTCGAGTTATTGAACAGTAGTTCTTCGTTGCTATATCTTATTCTTCTTTAAATGCCACGACTTTCTACAGGTTTCTTTTGTCTTTAATATCTGCGAATTGCCATGACTTCTTGGGAGATATAGTGAAGTTGTTTGCCGCTGCCTTCTCCACGGCTTGAATTATCCTAGACTGATTGCCTTACGAAATAGTTTCCTGTTGCTTTGTACACGGTTTAAATTCACTTAGACTGGTCGCCTTACTAAGGCTAAAGAAGCCAGTCCAACCGACTATTTACCGATATCTAGGAGGAGAAGAGATGACTGCATACCTTTCCCAAGGTCATTAGCTTGAAGTGAATGCAAACAGCCTCGTCTGAAGAAAGCATACATCCATTTCTTCTGCCTACTTTGCTCTGAGTGAAATAACGAGGCATACTAAGCTCTCTAGCCTTGACAGGCAGACAGTCTAGGAGAAGAATTGAAAATTGTGGTCAGGTTAGTGGGAAACTACTACACTCTTTTTCGCCAAAGCAGTAACGGTAGGGTACATTTTGATATCGGCTCGGAGTGAGAACTCGGAGAGCTGAGTTCGAATTCCGGTCGAGTTCGTTAGTCACTTACGCTCAAGTACCCTTGGGAAAGGTATGAATCCATCTCTTCTCCCCCCCCCACAAAGATATGTGTTAAATAGCAGGACAGACTGGGTTCTTTAGCGTTGGTTGGCAACCAGTCTACCTCAGAAAGAAACGACAACCTACTACGGGGAAAAAATCTGCCACGTCAGTCATGTATAGAAAGATACATGATCACCCAAGCGTGTATCACTTATGGCACTTAACTGACTGACATTTTGCAGACGTTATAAAAATGAAGCCGTGTGGGTCCATGATTGCCTATGCCCTGAAAGTATATGACACTTAAGAAATTAAACTATAATATATGTATATAAAAAGGTGGTCCAGTGAGTCTGCAGTGAATTTGTTGCCCTCTGAAGTTTCATCCGAAATTTCAGAGGGGAACAAATTCCCTAAAAAAAAAAATTTTGACGTCAGTAAACATGCTCACACACACTTTGGCTAAGAGAATACAAGAGAGAGAGAGAGAGAGAGAGAGAGAGAGAGAGAGAGAGAAAGTGATTAGATAATAGAAGTTAACGAAATCCTCTCTTTTGTAAATATCAACAACTTATAAGAATTTATAGATAAGCTTAGTTTAGTCATACAAAGATTCAAGAGGAAAAATAATGGTGTCTTGCACCAACCGTCCAAACAAGTAAAGGGTTGCCTGCCTTGAAAATCAGCACTCGAAATACCCTCAGTTTCAAATATTGACCACTGACGCGAGTGGCAAATACTTTAGCAATATACAATAATGCTGATTAAACGAGCTGGAAGTGGAAGAATAACGCTTTATGGCCCTTTAATTGGACATAACAACTCAAAGGTTTTTACTGGACATTTATCTTGATCAATGTCGATCAAAATATTTTGATCTGAGAAGAGTCTGGGTTAGGAGCTGTTATTTATGATTTTTTCCGAATTAAACTGGCGGGAGAGAGGAGTCCAAGTTTCATAAAAGAGGAATCATTTTTGCCAGCGAGCAGCAGAGGCTGTGTCAGCCTTTTGAGGATGGGAGGGATCTCTTCGCTTCCGCCATTTTCCTTAGTAGCAACTGCCCTGTCTCGTTTCTTGAAGCAGACGAATAAACCAGAATGATTTCTTCAACAGTTTTTCATCGTTCGTCACTTTTCGAATCGCCAATTTTTCAGCATCCAGTCACAGCAATCTGAAATCCAACATGGTGTAGGCTCAAGGTGCAAAGCTACAATACGCTATTACCTCTGTTATTACAACAGTTATTTACAATAGATGTCTATTAATATAGATATATAATATAATTTGAAATGCGTTGCGACAACAAAAATCTAGACCAAATTTAATAATAAAGACATTTTCTTAAACCATGGTAGCTTGCTGGCGATAAAGTCAAATTCTAGATGATTCACAATTGGTAATTTAGGGTGTGACGAGTTCATACCGTGTGAAAGTAATACGAACAATATCAACCGAAATTCGAACTCGTCTGATTTTCATGTTTTTAAGTCGATAATCACTTCTGCTTCTATATGTCCTGTCCCTTCAGGACATGGACGATCATGGCTTTCCATAACTTCCTATCATTTGTAGTTCTTAGTAAGGTGTATCATTTCAACATTTCTCTCAATCCTTGTACTGCCTTTCATTTACACAAGCTTGTCAGCTATGTCGCTTACCTTCAATATGTGCTGTGACTATCAAATTCTCCGAGCCCTCTATCCTCATTAAGCATCCCAGGAATTTCAACTGTCTCTTCCAGGTTGAAAGTGCCCTGTTTGATTCCATTTTGCATAAAACTTCCTCGTTACTCACATATTCCTTCCATGGTATCCTCTGCATCCTTCCGTAGAACCACATTTCTGTTGCCTCAAGTCTCCTCTTCATCTGCGAGAAGATTGTCCAGGATTCACAGGTCCGATGAGCTGATTTCGCTGGTTCCCAGACTTCATGAATTTAAGCGTTCAATTAGGCTGGCATTTCGTTCTCACCCTTTCACTGTCAAAACTGTTAAATGTAGACGTCTCTTCTACTCCAATAGCTTCATGTCTCGCACTTCTCGCCTGTGGAACTCCCTCCCCTTTTCTTGTTTCCCTGATAGCTATAATCTTCAACTATTCAAATGTAATGTCAATTGACGTCTCCAGATACCTTGATCTATCCCCTATCCTTCTCTTCATCCTTTCCTCTATCCTATTTGCTCTCGCTCCAACTCTCTGTAATCCCTTGCGTGCTAATGGCTTCCCGCCTTGCTTGGAGTGAAACACTCAAAAAAAAAAAATATAGGAGAATTGATATTACATAACAGCCGAGCACCATTTTGTTTGTTTCTAATGAAATTTTCCCGTTTCTTAATACTTTGTTTGGCTTTTTAAATGCGTCTTTCGCGATTCTAACATGCCTTCGGATTTTGAATGTCACATTTTCTGTCCTTTGTTAAAACATTTCATAGATTTTGGTTTTTTACTCGTTTCACACCAAGAAAGACGACAATGCAACTGAAACGCAATTGTTTGGGTGGGGGGATAATAGGGATCGAACGCGAGAAAAATGAGAAGATTAAAAATGGGGAGGATTGAAAAAAAAGGACAAAAAAGTAACAGTGTTCAAGACAGAAGATAGCGACGACGTTGCAGTTAAATTTTTGAAGGTTGTAATCATTTGTGGTGTAATAGATATCAGCTCGGAGTGAGAACGCGGAGAGCTGAGTTCGAATTCCGGTCGAGTACGTTAGATTCACTTACGCTCAAATACCCTTGGGAAAGGTATGAACCCATCTCTTCTCCTCCCAGATATGGGTTAAATAGCAGGACAGACTGGGTTCTTTAGCCTTGGTTGGCAACCAGTCTACCGCAAAAAGAAATGGCAACTTACTGAGTGAAAAATCTGTCTCTTCAGTCATGTATCGAAAGATACATGATCGCCTAAGCGTGTATCACGTATGGCTCTTAACTGACCGAGTCATCAGGGGAGTAAGAAATCGAAAGGGAGTTCTACAGGCGGGAGGTTCAAGAAAAAAAAACTGTTAGAGTAGAAGTGATGGTTTCATCTATCTAGTTCAACAGTAAAACCGTGAGACCTAGTAGCACGCTTAAATTCATGTAGTTGGTTCACCAGGAAGAGCTGCTTATCTGATCAGTTGCCATGAAAATATTTGAAGAACAGACAGAGGGAAGCCACGTCACGTCGGTGAAAAAGTGACTGAAGCCGAGATGCCTGGTCAGGACTGATTGTATTGCAGACTGGATTTTATTAAGAATCTTGAGATGCACAGTAGGAGCACCAGGGCAGATATGGCAACAGGGTATTCAATACGCGGATGAATAGTAGATTTATAAATATGCAAGATGGATTCTGTCGAGAAAATTTGGGGTGGCACGATGCAGTGAACTGACCTTCCTTCCTAGCAGAATACGTAGCAATTGGCTCGATATAGTCGGTCCACTTCATGTCAGTGGAAAACGTGAGACCAAGAACGCATAGAGTGTCAATCTCCTGCAATTCAGCGTCAGATACCCTGATGGTAGGCAGAAAAGGTTCTTTGTGGTTATTAAATGAAAGAAGTTTTGTTTTAGAGGCGTTAAAATTTACAAGGCATTTCTTGCTCCATTTAACCATTAATTGGAAGTCCTTTTCAAGAGTAGTTGCCAGGTTTACTTTGTTGGATCTGTTGGATTTGCTAGTAAGACAGGAGATATCTAAATGTTTGTACTTGTTTGATTTTGGCATCTTCAAACCGTAATTCGTAATGCATATTCGCCACTTAAATATCTACAACGTATTATAGTACCCGGTATATGCGCCCGTGTTCTTGAAAAAGAAAGATAACAAAAAAGTGTGAGAGAAAGAGAAGGATCGGGAGGAACAGAGAGTTGAAGAGTTTACTTTCTCTAAGTACTCTGTGAATGAATTTTGAAGAAATAAAAGAAGCTAAAACTACTCAATGAAGAAATCTTGCCTTCTTCCGGTGAAAGACGGGAGTCGGGCAAGTGGGCTGGGTGGAGGAGTAAAGTGGGTTTAAGCAAAAGAATGTCCCGAAATGTGAAATTTGGTTCCCAGGCGTCTGCAGGTCGGTAGTATCGGGTATCTTTCTCTTCAAGCCTGCTTAACTATCAACAGTAGGGGGGCCGCCCTACCGAAAGAATCTATGAATGGGAGACAGATTTGAACGTATTTGTGTGTCGTATATGTGTAAGTGTTTTATTTTGTGCCCTTTTTGTTGTTTTTATTTTCGTATTCTTTTCTTTTTTTCTTTTTTCTTTTTTTTCCTTACTGTACAGCACTGGACAAAACGTAACTCAAGAGTCTATGTACGCATGCGTACGAAATATAAAACGTTCCCAAAGAAAGACGATCATTAACGTTCTTTCGTTTACCCCACGCATTAAAATACGTAGAAGGCAGATTTCATTCATTTCTATTCGTTCTTCGTCGTAGTATGTTGGCGGTAGTAAATGTGTGGATATGATGTGATCTTTTTACTTTTACAATTAAGCACAGAGAGTAAAATCATGTAGTATCGCTATATTTATAGAATTTACCGTAATGAGACTGACTACAATTTTTATTTTAAAATATGCCACTCTAATTGAAAGAGAAAACAATTTATGAAGACGAAAATGTTTAGAAAGTGTTTTTATCGCTAGATCATCCACAGTAAATTTGCACCCAGGTTCTTACAACGTTTCACTATTCTTGACAGATGTTTTATTATCACAATATGTGATAACAAAAACGATGGAAAAATAAACATAAATAAACAGGAAAAAAAAGAATCTAAATGAAATCGGGTAGATTATATGCCTAAAACATATATTAAACAAAATTAAATTTAAATTTAAAATTCTCAGCATCCCACTTCCTTTGTGCGCATGTGTAGTCGCATTAACGTAAACTAAACATCAATTTTAGTCCGATGAACTCCTAAAGGACGAAACGCGTCACACAAAAACATTTTTTTCAATTTATCATACATTTTTCCCTAAAATTGTTCTTAATATATAAAAAATGTATATATCGTTTTCCCAGAACTCCATGTCTACGAACTCTAAATATAACCCTTCGAAACAATCAACTTTAATATACGTTGCTAAATCCAATAGAAACCAGTTTAGAAAGTTAACTTATATGCCAAATAAAATAATGTAGGCGCGATTCGTCGTAAAGCTGAGTAACCATCACTTATTGTGAAACTTCTTTTTCTTTTTTTTTAAAAGCCATGTAGGCGATCATGGCTCTCCACAGATTCTATTTCTTATTATCTATGAACTGCCATGCATTCTTAGGAAAGAAAATCGCTGCTTTCTCCACAGTGTGAAATTTAAAGCTTTCCTTTTTTTTAAAACTGATTACCACTCAAAGCAAAAGAGAATCCAGTCTGCCCAGATATTTAACCCAAAGCTGGAGGGAGAAGCAACATATTCATGCCTTCCTAAGAGACATTATGTAAAAGTGAATGCTACATACCTTTGCAAAAATGCTTTATTGATTAGCAGGTGTAAAAACAAGATATTCAATTTTTCAAAGCTAAACGCGAGAAGAAAGTCATAATTTTTATTAATAATAAATGAAAACACACGGCTCAGAAATTCAGTCACGTAGGATTTTCAGCTTGTTTGTAAGGCTTGTTCTGGGTGAAAGTCATTAAGACGTCGAGTGTAAGTAGATAACAAATATTTTAATGACAAGTTTTCATATATATATATATATATATATATATATATATATATATATATATATATATAAATGTCTTCATGGAACATTAACCCAAACATATGTTATAAATTTTTGTTAGTAAATATGAAAGAGGGTATGTCGGATTTAATTCCACTTAAGTTCCGTAAAAAATAAGACGATTGGCATTGACACTTCACTCTCTCCACTCTACCTACATATAAGCATACATATATATATATATATATATATATATATATATATATATATATATATATATATATATATATATAAGCATACATATATATAAGCATGCATATATATATATAATTATATTCGCTCTACTCTGTATTAAGCACTCTTTTTTAAGAATAGTAATTGTTGGTTATTGAAATTTATTCCGTATACACCAATCCGATATATTATATATATATATATATATATATATATATATATATATATATATATATATAATATATATGAATATATATATATATATATATATATAATGTTTGTGTATATATATACGTATATACACAAAACGATAGAAAGAGAAAGAATACATAACGAGGTAGGGTTCATAGACAAGTATAATTTCTTTTATGCAGTTAAATATTTTCTTAATTAACACAATTCATTAACTATTTGATTGTAACTATTATTAAAAGAAGTTGTTGCGGTATATAATAACACTAACTCTCTCATTCTCTTTCTCCCTCATACACAATGCATGCACGCACGATCTCTCACGTCACACATATATATATGTGTTGTGATAGAGAGCACGTGTGTTTGTGTGAATGATGTTACCTGGTAAAAGCCTAATCTTGGTTTGGTACATGTTACGAAATCTCAGTGCGGATCGAACCCTCTTTCAATGATTTGTAGGATTCCACGTTAGTATGGTAGATATAGCTATAACCTGAGATAGATAGATAGATAGATAGATAGATAGATAGATAGATAGATAGATAGATAGATCTTGTAATAAATAGAAGCAACTAATAATAATAAATTGCATTTATATTATAATTAATGCACTGCTTAACTCTCGTGCAGCTTTGCTGTTTATCCTTGAAATTAATTTTGGCATACATGAATTATCAGCAAAAAGACAGAAAAAATTAATCTTTTATCTTAAATTTGTGGAATTATTTTACGACACATTCGTCAACTGCGTTTAAATCGAATAAAAAATGGTTATGAATTTGTATCGATAATGTCAATTTGAATTTCATATCACCTGAAGATCAATTTATGCAAAAATGTTATTACCATACTTTCATTTGCATTCATTTTTAAAATGAATATCTTTTCATAAGCCCGATATTTCTTCATACGATGTTTTTAAGCTCATCTAAATATGTATATTGTCATCTTACAGACTTTCTAACACATAGTGATTATTAGTTCAAGAGTGCACCGTTATATATTCATGTAACTATTTATGATTATCCATGGCGTTGGGGTGTTGGGAACAGGTGACTAAAGCACCCCTCCTATTTTTTGCTGAAACTGAGAACTAAACAAGACTAAATTTATCCTCTTGGCTTCAATCTATGACAATGCTGTTGAGCTAAGTTCTATCATATGTTTGAAATTATTACTTCTTTTAATTTTCAAAATAAATCAGAAAACTTAATTTTCCGAAACTTTTATATAAGTCTTATATACGCAATAAGTCTATCTATATTTGTCTTATTCCAGAAAATGCGTACAAGAGAAAAACAAAGTATAAAAACATGTATTTAAAATCAAAACAAAAAAGAAATGCTTTCAGTAGAAATAATAGATTAAAAAATAGTCATTTTTATCATCAGGTAAAAAAATATAATCTTTAAAGTTTAAAATTTACTATCTGGTGTAGAAGCCACAATTTTTAACATTTGATTTTTAACTTAAAGTTTATTTTTTATTTTGTGGCTCGATACATTATAAACTTTGTAACGTTAGCTTGAATATGTGTTTTGTGTGTATTTGTGCACATTGTAACGTGTTTTTAATGATATCGGAAAAGATTTTACCCATAAATACTTATTTTACAGTTAAACAATAAACAGATTTACAACATAGCCTCTCTAATTTTACCGATTAAATTGCAAATAAAATGTGAAAAATAAAATAAGGAGCCCTTAAGTTTAAGTGATGAATGTAAAAATTACTTGACAAGCGGCCACTACAAAACTACCACCGATAAAATTTGAACTCGCTTTTAGTTTTTAACAATAAAAGTTCTCTAGTCCGGTGGAGTTGTACCATAGGCTCTGCGACCAGGAATGTTTTTAGTACTTGTGAGTTATCTGTTGCTACTTTTTAATTTTTGGTGATCTCTATAAAGTTAGATGTGGTATTTAAAATGTTTTTTTCTTTTTTTTTTAGTTCATTGTTTTTTCTTTTTTTTTTTCTTTTTTTTTTCAGACTGTTAAATGAATCTTTGGATAGTACGCATCTTTTATTTGTGAAAAAGCAGGGAAATTAATTTAAAAAGTGGCGACAGATAACCCACAAGTACCAATTTTTTTTTTTTTTTTACGCATAAGTTCTCCAGATTATGAATATCAAAAGAAAAAAAGAATTGTTAAATTTTATAAAAATTACTAAGGGGGTCCAGTTTTCCATATAAATTCATTGTAAATTAATCCCCTTACGGAAGCCAAAACAAATATGCTCATATGACGTGATTTCTTAAAAAGTAAAAATATATATATCTTTGTTTAATTCATTATCTGGAGTGCTTAATCGATAGTAATATATGAAGAAAGAACTCCAGATTACGAATTTCAATTTTTTTTCTTTTAATATTCCTGATCTTGACTGCTTTCTTTATCTATACAATAATAGGGGAAAAATTGAAAAAAAAAATTACTATTTTTGGTCACACACCTTCATCTCTATTCCCTGAACTAAAATTTCTTCTGATTTCTGAAGGATTTACAGGGATTTCTATTCTTTCCGTAATCTTTTCGGCATTTATCATGTCATATCAGAACACTTTACTCGTATGAAAAATCTGGGAGGGAAATCAACACGCAAAATAATAATAATAATACTCTTCTTGTCTATAGATAAAAAAAAATGCTTCGTCCTACCTTCGGCCGGATATATTTGCTCTAAGGCAATAGTTAACAGTAAGAAAACCAGGTAATTCCTAACGGTCCCCATATTTTGGGACGGTAACAAGCTCCGATGACTACTGTCTCTGTGTGTATGTATACGTCTGTGCGTGAGAAGAGACAATCCCCACACGCAGGCTTCTCGCTTTGACATGTGCTCCAAGCGCCAAGTGCTGCCGGGAATTGTAGGGTCGCCCCACCTCAACTCTCCTTACCCTGAGTCAGTCTCCTCCCATATTTTAGGCCGATACATGGACTTGCTCATGAATATACTGACGCATACTCTAGTACACACAAGCATGGACGCAAGCCCACCCAAACCACAGCCAATTATAATAAACACAACAACCAGAACTACACACGTCATATTTCCCAGTTAAGTAAAAATCAAATAGAAGGTAAAAGGACAGATAAAATAGATAAATTGATATTTCCATATATATTCCATGTTTTGAAGAATTTTCTTTTTATATTATCTTGATAAATGAAGGATGAATAATTACGAAAAACGCCCACACGTTACCGGAAATTTGATTAACAAAAGCGAAGAGTGATTGGCCTTGTTAATAAGTCAATATTTATTTACAGTCGAACTAAAGTCCTCATCTCTGTTGTTAAGTCCTGGACATAACGATAAACTACATCGGCAACAAGGCCTCTGATCGGGAGGTTTTGAAGTGGAACCACCTCTTAAATGTTTTGTTCCCAGATCAACTCTGACCCTGGGGTGGTAGCACCTGTTAGAGTCCCAGCTATGGGCAAATAGTGAATCCACAAACTGGGGTCAAAACACTATGAAAGTATAATAATGCATTTTTTTTATAGTAAAAATTTCAGCAATACATTTTCATAGTAAAAAAAATTACCAACAATACATTTTTGTAAATAAAATTACTAATGCTCCCAAGAAAATTAAATTTCGGCATTAAATGACCCATAAGGATGTTGATATGCCGCTAAACAAACAAGCTTTGTTGTTACTATCAAAACGTTTCGACCGTCGAGCCGCTCAGCCTTCGTCAAGTGTTTGTCGAGCCGGTTACACTTTGGGGAATTTCAAATTGAACCTGTTATTAAGCTACGAGAGTAGACGGTTATCATTTCCGCTGTCAATGTCTGAGGATATCACATTTTGTTTATATTGTCTGCTTCATAGTGCGCAGATATCGCTGTTTCTGGTTCCACTAGGTTTGAATATATCCGTGTTACCCGGCCAAATGGATCGAACTCACAATTTAATTACAACGTCACCAAATACACGGGCCAATCGCGTAGAGGATTCAAGCGTCGGTTAACGAGTTTAAGAAAAGTTTTCGGTTCGGTCCTGAAATCCCTGGAAATTTATCGGATCAACAAACGCCTGAAGGCGGTCAGAAAACACAACGAGCAAAATCTTGTGATAGTAACAATGTTGAGGATATGAGTTCGACTCTAAATAATATAAATAACGATAACAAATAAATAACAATCATATAACAATTTATAATGTCTAATACAGAGTGTCTCATGATGATGGAACACATTTTAAATGCAAGTATTTTGGATTATAAAATTAGCATAGAGTACCAAATATGATTATTACATAACTGATATGTAAGAGTTCAACATATTATCGAAGATTTTGCTATTTCCAACAGGTATCTTATATTTCTTTTGCTGATGGTGAACACTTATAATTTCTCGGAAATTGGAGTAGCGGAGAGCGGCTCGGGTTGAGGAATCGGAGAGCCGAGTTCGAATTCCACCCGAATCCATTACATTCATTTACGTGCTAATACTCTTGGGAAAGATATGAATCCTCCTCTTCTCCCCCAGCTATGGGTAAATAATAACAGACCGAATTTTATAGCCTTGGATGGCTATTGATCTACCGTAGAAAGAAATGGCAACCTACTGCCTCGTCAGCCATGTATCGAAAGATACATAATCGGCCCAAGCGTACATCACGCATGGTACATATCTGAGTGAGGGGAAGCATACTTCACCAATCAAAGATCCATCATAGTAGCCTGAAGGAAATTTCGACAGCATTTTGGAAAGCAAACACTTTTATATAAATTATGTAATAAATATATTGGGTACACTATGTCAGTTTTATAATCCAAGATACTTGTATTTAAAATGTGTCCCGTCATTATAGGACACCCTGTAGAAAGAATGTGAAAAAAAAAAGATATATATAGATTTTTATGTATCAGACCAATTTTAGTAAAATCTACGACAATTTTCCCACTTGTTCAGAGACTTTCCGAAATAATGATAACTCCTCATTCCAGGGATATAACGGTATGCATCGTCGTCATCATCATCATGTGTGAAAAGGACTTTCGCTATTAACAGTATCACATCCATACAACATCAGCTGAAGCAGATATGACTCAACAAAGCAAAGAGTAAAGAAATGAATTTGTAATTGGGGAAGACAAGTGTTCCGAAGCATGTCGGCGTCGAAGAATTCGTACAATAATTAATACATTCATACATTAGGTGACATTGATCGCGATTTCAGAGTACCTACGTGTTGAAGCATCTCAAATAACAGAACTGATTCCAGCATCTTGCGCGAAATTCTAACATGTCTAGTAACTTTCTACGAAGAAAAATCACCTCACAATGCGTTGGGTTCCGCAAGGTAATCCAAGTCCCAATACCCATTATATATACATATATATATATATAGTGTGTGTGTGTGTGTGTGTGAATTATTTTCAGATAGAGTGTATCGGTAAAGGAACAAAATAAGGAAAATTATTCTTAACCGATGCGTTTCGTCTTTTGAGGACATTATCAAGGCAATGTAGAATGTATTTTGTTGCACGTGTTTATATACAAAAGCGAGTATGTCATTGGTTTTTTTTTTGTTTTTTTTTTTTTTGAGAACGTTCATGAATGTTCATCAGGTGGTTGAAAGGTCCTCAAAACACACACACACATATATATATATATGTATGTGTGTGTGCGTGCTTATGCATGCGTGCGTGCGTGTGTGTGTGTGTGTGTGTGTGTGTGTGTGTGTCATTTTCAGGGTAAAAAAACAGTAAAGGTCCAAAGTACTTCGGTTAAACAAAAAACTCCGACGGTTTCCTTGATGGATTTCATCCTAATATCAAGAAACTAGTTTTATATATATATATATATATATATATATATATATATATATATATATATATATATATATATATATATATATATATATATATATATATATATATATATATATATATATATATTCAACACTTTGGTGTCTTGTCAAGTGATGGTGTTGATCTGCAATCAATTCCATCCTTGACAAAACAACAGAAGTGTTGAAATAAAATGGTTATTTTTGTAATGATGTTATAACATGTTTATGTTATAATTTTTGAATAAATACTATTTGCTCTACTCTGTATTGAGCACTCTTTTAAGAATAGTGTTTTTGGTTTTTAGGATTTTATTCCTTCTATACCAATCCTATACTTGTATATATATATATATATATATATATATATATATATATATATATATATATATATATATATATATAGTCGGTAAATGAACGGCAACATTAAAAGGACACCGATTCTCGTACGAACAATTAAACAACATCGAGCTTAGTCAAATGCATATATGGGTGACCGCTTGGGAATACCGGAAGTTGTAAGCTTGGGTGTACGGGTGGTGTAATGGATAACGGCTCGAAATTGGAACTGGGAGAGAATAGTTCTGGAGTTCCTGTCGGGTTTATTATATTCACTTACGCGCAAATACCCATTTGCAAAGGTATGAATCCATCTCTTCTACCTCCAATTATGGGTTAATTAGTAAAATTTGTATCAGTAAATCATTATTATCTCGAAAAATTCTTACAATCCAAAAATATTTTTTGTACTTAAATAACCCGCTAAAGGTTGATAAGACGTTAAGAAACAAATAAAAAAAAAAAAGCTAAATGATTTGAAATGCTTCAAGTCGTACGCCCGCCCATTCTTCTATTCAAAAACGAACACATACATGAAAACAAATAAATCAATATATCTGAATGCACACACATACTTTTGAATGCACAACACATATCTGAGTGCACATACATACTTTTGGCTGATATATTCGCACATAAAGAAAAAAATTCGTTCATTACATACCCATCTTAAAAATTCAAATCATTCCTCAACTATTTATTCACACTCATATCGTAAGAATGTCTTAACGTTTACTGCACACACCTGTGTAAATGTCGACCAGCGACTATTCAACTACCCACATAATATTATAATATCTCGTAGTCTCTACACGGAGTTTATATTTATTTCAATTACGTTGATGTGTTAAGAAGAATGATAGATAAAAACATAGAAAAAGCAATGTACTCTTAGAATGACAAGTAATAAATCTTTCAACAAATAGGATTTCTCACCAATGCTATGGAGAATTTTTAAGCAGATATAAATATCAGATTTTCACAATTAGTATCCATGCATCTGTCGAATCTGAAAATTTAATTCTTGAAAAAGAAAAATATTTCGACTACATACGACAAATAAAACAACAAAAAAAATAGAGCTGAAAATATCGTGTTCCTACAGCAAGTAAAAGAGAAAACTAAAAGAAATCTGTGA
>CAHIKZ030001979.1:1542500-1547500 GCA_903632075.3 Acanthosepion pharaonis
TTTACTTTGTCGAACTTACTAGATATTAAGACCGGAGTAAATAGCTGTTTCATCAGCATAAAGGTACATTGGATAGACCTGTTGGCTGGGCTAGAGGTTGGATCCTTCATGGAAATTATCTTTTTTTGCGTTTACTTTATAAATAAAAAATTATATTGCCGGTACTTTTTTTAATCGGTATCACCCACGTGCAAGGCAATAAAGCCACTAAGACACAAGGGGATTACAGGGCGGGGAAGAATTAAGAACAGAATCATTAATAATGAGCGGGGAGAAGAAAGAGTAATTAGGAGCACAGTAGATAGCGAGTGACATTGCATTAAAACTTTTGCAGATTAAAGTTGACTGGAAAGCATGGAGCCGGAAGGGAGTTCTACAAGAGAGAAAGTGCAAGAAAACAAATTGTTACCATAGAATTTACGGTTACATCTAGCTAGCTCAAATTTTAATAAGATTAGATATTATAAGCTGAAAGTGACATGATATATTGCTCATATAAATAAAAATATATATCCTGCTTATTTTTTCATCGATTGGCTACTACCATTCTTATTGGGAAAACACTGACTTACATAATAAAATCTGGCACACATACTGTGCGTGGTTTTGCACTAAATCTCATTCATACTTACACCACGTAATGTCAACATATACACGTTGCATCTCGCTAATCCCGGACTTGAAATTTTTTTTTTCTTTCTATTTTTTCCCTCCTTTTTCGTCTTTAAAAAGACAACTAGATAAACACGATTCTCAAACACTCTGCTCGATTTGCCTCCTCGCATTTGCCGTAATGAGTTCCACAGTTTCTGCTCTTCGCAAACGGAAGTATCTCGCCAGTTTTCTTGCCGCTCCTTCTCCAATTCCACGCCCACCCGTTTGACAATCCCTTACCCTTTCTATCCCCTGTCCTACCCGTCAGCGAATCTCACCACCCACACTTCGTCTTCTAGCGTTTTTTTGTCTATGTTGACATATACAACTACCCCGACTGTGTTAAAACTTACGTACAGCGTTGTTGTTATTATTGCACAGAAGAAATAGGCAGGATTTGGAATTAACTGCGAAATCAGATAATTCCTCTGCCAAACAATTTATCCAATGTAAGAATATACGACAAAAACCCCACCCTACCCGCCTCCAGCCTAATCCATACTCAAGGATTTTCTAAGGTAGACAGTTTTATGCCAGGGATATAAGTTAGGTTCAGTCAGTCAGTTATGTGCCATGCGTAATACACGCGTAGGCGATCATGTATCTTTCGATACATGACTGACAAGACAGATTTTTTCCCGCACTAGGTTGCCATTTCTTTCTGTGGTAGACCAGTTGCCATCCAAGGCTATAGAATACGGTCTATAAATAGGACAGACAGACCGGGTTCTATAGAAGAAGAGGAGTCATACCTTTCCCAAGGGTATTAGCAGGTAAGTGAATGTAATCGATTCGACTGGAATTCGAACTTGGCTCTCCGATTCCTCAATCTGAGCCGCTATCCAATACTCCTCCTAATGGAGTATTGATACCCATTCCTCCCTTGTCTGTCTTGATAAAAATTAAAAGTGTCTATGCGGTCTTGTGAGTGATGGATTATTTTCCATCTTACAACCCCTTTCCCATAGGCGAAATGTCGTGAATCCCTCGCTACTCTATTGCTATTTCAATGGCGTCTTCTGACGAGCTACATTCCTTAATCACACAAGACCTGCCCTTTACAATTGGTACCTGCCATGTAACACAATGTGAATCATTCTCATTCTCTTCATATTTCAAAAAAGTAAGAAGTAACTTCCATTCGAACAGCTTTTTTCCAAGAACTGCTGCTTTGCGGAACGTACTCCTGGTAGGGTGTCTCCTGGTAGGGTGTCTCCTGGTAGGGTGTCTCCTGGTAGGGTGTCTTCCCTATCGTTATAATCTTGACCTCTTCAAGTCTTAAATTAATCGTTTCTTGCATAGCCCCATGAACATCACCTTGTGATTTCTTACGCTCATACAACACCACACAGTAACGCTCTACCTTGAGTGGCTCTTGGGCTTTGTATTGGGTGAAACTTAGTATTAAAAAAAATCCGTATATAAAATGGGTTAGGCTAGAATATAACCCCAGACCAGTATATATCCCAAGTAATACTATTGCATGTTAGTCGGGGGTGCTGTGGATCATGCAATGTCACACGTCTGCAGAGATTTCTCGTGTGTATTCTACAGTCTTTAGTTTTATTCACATTCCTTGGTTTTCACATTAATATGCCTAACTTGTATATGGCTATCGATTTGGGTCAGCCAATACCTGGTTACTGTTCAGTGAGATTCTATCAGCCATGATCACGAGTTTGCAAACTGGAGTCAGGGCCGGTGAGTACTACGCCCGACCGAAGGAGTAACAAGCCTGATTGGAGACCCAGGCAGTGTTTTATGACCCTTGTTATCAACATTTGCTTTTTTCTACCTATATTTATATCCGTTGCAAATAAAGCACAGCTGACTATTAAAGGATGAAACATTTTCGCGGATTTTGAAGTCATTCTGAGTTTTTTTTTGGGGGGGGGTCTAAATTGGTTAATTTTTTTTTTTTCTTGCTAAGTCTCGAGGCACGGTGGAGTAATGGATTGAGGAATCGGAGAATTCCAGTCGAATCCATTACATTCAATTTACGTGTTAATACCCTTGGGAAAGGTATGAATCCTCTTCTTCTCCCACCAGCTATGGGTAAATAGCAGGACAGACCGGGTTCTATAGCCTTGGATGGCAACTGGTCTACCGCAGAAAGAAATGGCAACCTACAGCTGGAAAAAATCTGCCTCGTCAGTCATGTATCGAAAGATACATTATCGCCTAAGCGTGTATCATGCATGGCACATAAATAAAAAAAAACATATAAATTTCACTATTTTTATAACAATATTTCAGCAATATATCTTCAAGTTGTATTTAAGAATTGTATACAAGTATAAAAATATAACATTTTTTCTCGAATAATGTTCACCCTTAACAAGGTCCAAGAGCCACTCGAAGTAGAAAGTTACAAAGAAGGAGGCAAAAGGCACTGTTTATGAGAATATGTAGAGAAGATAACGGCTAACCCAGGTATTGTATTAATCGTGGAATTATTCTCTTGAGAGTCGGATCCACAAGTAAAGGCTCGTAGGAAGAAGCTGTTCGAGTGGAACTTACAGATCACTAATGAAGTACGAAGGAAATAAGGTGGTTTGCTGCAACGTGTGTGGCATGTCGGCTCTTAACTGTGAAGGTTAGAATTGGTGAAACTAAGGAATGCAATTCGTCCGAACACTTTCCATGGAAATAGCAACAGAGTAACAACGTCTCGTCTGTGGGAAAGGGGTTGTAAGGGGCAGAACAATTAATCACCCACAAGGACGCGGAAACCCTTTTGAACTCTCTCGAGACTGGATTTACTTACCCTGTATAACGAGAAAACTTAGAAGATTTTAAGATATGTGAGAATTTATTATCAGCTATATTTAGCTGTCCCCCCACGAGGGGTCGCATGTGGCACAAGGCCGAGTTTTACGTGGTCACCCGAGCCCGTAGGCCCGGCCAAAAATATAGCCTTCGACTCGCCTAGGCGAGTTCGAGAGCTGTCATAACCTCCCCGAACGAAACCTTGCCCTTCGGCAAAGCTTCGTCCGGGTTCCTCTCTGCTAATGCAGAGAGTTTGACAGACGGCAGTTGCTGTAAGGTTGGTACAGCTATAATTTATTTAGAATTTATTATCAGCAGATGCAACTTTAACATATGCCATGCAGACGACACTGTGATGATGGTAAATTCACAAGGAAATCTGAAATAACTATTAGACAAGGTAACCAATATAAGCAAGAAAAAATAATCTTGAACTGTGATACTATTTGTCGTTGCCGTGGTAAAACGGAAGAAGGTGTTGTTAAAACATAAGAGAGTGTTATGTGCTGAGAGACATAGAAACAAGACGAACCCCTGGGAAAAATTGAAGATTAAATTCACATATAAACGGCTTGAATTGTATGTTGAGCGGTTTGAACAATGGAAAAGTGACCCAGACTTAAGGGTCGATGTTTGATTGACGCACAGCTCAAAAGCGAAAATTTCATTTTCGCTAAACAACGGATGTGAAGTTGATTTGAGACAGGAGCGATGAGGGAACTGGGAAAGAGGGAATTCCCCAAAGTTATGACGTAAACCGGAGGAGATTCACCGAAATCTCTTTACCTCGCCATACCCCCATGCCAGTTTTTGGCAATGTCCATAAATATGAATGCACGAAGCGAATTCGCCAGAGAGAGACGTATCGGAGACGAGACAGAAGAGAGGTCACGTGATTGAATGCCGAAGAGAAGCCCCCGATTACAGCCTTGTGTCGAACTTTACCAAAACAGCAAACCAGATTTCTACCAGGTCGACGATAGTACCACGATAGTACCATTTAGATGTGGGCTGGGATAAGAACAATTGATATAAACCAATTATTGTATGGAGACTGTTATAAAATCAGTATTTACTTTTCTTCAGTTTATTCGAGTGTTAATTTTTTTTTGTTCCCTGTACGTTATTGCCCTGCTTGGACCAGGCCAACACGAAAATACCTGCGACGATTCGATCTTGGCTGCCTTATGATCTAAAAATCACACCATGGTAGCTCTGGATTGGAGCGGTCACTTCAGCGACCACTCGCGATGTTGGAAGTCCTGGACGACCGACTGGGTTGTGTGGACGTTTACAGAACTGGAAGAAGGTAGAATGCATGGTTGTCAGCAAAAGGGACAACTCAACATGAGAGTTACGTATCGGGGACGTATAAATCAAATAGGAGCATACATTTAACTATTTGCACGGTATACTTACAGATAACGGAATGTGTGGCACAGAAAACAATGGTGCATGAGAATAGTGAAGGACGTTTATCAGGAGATAAGCAGCGTTAAGAGATATCTATAGAAACAAAGAAATGATAATTAATGTCTAATATCTTATATATCAGTAAATGCTGGACAATTTCGTCA
>CAHIKZ030001979.1:1552500-1802500 GCA_903632075.3 Acanthosepion pharaonis
CTCCACAACTTCCTGTCCTTTGTAGCGCTTAATAAATTTTATCTCTTTCTTATTTCCCTTAAACCCTGTTCCGCCATTCATTTATTCAAGCTCACTAAGTATGTTATACGTTATTTTCCTCTGTCTCTCTTGCCTTCAATCTGTTCTGTGAGTATCAGATTTTCCAAACCCTCTTTCCTCATTATGTCCCCTAGAAATTTCAACTGTATCTTTCAGATGGTAAGTATAAGTTTTCTTTTTTGTTTCCATTTTCTCTAATACTTCGTCGTTGCTCGCAAAATCGGTTCATGGTATTCTCAGCATATTTCTATTGCTTCAAATCTCTCCTTCATCTTTGAGCAGATTTTCCAGCACTTACTGCCATACAAGAGGACAGTTTAGTACTCTTTTCTTTGTTTCTAGCGAAGTATTTTTTATTTTATTTCTTAATACTCTGCTTAACTTTCTGAATGCATCTTTGGCTATCCCAATGTGTCTCCTGATTTCAGTAACGCACTTTCCGTCCTCCGTCACTTCTCAGATATTTAAATACTTTTACTTGTTTGATGTTGTTATCTCTGCGCTATTGAGAAAGAAAATTCAGATCTCAAAACCTCTAGTATAGTCTTCTACTCACAGGGCTATTTATGTCATTTGAGTGTACAGTAATTTATAACTATATAAATGAACTGTAAGCAAACAATCTGGGTTCGTCGGGGCGGCATGCGCCCACGCATGAATGTACATATTAATTTCATGTTTATATGGATATTTGCTGAAAATCCGTATCCGATTTATCTAATTGGTTCCGCATATTAGCTTTTAATTTAAAAAAAAATATCAATTAAATGTACCGTATTTATGTGCTTAAAATGCGAAAAAAAATTGTATAAAAATCAATCCGTTTATACGATGAAGTACCCAAAATTTCGGAGAGTTTCAGACGCAAAATGACTTCTTCAAAGAAAGGCTCATAGAAAATACAGTAAAAATCATTTAGGTGAGATAAGGCTAACTTTGAATAACTTGAAAGATAAGCAAATTGATCCATTACTCTTCAGCTATGAAACCTTATGGCTATTGTTAATGGCTACTCTTTTGAATGCCATGAGACCAACGCAGGTTTTTCCCCAAGGCTCGCTTCTCGGTTCTACTCTTTTTCTGCTTTTATATTAACGATCTGCCTAAAAACATACTTCGATCTTTAATGAATGTCTATGCAGATGACACAACAATATATGCGCGCACCTCCAAATTCTAGATGACCGGAGCCTGAGAGCCAGTCTCTCCCCTGACCTTGCTCTGGCAGCTCAGTGGGGAAATAACTGGCTTGTAACATTCAATGCCTCCAAAAGCAAGCGAGTAACGTTCCATCATCAATGAGCAGACCCTGAATTTTCGCCTATCTCGATGACTAGGTGTCATATCAAAGATGATTCTTGCCTTGAATGCATATTGGAATTCAAGCTCACCTCTCAAATGGAACTCATATATATGATCCATCTCTCAAAATGGCAGGTTCTTGAACCGCTCAAGTAAGTACCTGACTCCGCCTGTCACGCTCTCTTTATAATACCCAGATTAGACTGAAAACGGAGTATTCCTGCTATATCTGGGCCCGAGGTGCTCAGTCTTCACTTTCCAGTCTAGGTTAGATTCAAAAGCCTCTACGCAGTATTGTGGGTGATGAATTGTTTTCCAACCTACCACCCCTTTCCTCACAGATGAAACATCGCAAGCCTCTCGTTACGCAACTGCTATTCCCATGGCGAATGTTCTGACGAGCTACATTCTTTAGTTCCAACAGTTTTAGCATTCACAGCTAAAACCGCCATCCCACGTAAACTAGGATGAATCATCACCATTCCCTTCGTCTTCCATTAGTAAGAAGGAAGTTCTATTCGGACAGTTTCTCTGAAGAACCGCTACTTTACGGGACAGACTCGCGAGAGAGGGATGCTTTCCCGAGCATTACAATCTTAACCACTTCAAGCCTATGTTTAACCATTATCTTACCCACGTTTTCTCTTAAACTTCATTTCTTGTCTCCTACCCTTACCGATTATACAACAAACTCCTTCAGTAACCCTCTGCCTTGAGTGGCTCTTGGGGCTAGTATTGGGTGAACATTAGTAATAAAATGTTATTAGGTGTATGAAAATGATTCCATCATATATGAAGAGATATTTAACTATTACGATGTGTCATAAGTAATTTCTGTTTTCGGGAACCAATTGTAATAACGAAAGTATACTCCTGGCTACTAATCATAGGTAGCAGTTAAGTGTCCCCTCGACGTGGTGTAATGGTTTGCAAGCTTGTCTCGCTAGAAAACTTACGACTGAGTACTGAGTTCGATCCTCACTGTGTGCTCCATATTTTCGGCCTTGTGCCACATCTAAGCTAGGCTTAGAAAATCAACATACGTGGCAGTTAAGAATAATTCTACAGTACACTAACGCAAAAGGCAGTGGATTGACAAGGATAAATCTCAACAACCAAACTCAAAAGCTGAGTTTCAAGAGTGTGGTGCGATCATTGAGGTATTATTGAGTCAATGAAACAATAAATGCACATTTATAATGTCCATCAGTTTTCAACGTGTCAGTCATAGTGCCCTGGATAAATTTGGAACTTGTTTAGTCTGTTCTACTCCATCCGCCATATTTACCTGACTTTACACCAACAGATTTTTTAACTTTTTCGATCGCTGCAAAAAGCGCTAAAGGGGACAACTTTTTCTAATGAAAACCAGATTCAAGAGTTTATCGAAAACTTTTTAACATCAAAACCTGCGGAATTTCATTCAGTGGTTAATAACTGAACTGTCTGATAATTGGTAAAAAGCCATTGCAAATAACGGTGAATATATAATTGATTAAAATGTAATTGTACTTTATTTTTTTTAAGAATACACTGGCATAGGATTCTTTTGGGTCACGTTGATAAATTAATTTATTTTCTTAATTTTACCTCCAAATCAAGAGTGATTATCAGTATGATGTTCTCAGTAAATTTTTGAGAGCCAAAAAAGTTACTGCATTTTTGTCAATGTTGTGTGGGGGATGATAGATGATTTTAAGCATAGTGATACTGAAAAATAGCAGACAGAAACACTGTGCTCCTAGCAAGATGTATCTCTACTAAACCCCGTTCTGCTATTCATTTACACAGGCTCGTTAGGTATGTTATGCGCTGTTTTTCTCTGTTTCTCTTGCCTTCTATGTTCTGTGAGTATCAAATTTTCCAAGCCCACTTTCCTCATTATGCGCCCTAGAAATTTCAACTTTCTCTTTCATAATTGTCCTTTTTGTTTCCATTTTC
Source organism: Acanthosepion pharaonis (assembly GCA_903632075.3). Lineage (NCBI taxonomy): Eukaryota > Metazoa > Mollusca > Cephalopoda > Sepiida > Sepiidae > Acanthosepion > Acanthosepion pharaonis. Next base: position 1,555,804 of record CAHIKZ030001979.1, read on the forward strand.
TCTAAAACCTCGTCGTTGCTCACACGTTTAGTCCATGGTATTCTCAGCATCCTTCTGTAGAACCACATTTCTGTTGCCTCAAGTTTTTTCTTCCTCTGTCATAAGATTTTACAACAATCACTGCCATATAGGAGGATCGATATTACATGACTTTTCAGTATACTTTTCTTTGTTTTAAACGAAAATTTCCTATTTCTTAATACTTTACTTAGCTTTTGGATGACATCTTTCGCCATCACAATGATCCTTGGGATTTTGGTTTCACACTTCGGCCTAGTCATCTAATTATACAAAAATAATTAACAATAATTATAATATTAGTTGTAATAATAGCCGTTTTCTTATAAGGAAACTTTCAGCATCCGTCGCTTGAAATTTATGAAATCTTTCTATTAAAACAAAGTTTCAGGAAAATAGGTTACTCAAGTTACTGTTATTGCTCTTTCAGTATTAACGGAGATTTCCTTTTCTAACTTTTTGTTTGAAGTGGTGAGGACCTTCATAATCTTGAGTAAGTCATTATTTTAATAATCTAAATAGATAAACCGCTAATTCTGTCTGTCCGTCTGAAACAACTCTAATTCAGGCTTGCTCTACATAGATATAATATACCTTTCTGGAATCAGGATAATCCCGGGATCAAAAATGTGCCTTTCCCTTGGATATCTTGAATATCCAGTATTGGGATATGTGCCCGGATGAGAAGAGAACAGTTAAAAATTCAAATTTTAAAATAATTGAAAAACAGTAGTGATTTTAAAAGTTTTTAATTTACATGGAGTTTAAAGTAACACAAAAACTTTGTCAATTTTTAAAAAAATGTTTTAAATTAAGTTTAAAGTATCTCCAAAATTTTGTAAATTAAGGAAATCAATTTTATTTCTTCAAAATGTCAAGGAATCAGAATTAAAGTGAGGGGTTTCAGGACATAAGGCTTTGAAGTTCCACGGAGTTTGTGATTTTTAAAGAACTCAATTTTCGACCTGAATATCAATTTCGGCCTGAATTACAATTTCAGCCTGAATTGGAATTTCGGCCCAAATCGGCGTTTCGACTAAAATCGGTCTTTTGGGCGGAACTGGAATTACAGCTCGAATCAGAGTTAAAATGAAGTTTTGAAGTCCCATTGAGTGAATTGAAGAATTCAAAGATATTTCTTCGAAATGACATGGAAAAATCCAAAGACCAGAGCTGTAAGGCAAAGGAAGAGAAGAGCAGAAAAAATACAAGAGGAGGTACAAGCTGTAAGGCAAGCAGATGCTGTAAACCATTAAAAAAATCAAAAGGATCTGAAACATCAGAAGGGTGCAAGGCAGGAGAGAAGCAAATGCTACAAGACAGATAAGATCAAGAGCATCTCAAAAATCAGAGGAGGTGCAAGCAAGGAGAGAAGCAGATGCTGCAAAGCAGAGAAGACCAAGAGCTGCAGATGACAGTGAAACTTCATCAAGGAGAGAAGCAGATACAGCAAAGAAAAGAAGATCAATAGCTGCGGAGGATGACAGAATTTATCAAGGAAAGAAAGAGATGTAGCAAACCATAGAAGAGCAAAGTCTTTGGAAACATCTGATGAAAAACATGCCAGATAGATTAGTGATAATCACAATCATGCTAAAAGGAGTGCAGCATTTGTCCAAGCTGGCTTTTCAATACAACTAGTGTGACAGTGACTATTCAAATCATCCAAATATATCTATTGGATCAATAATCATTCAGTGTACGCATTGTAATGCTCTCAGATTCAAGGATGAACCAGATGGGATGTGCTGCAAAAAAGGAAAAAATACAGTGGGAAGATCTACCAGTTCCTTCAGGACCATTGTTATCATTTCAGCTGAATCAAAATACTTCATCCAGCACACCAGATGCTACAATAACTGTTTCGAAATGACCTCATTTGGAGCCAAAGATGCTACCTTGCTAGGATGGAAAACACAACCGCAGGAGCTAGCTTAAAGGGTTTTTTTAAAGCTAGTTATTCATAACGATAATAGTACCACTAGGAATAATGAATAAAAAGTAAGATTTAAAAATAAAACTAGATTATTATGGAAGCACATATTGTCTTCGAATAATTGGTTACCTGGAGAAATGAGAAGAAAACGATATCTTAAAAGAAAAATAATTCATCAACGGATAATAGTAGATCATTGTTCTAAAAAAAAAAACAACGATCCGGCGTCCATGGTTTCGACTCCCGCGCCATCATGGCCATCGAGGGGGTGCACGGGTCCGATCATTTGTCCAATGAGGAGCTTCGCCGGAAGACAGGCCAGCTGAACATCTGCACCATCGCTCAGTGATATACGTTGGAATTCCGAACAGAAACATTTATTTAGTCCACAGGGGGTAGATTGTTCTAGTTCCACGTGCCATGCCTTTTCTGAGTATCTCGGTTTCAGCTAAATCCCTTTAGTCACTCAACTTTCCAAGTTTTTGCTCACCTCTGCTGTGGCCAGATCTTGAACTCACAACTCTTTGGATCAAGTCAATTTTGGATTAATTCAACCAACGCTCTAATCCACTGGGCCATGTGTCCTTTGGGTTACTAAAAGGAATTAACTGAAACTGAGATATCCGGAAAAGGCATGGCACTAGATCAAGAACTAGAACTACCCCGTGGACTAAATAAAAGGTTCGATTTGAAATGACAACGTATATCACCTGAAGAAAGCCGGGGCGTACAACGGCCGAAACGTCGTGAATATGACATGAGAACAACAGTCCGAACAATGTAACTAGTGCAAATAGTTACAATACCTCATCTCAGAATTATAGACAAATACCTATTTATAGTAGAATGACGAACAATACATTTTATCTGTAGTTGAAGACATACACTTGCTTTCAAAATATTTAGATTTCACCATTAAATAACCCATAGAAGTTGATATGCTGCAAAAATCAAAATCAACCGAACGAATAAACAAACTTTTAGCTTACTCTTTAAAATCCATGCTTGGAGAAATTATTTATTGGGGTACATCTAAAATCTGTTCTCCTTGTGTCATTGAAACATATGCAGGTTGTTTTAAGTCTGTTTTTGCATCGAATGCTTTTAATTAAGCGCATGGTTGCTCGAGCTATTTCCAAGTACAAAACCGAGCAATAAATTAGTTCGCACTAAACAAATAAAACAACAACAAAAAAACGTTTGTATTGATTGGGGAATCTCGTAGGAAATGCTTAACTTAATTTTCGTAGTTAAATTTGATTTTCTTTCGAGGTGTCATTTGTTGTTCTTCCGACGCCCAAGAAATTAAATTACGTCCTCGAAATATGATATTCTGAGGGTTATTTTGTAATGTTATGTAGTTTTTAATACTTATTCACTTATTTTTTTAAAACCTTTTTCTTTTCTTTTTTACGTATTAGCATCCGTTTGCTCACAGTTCTTAATAAAAAATAAATAAATAGAAATCATGTACGCAAATTACCGATGATTACACTAGCATTTTCTTGTATTCACAGCAGCTCCGCAGAATTAGCTCAGATGGTAGACCGTTCGCTTAGCATGTGAGAGGTACTGGGGTCGATACTCAGATTCTCCAATATGCATACTTTTAGGGGATGTACGGTGTGGTGCAATGAATAACGGTTCGGAACGATAAATTGGAGAGCCGCGTTCGAATTCCAGTGGAACTTCGTTACATTCACTTACAAAAAGTTATTAATCTATCGCTTCCCTCCATGGGTTGAATAGCAGGTCAGAGTCGACTCTTCATTGGCAACCAGTCTACCGCAGAAAGAAACGGCAGACTATTGCGGGAAATCTTCTGCCGCGTCAGTCATGAATCGAAACAGACATGATCGGCCGAGCGTGTATCACGTATGGCATTTACTTACTTACTGCAGCGTATTCATGTCTATGCGTGTTGCAAGGCAATTCAAGCAGAAATTTGAGTCTCAGAAATTGGATAAACTTAAAAAATAAATAGAATATTTGTGATTAAACGATATTTTCAAGACTTCAAATTTAAATTGAATATTATTTGCCTTTTTATGGGGAAATTTTTTTTCTATGGATTCTGATCTTGCTTCTTTAAACCTTTGGTCACGTACATATTCACTCAATACAATAATGAAACATACACTCTAAACGAAAAAGAACAGATACTGAAACTCAAATATGATATCAGTTGGATATCATTGATCATGGGAACAAACATACATAATATATCCGACAGCGTAACTTCAACTCAAAAGTTCATTGTAGTATACACCATTGTAATACGTTCAAAGTTAGGCTGTTGTCCTATGAAAGTAAGTCGTAATCAGGTCACGTTATTTTAACTATACGTGTAATTAAGTGCTTTGTTTACCGATGAGTGTTCATAATATAGGGTATCGTTCATGTTGATGAATCGGTCGATGGCCTTTGATACTCGGTCATTCGGGCCGTCAATAATTAGTCAGTGTAGGCAGAAGCTGACAATGTTAGAGTGGAGTGAAAGTTGGCCGAAACGTGAGACTCATATATCACTTTGGTTTTACCAGCCATATGAAGGTCAGACGATTTGACTGAAAGAAAAAAAAATACACATCACTCGTTCAAACTCGCATTCTCGTTCTGTTCAAGATTCTTAAAGCGAAAACTTAACAACTAAAAGCTAGAAATGTTAGAACGTTATTTCAACCGAAATATAAGAGCTTTATTGTCTTCTACTTAAAAAAGTATAAAAATGAAGTATTTTATTACATTGGTATTCGAAGAGGTGTTCTAAGAAGAAACGTAAAGGAAATTACGTTCATGGTTTTCTTTTTAATGCTTTTTTTTCCTTGCAGGACGTGGGCGATGATGACTCTCTGCAGAGTGTTTACTCGTTACCTGTGAATTGCAATGCATTATTGGGAAAGTTGGGGAAGTGGTTTTCTGTTGTCTTCGCCACGGTTTGAAATTAAAAATGTTCCTTCTCTTAGACGAATTACCACTCAAGAATGTTTCTTCTCTTAGACAAATTACCACTGTCTACTCTGCTATTTAATCCATAGTTGGATGGAGAGGAAATTGGTTCATACCTTTCCCAACGGTACTTTTTTATACTAATGTTCACTCAGTACAAGGCCCAAGCGCCACTCAAGGTAGAATGTTATTCGGTGATGTTGTATGGTGTTATGGGGTTATGCAGGAAAGATAGCGGTTAACACTAGACTTGAAGAGGACAAGATTGTAGTGATTGGGAAAATATTTTGCTGGGAGTCTGCTCCAAAAAGCAACAGTTCTTGGGATGAAACTGTCCGAGTGGAACTTACTCCTTACTAATGGAATATGGTCCCAGTGGTAAAGGTCAGGGGTGGTGGGACTCAGGAATTTAACTCGTCAGAACACATGCCATCGAAATAGCAATAGAGCAGCTAGAGGCCCGCAGCGTTTCGCCTGTAAGAAAGGGGTTGTAGGGCGGAAAATAATTCCTCACCCACAACACCGCGCAGGCACTTGTGCAAAAGAAAACTCAACGGGCTAGATCGGAATATTGAACTCGGCTCGCCGATTCAACTTTCCGCGCTGATATCTATTAGACTATCCGCGTTGACGCTATTAACGCTTGCTTAAAAAAGTATTGCATTGGTTTTTCGCAAATTTTGTATTATATAGCGTTTCATTATAATATATGGAGTCCTTGGCATGAATCAGACTTACTTCTCTATAGATACAAAAAAAAAGTTCGAAAAGTCTGTTTTTTTCTATTGCGCTCTGAAGAGTCAAAACAAAATTAACACTTCTAAATCTTTAAACAGCTCCTAACTACGATGACGATGTAAGATAACGAACAGTGGATTGGTACAGGGTGATGGGGAGGTTGTAACTCAACAGATCAGACTGTCTGGCACATAAACCCGTTCTGACAGCTTAATTGTTAGCGCATGTATAAAAGTACGAACATTGGCACTATGTGAAAGACATGTTGACGCCGACAAGGATTTTCCTCAATGACGCCATAGCTTATCAGAAGGCAGATACTTTTATTGAAAAGTTTTGTTTGGAAAACACGCAAAATCATACAAATATAAAAAATAAATATGTAGCTTTTCTGTTGACGTGTCACACGAAAGATGGTTACTGGATTTTATTCAAAGTAAACTGGTGTTAAAAAATAAGGTTTGTCGCTATACATTTAAGTACAAGCTTAAAAGCCGCGCCCCGTGTGGAATAATTTAGCCCCTACGTATGGCTAATTGGGCCTTCAGCCTAAAACTAAAGGAACCTCTGGTCCAGCTTAGAAAACAGTAATGATAATTTTGTAGAAATAACTTTGAATTCCTCAATTCACTCCATGGAGCTTCAAAACCTCGCTTTAACTCTGATTCGTGTTATAAGGGCAATTCCGAGCAAAAGACCGAATCTCCGATTTGGACCGAAATTCCAATTAAGGCTGAAAATTGAGTTCTTCAGATCACAAACTCCGTGGAACTTGAATTGAGTTAAGTTCTTCAAATCACAAACTCTGCCGAACTCATATCACGAAACCTCTCACTTTAATTCATGTTCCTTGGTATTTTAAAGAAATAAAATTGATTTCCTCAATTCACAAAGTTTTGAAGATAATTTAAACTGAATTGAAAACAGAAATTTTTAAATTCAAAATTTTTGTGTTACTTTAAACTCAATATAATTTTAAAACTTAAAAATCTCTAATTTTTTTCAGTTATTTTAAAATTTGAATTTTTAACAGTTCCCTCGTCATCCAAACACAAATATGTATGTTGTATGTCCAAGCATCAGATGAAGAGCAGATATTCAATCCCGGGATCATCCTTATTCCAAAAAGGTATAATATGTTTATGTAGAGCAAATGTGGCCAGAGTTAAAGGGTTTTTAGACACACGGACAGACAGACAGAATTTGCTTTTATTTATTTGCATTTGATAAAGCTAGCTTGGACATTCGTGAGTCAATCACGCCAACCATCATGGTCTTGCATAAAGTTGGGAAGGTCATTCGGGGAATATTCTGTGTCATAACATAGTAGGTCAATATAGGTGGTTGCTTGGCGACCTACCCATCTTGTAACATGGCTACGTCTCCAGGGAAGTAGATCACTCGCAAGTTCTTGTTTTGCTCGCCAGCAGCGTCCTGCAAAACGTATTCTGCGTTATATATATATATATATATATATATATATATATATATATATATATATATATATATATATTGCATCAACATACATTTATTTCTGTCTGACGCGTCAAATATATATGTATGTGTGTGTACACTTTAAACATATATGTGGAGCTAAGGAAGATATCTGACTGAAAAAAATTAAAACTTGTGCTTTTGAAGTGATTGAATAATTTGAAGTCATTGACTTTGACTGGATAAGATTATTTAAATCACTAACCTGGGAAGAGACGTTCGTATTTAGTAAAAGCAACAGAATGTTGAGGTTTTAGTACAAGCAGCAAAACTAAACAAGGGCAGGTACGTACTACTCCTGAGCTCCCCAATTTGATGTTTTCTACTTACATTCATATACATTACAAATTAAACTAAGCGCCAACTTACTATTAAAGAATGAAATGTTTTCGTGTATTTTGACGTCATTCAGTGGATCTTTTTTTATTAGTTCAGTCCGTCAATTTGTTTCGCTCATGCCAAGTCTCTAAAAACACTACATAAAATAAACTATTTTTTATATATAATGCTTAATATGTTAAAATTCTTCAAGTTTTAGCAAGAAAAATCACAAGTTCATGTTAAAAATTGCCGCAAAACATTGTTGATTTATTTAAGATGGAATGATCTGTCAATGCATGTATCTAATTTGTATTAAGATACATTGTATTTATTTTCAATTTTCTAGTTGAATTGTTCACCTATATTGCACATGATCTATTATTTTACATAATTAGGTTACAATAAAATTTGTATTTTATATGAATATGAAAATTGAGATGTAGTAGAGTGGAAGGGCTGTCTCAAAGATTCGGGGTGGGGTATCATAGATTCGGATGGGGACAAGAGACCCTTACCCTGTCCCTGAAACATCGTATATACTAATCATCCCCACAAAAAAATAATCTATCATTAAAAAAAAATTTTAAAAATACAAATATTTTCCTTCAATAAATATTCATTAAATCATTACTTTGAATCAATCTTAGTGTTCAATTATTAATATGCGGATCTCATAACTCGTTTGAAATGAAAGTAAACCTCTTGGAGTGATCTTGCACTCTTGTTCAGTAAATGTAGTTACCTTCAAAATAAGCGTTGCCTAAGTTTCAAATGAATTTTTTAAAAAATGAAAATTTTTTCTTGAAGCTTTAATTTTAATTTCAAACTAATAAATTAAAATTTCAAGTTAATAAATTAAATTTAACACTCCCAATAGGCAAAAATACTTTGGCATATTTCAAACCGAATTTAAATTGATCGGAATCTTTATCTGCTTATCACTAAAATCGTCCATATTGACAGATCCGTCAACATAAAATAATTCTCTTTATTAAAAAAAAACTTTCAAAAATAAAATGCATTTTTCTGACACGATATTTGAGGGAAATTGGCTGATTTAAAGTTTAATTAATCTGAATTAAAACAAATATTACTTTTAGTTTAAAATATCACAGAAAAGCATCTTTTGATGAAGTGTTGTGTGATTTACTGACAGCCCGATGCTTGGGAAATTTAAATAAGGGGGACAAAACTGAAGAAATTCCTTGAAGCATACAATGTGAACGCTTTTTTAAAAATATATTTTTAACTACCCAGTAATCTTCAAAATTTAAGAAAACGTTTTCAACAAACACGTCGGATTTATTTAACCAGGATTTATTATAGGTGAAAACAGACTTACTAATATAAGATACGAAGATGACACCGTACTGATTGCAGACACAGAAAGAAAACTGCAGGAAATCCAATATAAGGAAGCAAAACAAAACAGCAATAAAGGACTATCAATTGTAAGAAGAATGTATGGTAGTCAGCAAAAGAGACAGACCAAGATGCCAGCTATGAGTTGGAGACGTCAAAATCAAGCAAGTACAGAAATTTAAATATCTGAAAAGTGTTTTAACAGACGACGGAATATGTGACACAAAAAGGTGCACTGGGATAACGAATGGTAATATTAACCGTTTTCTTACAAGGAAATATTCAGCATTCATTAACCGAGCAGCCGGTGATACTTTTGATTGAAATTTATAAAATCCATTAAAAAAAGAAATAGGTTTTTCAGGAAATATATGTTACTCAAGTTCAGGTATTGTTATTGCTCTTTCCAGTATTGATGGGAGCTTCCTTCCTAAACTATTCTTTTGAGTAGTGTTGGGCGTCAACATCTTAATCATGTCATCTTTCGAATTACATGTGTTATTCATTTTAGTTGTTCATGCTGTTTGAAGTTCTTCTGGCGTGGTTTCTTCTATTTGGTACTGTTCTTTCTTTGTGATTCTATAGCGCCTGTCCACGAGGTTTCAAAAAAGATGTTAACTCAAAGCCATTTTTAGTCATTGATTTGAGAAAGCCTTCCAAAAGCTAGACAAACCCTTAAGAAACGGGACATTTTCGTAATAAAAAAAGAAAAAAAAACTTCTATGTAACATTAATCTTTCTATATAGCAGTAGATGCTGGACAATTTCCTCACAAATAAGTGGAGACTTGAAGCAATAGAAATGTGGTTCTACAGGAGGGTGCTGAGAATTTAACTCTCCCAGGACATACTAAAGTCTAGAAGGAAACAGAGAGTAACTAGCTAATGGACTTGTGTAAATGGATGGAAAACAGGGACTAAGAAGGATAGTAAAAAAAAAAAAACATTGCTAAGAGCGACAAAGGAAATGAAGTTGTGGAGAGCTGTTATCGGGGACACAACAAATAAAAGAAGAATAATGTAAATATTTATTCAAGCGTAGCGTCTAGAACTCCAAGAAAAATCATTCATATTTCTAATTTTATTCAAACAATTGAAACCTTTCGTGATGTTATTAGCACAACGCCTTAGCCAATCAATATATATGCTAAAAATAGTTCAGATTATCATCAGAATAAAATGATCAAATGGATCGTCTTTTGTCGACAATTCGATTTTTGCCGATATTTTGATTTCTCTGATTTGTTTTTAAGGGATATCAACCTTTTGCAGGTCATTTAAAGCCTGAAAATATCTTTAGAATGTAAGAATCTTTTGGAGATAATGATGATTTACTTATACAACTCTTACTAATTAACCCATATCTGGGGAGAAGAGGTGAATTCATACCTTTCCCAACTGGAATTCGAACACGCCCACTTCTGAGCTGTTATCCATTATACCCACCAGTACATCCAAGCTTACAGTACCTGGTATTCGCAAGCGGTCACCCATCTAGGTACTGAGAAAGCTCGACGTTGCTTAAATTCGGGGGACCTACGTGAACCGGTGTTTCAACATAATACGGCCGTAAGTCTGATAGATATCTCTGTGCCGTGTTTCAATATGTTTTGGCTATAACATGTCATTATAATTCACGGAGGGAAGATTTGATGAGTGAGAATTTAGACAAATCACTCTCCCATTATTGCAAAGAGCAATAACTGTAAAAGGTTGTTGTATCTACTGTCAACCTAGACAGAATCCAGCATATATCCGTACATGGCAAAAAATATGGACAAAATTTACGTCGCTTGCATTTTACTTGAATTTGAATACTTAAAATTTCTTAATGAAGTGGGGAAGAACTGAACCGGCGAACCGAGTTCAAATTCAGGCTGAGACTTCTGTTCAATTTGCACTAATACTCCTGGTAAAGGCATGGATTCACTTCTCCCTGGACTCTGTCCCATTGTCAAGTACCTTGAAATAAAGCCGTATCAATGGTATGCCACAGTGTGTAAGGGAAAAGAAAGTTAATAAATGAGAACTCTTGCGTAAACCACTCTCCCATAACTATCTCATCTGCTCAGGTAGGATCAACCAAAAAGCTGTTATTCCCATTGTCAACCTTGACGTGGAATTTTTTTTTTTTTACTTAAGAAACATAGATACTGCATGTCAATGCAAAGAGATCTTTTCCCCGGTGAAAATTGAACTTTTCCTTTTCCTGTGTGATTGTTGGCAAAAGGAAGAAAAAGTAAAGCTGGTAATAATCATGAATCTTCTAAAATGCTTTATCTTCATTTAAGCAGATAAGTGAACGTCTTATTCTATGTTGTTTTCCTTCAAGACCTCGGCGATCATGACTCTCTACAACTTTCTAGCTAGAAGTAATATTTGTTTCCTTAGCATCTTTCCCAGACCCTGGTCAGTGATCCATTTAACCCAAGCTTGTTAGGTATGTTACTTGCTGTTACTTTCAGCCTTTTCTTGCCTTTAATATATCCTTTAAGTTTCACCTTCTCCAAGCTCTCTTTCCTCATCAGAAATTACTTGTCCCTTACTGATTCAAAGTACAAATGTCTCTTTCGTTTCCATTTTCTTTAAAACTTCATTTCTTACATGCTCTGTCCATGTTATTCTCAGCATCCTTTTTGAGCGACCATGATAAAGGCCAAATAGTCATGGTGATTTTCTAAACCTTAGATGTGACACAAGGCCGAAAGTATGGGTACCCAGTGAGAATCGAACTCACTATTCAATTATAATTGATAAGGCCAAATTTTTATGCTCATAAAACTAGGTTTGAGCATTTTCGAAAGAACACACCTTGTCAAGTACTCGCAACTTTGGCTTGTTGTCCACCTCACAAGAGAATGGACATCAAGCTCTCTAGCGCCTGCTTTCGGTCCTTGTAGAGAGGAAGTACAGCCAATCGATAACGGATAAGAGGAAAGATGCAAGTGGTAGACGTCTCAGCTCTAATCTTTACGGACTGCCTCTCTGAATTTTGTTTGCAGACCAATTCTTCTTCAGCTGGAGACTGGGCCCGAACCACACACCGAGAATGTGGACAGGTCCGTCTGTCCAACTAAAGTGTCCCGGAAGCGTAATCCCCTTCCAGGCGCCTAACTGCAAGCCGCAAGACTTGTTGCGGTTAATCTTGCCCCGCCCTAGTGACGGTCATGTGCCTTCTGTACCACCTCAATGTCTCTGAGGCACGACACGAAAATGGATACGCCATCGCTCCAGGGACAACGAGCTTACGTAGGGCCGAACTGCACGCCTTGTCCCTTAGCCAGGAAAAGCAGGAGCTCCAACGCCAATGCGTGAAGTAGAGGTAACAAAGAACAACCGGCCGTGACAGCGCAAAAGCGCGCAACCGCTTTCCGTTCAACACTACCACAGCACTAGGAGTGAGCCGATACAGGAGGCTGATCCACTTGCAGAAGTCGGGTTTGAATCTGTTGTCTATTACACCCTCTAGGATCGGTCGGATCAGATGCAGGTTGCTCTGAATTTTTCGGCCCTTCACAGCACAAGTCAGCTCAGGTCCCAACAAACTCACGTTTTCTCCTGGGAAGCTTGTGCGAATACGCTTCCTCCTCCGAAGGAATGCCGACCAAGGCGAAAACGACGATGGCGACGGCTGAGTGGTGGCGGTGGCTAAGCGGCGGCGGCGGCAGCAGCTAAGCGACGGCGGCAGCAGCTAAGCGACGGCGGCAGCAGCTAAGCGACGGCGGCGGCTAGGCGACAGCGCAAACGGCTTAGACGACGGTGAGGATCGCGGTGGTAAGAAAAGCAAAGTTAAGATCAGCGAAAGTTGATGCAAAAGCGAGAGAAAGCAAAGATAACACGCGAGGCAGCAAAAGCCCAAGGCCTAGGCCGCCGTAAGGCGTAAATTACCGTCTTCGCGACGCTAACCGAACACGCTCGAACTTCCTACCAACTTATTCTTAACCAAAGTCAGAAACGATATAAAAACAATAATTAATAGGTTTAGTTTCATTTTCGAATTTTATTTTTTGAATTTTTTCAAAAAAATCGAAAATCGGCACTTCGGTCGTTCACTTTTGACGCCGACCACTGCTAAGGCGCACAACGCGCGTCCGGCGGCCGCGAACGAAAGCTGGCCTGCCGCCTCGCAAGCCAAAAACTTTAACTCTGTGTTTAGCAGAGTTACTGACCTGTAATTATCTAAATCTCGCCCAACACCCTTTCCCTTTTAGAGCAGCGTGATCACATCCCTGAGGAGATCTGGTCGTGGACAGACCCCTATCGGAACCAGTTGTTGAACAATCAAAATCGGAACAAATTCGTAGAGCAGACGATCAAGTCCCGGAGACTAGCCACTGCTGACTCTCTTCAATGCCAAGTGAATTTCACTCTCTGTAATCTCCTTCTCGCAGCTAGCCACTTCAGTCAGCTCAAGCCGAGGAAAGTCAGCCAAATAGCTGCGAAACTCATCGCCACAGAGTCCAAGCTCCTTGGTAAAACGGCTCTCGAAATGCCGCCGAAATGCCTCGCATATGTTTTTGGTAGACCTCAGGACACGCCCAAGCAGATTATCGACTTCCTGAATATAACGATCAGAACCTCGACGGATCTCTTGCTTGCGAAATTCTGCGCCCATGTTCACAGCTCCGTTAGAATCTTATTTAACCTATGTCTAACTACCTGACCTTGCTATCGCCTGCTAGCATCACGCTCCAGAGCTTGCCTGGCTAAACCTATCTCTGGGGAATCCCCCAGCCTCCGCCCAGGACAGACTATCCTTAAGAGACTTCACCTTTTTAGCCTTATCTAGGGCGAGTCGTTGGCTATATTTGGTGGTGGAAGTTCTAAGCCTCTCTCACCACCTATTCCCAATAACCGCTCCCACTAGTTTCAGCTGCACTAATCTAGTCAGCTGTTGCCGGAAGTCCAGCCTGTCCAGTAAAGACAGATTGAACTTCTAGCGTCCAGACATTCTAGGCTTAGTACCTAACACCATTCGGGCACAAACCAATCTGTGGTCCGAATAGTCTAAACGGTAAAACGTGGGATAATCTAGCAACTCTAGATCGACACTTTTCACTAACATTCTATCCAGGTAACTGGCTACCCGGTTAGACGACCACTTAAGAGCCCACGCCCACATCTCCCGCCCAGAATGATTGACCCAAACGCCGATCAGATCGACCTGTCTGTCTTGGGGTTCAAGATGGCATCCAATTTTCCCATTAAGGCTAAGCGCAACGAATCCACCAAGAACGGCCTCAAATCCCGGAAAAAAGGATACACGCTCCGTCTGATCATTCAGGCACATAAACCGCAAAGATTGAAAATTGGGCCCCGCATCGACAGGGACAAGGTACATCCTTGCATCCAGGGAACGTTTTACTAACAAGGAAACACCTCTGGTCAGCTTTCCCCATCCCCATATGTTGAATAGACAACAAAGTCGCTAGACAACACACAAGCATCAATGTCGCAAACAAATTGTGTCTCCTGGATCGCAGCCACATCTACTCCGAAAGACAAGAGATCACAAAGCAGGCGGGCAGCCTTACCCAGATCTCTCAAGCCCCTCGCATTCAAGCTGGCTAGCTTGATAGACATTTTCTAAGCGGGTTCCCTTAAACGCAAACTGGTCGGAAATCTACATAGGAATGAGGACCCCGAGGGCTTGTACTAGGCTACCAGTGACCAGCTCGGATGTAATCTGTCCGTCGGTGACAATCCCGCCAACGTCTGTAGAAAAAGTTAACCTCAGGGTCTTGTAGAGTGAGAAGTGAATCAAAACTGGGGCCCTCCCTGAACAAGTTTTAACCATTTTTCGAAGATCCGAAGACTCTATCTCAGTCATCTGTAGCTTCAGAAAGGAGTCCTTAGCTGCTGCGATGAATTCCGAGGCTTTTGTGTCTACAATCCTTACATGTTATAACCCCAGGCGCCTTATCAACATGACAGGTTCCATTTAAACAGGAGTCTAAAGAGACCTCGCCTCCCAGAGGCCTTCCTCTGTGAGGCAAGGTCCCTCTCAAGCTCCTGTCAGATGATCTCCCCCTTCGGGAAAGGATTTTTTTTTCTTTTGTGATAGGGTGGGGAGGGGGAAATCAGAGCCCTATCCGGGAAAGAGGGGAAGCTGCGTCATTTCTGGCTGGCGAACAGGGGTGGATTGTGACGGCCTGTCTTATGATCGTTCCGCCCTGCTACGACTGGCCGTCTTTTATTTTTTCACATTTTTCCTTCCTCCGCCTGCACATCACGCATCTCCCTTTTCAAAGAAGAGGACCGAGGTGGTGGCATCTCATCCACCTTCATACCCTCGTCCGGCAGCTGTAGTGGTTGAAGCTGATTTGATGCTGCTTCTGTTGTTGTTGCAGCAAATGTTTTTGCTTCTTTTTCTGCTGTTCTTGTTCCTGCTGGTGCTGTTGTTACAGTTATTGCCGCTGTCTCCCCAGTTCCGGCTGGTCCTAGTACTGCTGTGGGACATCCTATTAAGGAGGAAGAGTTGCCAATTTTCGTCCTCTCCTCAAGTCTTCCTTCCTTCTCTCGGGGTCCTTGGACTTTTCTTTTTTCACTACTTCTCTCATTGCTGTTGTTGGTCGAGGCTGAGGGGGCGCGTTCTTCTCGCGGCACACATTAGACACATGTCCCGCGGAAGCACAAAACTAGCAGTGGAGTGGACGACCCTCCACAACAATGAGGATCTTCCGGCCCCGACACGTCAAAATGTTGGGTACCTCCAAAAATTAGTTACCGGACATTGTCACCTTCAGGATGCAATGCCTGTTTTACTTCTCACTGCCGTACATTCCTCCATCTATATTCTGTGAAGAAGAGTCCCACAAAGTCCTCCTCTATATCCATGGACACACAATGCTCAGTGATCTTGGTCCTTCGAGTGCCTATATATTCAGTTTGCATCTTCACTAAATTGTTGATGAGAATGCATGGCGCTAGTGTTAAGCCTCCTCTTCTGATGTCAACAAGATATCCCACATTGCGTTTGACCTTCTTGCCAACACATTCAATGCGATGTTCAGGCACGTGAGTTGTTCCTCCATTTCGTCCTTGCTAACACCCACCAACTTCCTGGTATTTACATCAGATGTCAGCGGGGAAATTGTCTTCTTTTAAATTTCCTCCAGGCCGAATGGCCAAGAGTTCATAGCCTGAAATGTACTTCTGGTACTTTTCCGGTATCGCTATGTAATATTCAGGCCCCCTTTCTTTTGGGTCTGTCCTCCGTCCATGCTGAGGTATGTGGACTTGCTGGTTGATCCAGTTGCTGAGACACCTCGGCCATTTTGGCCAGGGCCACACACAAAAAAACAAATAGCTCACAGGACAATCACATGTACAAAAATTAAGCAAAAAAAAATGTACAAATAAAACTTTCAAAATAAAGTTTTGCTTCAGGAAGAAAGGCAAACAAAATAACACAGAAAATAAAATACAAATTAAAAAAATAAATACAAAAGAATAACTAAACTATAGAATAACAAATGGGATTACAGAAAAGAAAATATAAAGAAAAAGGAAAGAAAAGGAAAAAAGAAAATTAAGTTCACGTAAAAGAAAAGAATGAGAAACACCTACACTGAAAGTGCACACACTCTTTCACAATGATAGTCCGTGCTTGTCCGAGCCAAACCCCGACCCGCCTTCGTTAAAAAACAGTCCGGGCGAGGTAGAAAAAAAAACGAAGAACCTCCCATTCTAATGATCTTATTTTTCTTGAATTTGTTTTGCTGAGTATGCCTTTGCATTTTCATGCTAGAGAATAGGATCTTTTCTATTTACTTAAGGCAAGACATTTTCAATGTAATGCTTTGATTACCTAATCTAATAGTTGGCAGTAAATATTTGCAGTGATGGTCCTTCCATGTTCCACTAGTTTTCATATTTCACCAGGCACAAAACTAGGACTTCTGTTGAAGGAATCCTAGCTTTGGGGTTGGCACTTCTTTCTCATTTTATGATAAACACTGTCCTTTTCATTTTCTGTTGACATGAAAAACCTACTTTTCATCACTGGAAACAATTTGATGTAAAAAATGAAAGGTTTGCATTCCTTTATACCAAAACCTGCTTGAAATGGAAAAGTGTCACACTCCGTAGAAAACGGGCTGGTAGAGAAACACACTCCTGTATATAAGAGACGGATAAAGTTAATTTGTTATTTCTTAACATACTTGAACCTCTTGGGGTTTTTTTTTATTTGCTTCTTTTTCTTTATACTTGCGCGATATCACCTTCAGTCTGGACTCAGTTTATACTACGGCCCGACGTCTGATTGATCTCGTCTACCTAAGATCAAAATCACAACGTGGGTAGGTTAGACTTGAGATTGAAGCAGTTACTCACGTAACCAGACGTTGGAAGTTAGCTGGGAACGACAGAGACGATATCGAACCGGTACCGCTGGTGTGAAGCCGTTAACATCGGAGCCCAGAATTCAATCCTGGACGGCCCAGTGTCACATATCAAAGGGATTCCGCCGAGTAGCGACAACCACCGATCGACCGGGACACAGGCTGGTGGTAGCGACTAAGAGTCAACCCCAAAACGCTGGTGGAAGAAACATTACAGCTTCGCGCCGCGACTGGGAGTTGACCACGGGCCGACAGCTCAGTGTCACACAAATAAAATTCTGTAGGTTCTAAATCTGGTGAGTGTGGAGGATGCAGAAGAACCTCCTATCCATATGCTCTTTTTTTTTTTCTTGTGTTTGTTTTACAGGGTGTGCCCTTGCATTGTCATGCTGGATAATAACACCTTTTCTGTTTAATCAAGTAAGACATTTTAGACGCAACACTTTCTATTATTTTTACTCATTTCATTCCAAGTAATGCAATAAAGCTACTAAGACACAAGGGCTAACTGAGTGTCAGAGAATATGAGAAAAAAACATTATTAAGAAGAGAGAGAACAAGAAAAGATCAAGAATTAAGAAAAAAGAAAGATCATGATTGATATAGCATTTACATTTTTCAAGGTCAAAGTTGACTGGAAAGCAAGAAGTCGGAAAAGAGTTCCACAAGCGAGAAGTACAAAAAAGTAGCTGCTCGCATAGGACTTATGGTTACATCTAGCCATTTCAATTGTAAAATGATGAGACCTTGCTGCCAATCTAGTACTGCGCTTCAATTCATAAATTCTAGATACCATAGAGGAAGTTTCATCAGAACAATTACAATGAAAATATTTATAGAAAAGCACAGGGAAATCATGTTACGACGCTAGGAAAGTGGCTGAAGCCGAGATGTCAGTTCAGAACCAATAACATTGCAGATTCTTTAGATTTTATCAAGAATTTCTATATACATAGCAGAAGCACCAGACCAGATGTGGTAATAATATTCAATACATGGACGAATGGTAAACTTATAAATGTGTAAGATAGATTCTGCTGAGAAAAATTGTCAGAATTTATCTTACAAATATATACACGATCAAGCTGCTGGCAATAAACATCTACAGTGACGTTCATTTCATATTGCAGTAGCTTGTAATGGGTGATATCTTTCATATTCCATCAGACACAAACCAAGGATTTCTGTGGGTGGAATCCTGGTTGTAATGTTCGCATTGGTTTTAGCTATTCTCTTTTTTGCTTTCTGTTGACATGCAAAACCCATTTTTCATCGCCTGGAACAATGCGATGCAAAAATGTAATGTTGATATTCTTGGTCAAACGACTGCTACAGATGGGGGAACGTTGAGTTCAATTCTTAATCATCATGACCTAATTTTCCCCTTTGCAAGTTTTCCAAATTAAACTCTGAAATGTACTATAAACAACACATTGTCGGGGAAGTGATGAATTATTTACCACCCAACAACCTATTTCCCACAGGAACAACATCGCAAACCTATTGATCCCTGGAACGACGAGCTACATTCGTTAGTTTCACCAGTTCATACTTTTACATCTAAGACCCACCATGTCATGTAAATAGGTACCAACAAGCTTTATTTCCTTTGTACTCCATTGGTAAGAATGACGCTTTATTTGGGCAGCTTCTTCCCAAGAATAGATGTTTTGTGGAACAGACTCCCGAGTATATGATTCTTCGACCGCTACGATCTTAACCTCCTCAATTCTAGGGTCAATCGTAAGGGTCTATCTTAAATATTCTGATAATCAACAATTCTTACGACCATAAACAACCCCATTCATTAAATCTCTACCTTGAGTGT
Source organism: Acanthosepion pharaonis (assembly GCA_903632075.3). Lineage (NCBI taxonomy): Eukaryota > Metazoa > Mollusca > Cephalopoda > Sepiida > Sepiidae > Acanthosepion > Acanthosepion pharaonis. Next base: position 1,574,794 of record CAHIKZ030001979.1, read on the forward strand.
CTCTTGGGCTTTGTATTGGGCAAACAATAACGTAAAAAGATATGATAAACGCATTCTAAACACAGTATCCTACAAATGAACATTGGTTAGGTGACTCATAATTCATAGCGATGAACTACGGCATTACTTTCCGAACACACTAATAATAAAAATCCTGGTTACTACGTCATGGAATAATGATGTGTGTACTAATCGAACAGGCTGCTAATACTCTGAGTTCAATCTTCACCTAAAGCTAAGCTTCATAAATATAATATTTTTTAAAAGACCTTTCTTTAAAACTTCTAACAACATGACTAGTGTTTCTCTTATTTTGAAATACTGAAAACATTGACAAAAAACGAAATTTTTTCACTGATTAACAACAACGAGCAAAAACATCTGGTTTGAATACAGAAATGCATGAAATACAACAACAATAAAAATAATAATGTTCGACTGTGTTAAAAATGTTCTAGGAAATATAAAAGAATGTAAAATGGGAATTTGAGATCCGGGTAGGCCAGCCCACCCAACAAAAAAATGCCGGATCTGTTTGTTATCAAGATGAAAAAGAGATACTGCCAGATCTTGACGTGGCTCTCAAGAAGTTGATAGACTGAAGATAAAAGAAAATGAAAAATAGAAATATGTCTACCCGCAACTCACTCTAGAACTAAAGAATTTGTGAAATATAGCAGTTTCCCATAATAATGGCCAAAGGTTTTCTTCGGTTTAGCGAGAAACAAATCTCAGCGTGTTCTGGGTATGACGATAAACTGCATCCGGCTGCAAGGCCTCTGATGAGGAGGTTTTGAGGAGCTTGGAACCACATCTTAATTGCTGGTATTCCCCGGTACACACTGTTAAAGTCCCAGCTATGGGTAAATAGTTGATCCCCACCCCCAACTGGGGTCAAAACACTATGAAAATGTAAAAATAGGTTTTAATACCAGCAATACTTTTTGTAAAAAATTATTACCAGCAATACATTATTACGAGCAGTACATTTTAAAAAATATACCAGCAATACTTTTATAGGATACAAATCCTATATTCCTGCAAATGACTAAAAAAACACAAAGTAGATTTGCACACCCGCAAAATCGGATCAAAACGACCAAAAAATGATTTCACAATAAGGTGTGAAATTAATTTTCTGACCAATGAAAGGAGGCGATTTGCTAAACCAAAAAAAAGTTAACGAGCCAGTGTGAAAAAAAAAGTCAACAATAAATACAGAGTTTTCAAGTCAGTCAGTCAGTCAGTCAGTCAGAGTCAGTCGACCCAGTACTTTCTGAGCGACTGTTCGGTTGAACTCCCTTCCTACGGGCGGGAGGAACCCGAAGGAGGCTACGCCGAAGGGCGGAGTCACCTTCGGGGAGGTAAAACCGGCCCTGAACCTGTTTATACGGGTTCAAATGGGCTATTTTTTGGCCGAGCCTAATGGCTCGGAAATGCCCACGTTAAAAAGGCCTTGTGCCACATGACACCCTCGTGGGGAGGGGTGACTGAATATCGTCAGTCAGAGAAGGGCGCAAAAGATCACAGGAGATTGACAGTAAATTCCATCACTGACTCAACCCGAAAAGTGGAGTAGGAAGGAACAACAACAACAACAACAAATTTGCAACTGACTCCAAAACAATTCATAAGTACATTTTCCTTTTTCCTCATCCACACTCTCTTTTTTTAACTTAAATTGCTCGCCCCTTTTTCATTTTACAACTATACAAAACAAAAGAAACAGACATTATTCTGCTACTCTGTTAAAAGACAACGAACACAGACATTTTTATCAAAATCACATTTTTGCTTAAACGAACTAAAACATTAATCTTTTTTACCCTATTCACAAGATAATAAATATACAATGTTCTATTTTTTATAAACGTTCCTTATCGTGTTGTTTCTTCTTGAAATTTGCGTTGTATTTTGTGGGCAGGGTATCCCGTATTAAATTCTCCTTTAATCCGGGTACGCTGAACCCCACACTTTCTTTAAAAGAAAAATTACCAGCAATACATTTTAAAAAAATATTACCTGCAGTACATTTTTGAAAAAAAAAAATAGATATTGCCGACAATACATTTTTGGGAAAACTATTACCAGCAATAAAAATCTTGTCGGCATTAAATAACCGATTGAGATTGATATGCCGTAAAACAAAACAAACCAAACTAAACCAGACAAATTTCGACAAGATAAGACATATTTCAGCGAGATATGACATATCTCAGCGAAATAAAACAAATCTCAACGAAATAAGACAAGTCTCAACAAATTAAAAAACTAGTCTCAGCGAGATAAAACATATAACAGCGAGATAAATCAAATCTCAGCGAGATAAAACATATCTCAGTCGGATATGACAAATCTCAGCAAGATAAAACAAATATCAGCAATATGAAACAAATCTCAACGAGATAAAAGAAGCCTCAGTGAGATAAGACGAGTCACAGTGAGATAAGATATACAGTGGAACCTCGGTTCACGAATTTAATTCGTTTCTGAAGGCCGTTCGTAACGCGAAATGTTCGTAAACCGAAACTGTTTTTCCAATAGGAATCAATGTAGCGAAAAAAGTCACAGAACAATAAAATTGGAAAAGAAAAGCACGCCGCAAGACACGAATGTATACAACACGGCAATCGACTCAGAAATTATTCCGTTCGAGTTAACTCGGTTCAGCAATGTTGTTCGAGAACCGAAACTTTGTTCGATAACCGAGACATTTTCATCTCGAATTCTCTGTTCGAAAACCGACTTGTTGGACATGTGAGACGTTCGTGAACCGAGGTTGCACTGTGTATCAACGAGATAAAACATCTCGGCGAAATAAAACAAGTACCTACGAGATGAGACAAATCTCAACGAGATAAGAAAACTCTCAGCGAGAAACAAATTTTACACGTTCGAACATTCCTTATAACTTTGTATATAAATTACATAACTTTGTTTTTTCATTTGTGTTTTTTATTCGCATTCCTAGAATAAAAAAAAACATATATTTTACTATCGTTCACCCAATACAAGAACAAAGAACCCCTCAAGGTAGAGGGATACTGAATGAGAATGTTTTAAGGACATAAAGGGTGGAGGAAAGAGGAAGGAGCGCATATTGTGAGTAAACGTACGATAGATATCGGTTGACCCTTGATTCGACGAGGTTAAGATTCTAGATGTTGTGGAATCATCTTCTAGGGAGTTTGTTCCACAAAGTGACAATTCTGTGGAAGAAACTGTTTGAATAGAACTTTCTCCTTACCAAAGAAATGTTGGGTGTGTTGTTTTTCAGTTAAGACTAAACGTTCGTAATACCACCCAACGACAAAAACAGAATGAACCTTTTCGGATTTCCCTCCCCCACTAAGCCGTAGAGATGTGACTTGAAGAAGGTTCAAGGAATAGTTGATACTGTCCAAAACATGTCAACGCCGTGGTCCGGTCGGCAAGACTGTTGAGCTAGATGCTGTAAACTTCAAGGTGTTTTCCGCAAGACATCTGGTTTTCACAGAGAATAATAATATATATTATTTTCGAGCTTATTACATTCGTATATATATATATATATATATATATATATATATATATTCGCGAAGTATTTATAATAAAAGTAAAATTATACATAAAGTAAAATATGCTTTAGGTAACGGTGTTTTTCATATTTTCAATAATTAAAAATAAATAAATAAACCTACGGAAATTTTTTCAGAATCCACGTTACAGGATTATCGAACGAATAAGCAATGGCTTTCGTTGATTTTCCAATGACATCTGATATAAAATTCTTAAATCATATTCTTCTTTAACAGAAACATCGATAGAACGTCAGTTTGGGTTCACCATCTTATTTTCTGACAATTAAAACCATTCTTTTGTTTCTAAGGATTCACAGAGAATGATCGAGACCCATAGAATTGATGATATGAACTATAAACAATTCCTGCATTTTCTGCAACTAAGTGTTCTATAGTACAACAACAAGAGCAACTGGATCAAAAATTAACAAAATATTCAATATTCCTTGTTTGTCGTATTCAATCACATACACAAACACACACACACACACATCGTCTGAGTATCAGCAATGAATAAAGCCAGCTATGCTAATGCAAAGCTCTTCAATAAAATGAATGGGGCACTCAGGCTGATTGGCATTTGTTTACATTCATAAAAACAATACGCTAGATTTAGCTGCTTAACTCTGCCGTATGAAGATAGCACAGTGATAGAAACTCTGACTGACACCAAATCGGTTGTGTTTCAATCCTAGCTTGATGCATTCGGATACCTAGTCGCACTGAGGAGCTGTGATACAACGAAACAGTACTGTCTGCGAATGACATGATATATATATATATATATATATAAAAGTGAACATAGAAGTCAACACTTAGAGGCGACACTCTGTTTCATGCTAGATGCAATCGTCAGGCCATGAGTGCTGTTATTTTTCTCGGCTATTTATATATATATACGGGTCAGTGGTACATTGTGGGTAGTCTATTTGGGCGGTTATTTTACCGGAAGTCGTTTATTTGTTTATTTATTTATTTGGGTTAAATTATTTTGCCTGTTTTTATTTATTTTTATTTTTATTTTATTTTTTTCTTATCTTATATATTTATATATTTATTTATTTATTATTTTTTAATCGGTATTTTTATTAACGTAGTAAAAATTTGTTTATATCGCATATTTAATGGTTTTGTTTTGGTTTGGGAAGATAATTAAAGCTATTTATTCAATTTTAAGGTTGATTGTTGTAGCTTATTCTAACTATTATTTTGGCGGGAACAGTTTAAAATTTGTTTATTACTTCATGTATTTATTTGGATTGATTATCTTTATTTGTTTTTTCTAACGGTTAGTTTATCGGGATTAGTTTATTTGGATTAATTTAGGCCAATTTATTTTACTTGTTATTATTTATTTGTTATACTGTATATTTTCTCTTTTCGGTTTTCGATTTTTAAGTAACGTAGTATTTTTTTTTATCGTTATGTAACAGTTATAGCTTCTTTTTTTTCGTCTGATTTTTTGGTTTGATTTTTATAGTCTAACTAATATTTTGGTCATAATGGTTTTCTAATTTGTTTATTATTTACTTTATTTATTTGGGTTCATTGGTTTTTTGGGTTTTTTTAGAATGGACATTATGTTATAGATTTTCATTATAAGCATTTTTCCTGCTCTAAAACATCGTATCTAGCTTTATTTATGTGAGGTAGCTGATAACCTTTACACGACCATTTTTAGGAAGGTTGCTGCCATCTCCTTTCTCATTGTAAGAAATATGCTAAAATGAGTCTAACAGAGTCAATGTTCCATCTGTAGAAAACACGATTTGAATCATCCACATATAACCTTGCAATTATTAGAAATTTACAATAATTTATACGTCCGAAGACTTTTGCACGATACTGTATAATTCTAACAACACCTCATCTCAAAATTTCAGGCAAAAATGTCTTTTCTAATCTCTGCACCTTCTTGGTCTCACGTTTCCCACTGACATGAAGGGAAAATATTATCAATTCCTAGGTCTACTGCTAAAAAAAGTTGGTTTGCTACGTCATGCTAGACCATTTTCTCATCAGAATCTATCTTATACGTTTTTAAGTCTACCATTCGTCTGTGCATCAAATATTGCTGCCACATCTGTTCTGGTGCATCTGCTATATATCTAGAGATTCTTGACAAAATCCAAAAAAGAATCTGTAATGTTATCGGCCTGGGATCTCGGCTTCAGTCTCTTTTCCCACTGCTGTAACGTGTGCCTTTTCTATAAATGTTTTCATGGCAATTGTTCTGACGAGTTCTTCTCTTTAGTAACTTGACTTTACGCATTTAAGCGCGGTGCTAGATTGGCACATAGGTCTCATAATTTCACTGTTGAAATGGCTAAATGTAACCGTAGGCTGTGTCTTAATAGTTCCTTCTCTTGTCCGCGGAACTCTTTCAGTTTCTTGCTTTTCAGTCAATTATCATCTTCAAAAACTTAAATGCAACGTCAGTTGTTATCATTTTACAATCGAAATTGCAAGTTGTAACAATGACTTCTGTGCTAATAGTTTCTTCTGTCGCACTTCCGGTTTGTTGAACTCTTTTTCGGCTTCCTACTTTCCTGTTAACTACAATCTTCAAAAATGTCAATCATCATCGTCTGTCTCCTTAATTCCTGTTCTTTTATTTCCCTGTTTGTTAATTTTGCTCTCAATAACTAGCATCTCAGTGGTTCTGTTCGCCTTGCTTGGTAGTGAAATGATTAAAAAAGGATCATGAAATACGAGCCTTTTTCTTATATATATATATATATATATATATATATATATATATATATATATATATATTACAGCCGTTTGGACAGGTAATAATAACGATTGAGTCAATAAAGTGTGATTCGCCTTCTTAATAACTGAAAACATATTTCTAGCAATACTTTTACGCGAGTATATTTTCTCAGAAGATCGTCTCTGTAAATAGGCATTTTAGATTTTAGATTTCATTTCTAGGGCACAAGATACGGAAAGAGGGTTTGGAGAGTTTGACTCTCACAAAGCATACTGAAGGCAAGAACGGAGGAAAACTGCGAATAACCCTACCTAACGAGCTCGTGTAAATGGATCGCAGGACAGGGTAGTAGAACAGATAGTAAAAAGACATTGGTAAAACCTACAATTAATAAAACGTTGTGGAGAGCCGTTATCGCCCACGTCCTGAGGGAACAGGGCACATAGAAGAAGAAAGGTGATGGGGATTCATTTTGCTTCAAATAACTAAAGAAACAAAAAAAAAATAATGCTCAATTACTATCAGTCATTCTATATTGCAGTGAATGCTGGACATTTTCCTCACAGATGAAGAAGAAACGAGACAACAGAGATGTAGTTCTACAAAAGGTTGCTGAGAATACCATAAACTGGACATGTGAGTAACGAGGAAGTTTTAAGGATATTAGAAACAAAAAGGACACTTATATTTAAAACCAGAAAGATTGATCGATAGATTCGTTTTCTACGGTTTATCAACCCTTTGCAGGTTATTTTTAAAGCCAGAAAATATTTTTATATTGCAAGATTTTTCTTTAGATAATAATGATTTAGTAATACAAGGCTTACTAATTAACCCATAGCTGGAGGGGAGAAGATATGGATTCATACCTTTCCCAAGGGTATTTGCGCGTAAGTGGATATAAAGAATCCAACTAGAATTGGAACTCGGTCCCCCGATTAACAATTCTGAGCCATTATCCATTGCACCACACTCACATCCAAGCTTACAGCACCTAGTATTCCCAAGTGGTTGCCCATCTAGGTGCTGACCCAGTTCGACGTTGTTTAACTTCGGTGATCGTACGAGAACAGGTGTTTCAACGTGATGTGGCCGTAAGCATAAAATCAAAAAGAGACAGTTGAAATTTCGAGGACGCATAATGAGGAAAGGTTGGAGAATTTGACACTCACAAGACATACTGAAGGCAAGAGGTGCAGAGGGAAACCTACCTAACAAGCTTGTGCAAATGGATAGTAAAAAAAAAAGGAGTGGGGGATACTGAATAGACAAACATTACTAGCTACAATTGAGAGTAAGTGGTGGAGAACACTGATCGCCCACGGCCCGAAGGGATACGGCACATAGAAGAAGATGTTATTTTATCAGCACTGTAAAGACATTCACCATTGTTGAATTCCTAATTGCCAATATTGTATATCACTTCGTGGTTTTCTTTTATGTGCCGTGTTCTTTTTGGGCGTGGACAATAACGGCTCTTCACATCTTCCTATCCTTCGTAGCTCTTAGCAATGCTTGTCTTTTTACTATCCCCCTACGATCTGTTTTACACAAGCTACTACTCCACACTACTCCACAGCTACATGAACGGCTTAGTCGTACATAAAGCTATAACTGGAGCACTCAGCGTGATTTGTGAACTGATCTGGGAGAGAAGTTTGCTTACCATCCCGCTGTAGTTTCTAGTTATGGCGTGATTTGTGTGAGCGGTTATATATAGAAAGAAATATTAAGTAACTGTGGTTTGATAATCCCAGTTGAATTGGGAGTAACAACACTGACTTGAATGATTAAACGCTCATAATTGAGCTTACAGAAATAAGGCAAAAGAAATTCGAGACTTGGATGAGGTGAAGGGACAGAATTTACCAACATAATTCTTACATATTCGCTTTTAACTCCAACTGTCAATATTTCGCGTAACTTAGATTTGGCACAAAGTTACAATTACGAGGCATTCAGCAAGGAATGAACTCACATCTCAATAGTAATACAACCAGCAAGCCATTTCGGTACGACGAATTGCCCCTGCTATGAGACGAAAACTACTTACTTAGGTCGACATAGAACAGTTCATTTCGTGCACTTCGACGTGGTGTAAGGGTTAGTAAAATCAATTACGACTGAATAGTGAGTTCGATCCTCAATGGGATTTTCCATATTTCGGCTTTCTGCCACATCTAAGCTACGCTCAGAAAACCTCAGGGCACCTCGGCGTGATGTAATGGTAAGCAACTTGTCGCACTAGCGCAATTACGACTGAGTAATGAGTTCGATTCTCACTGGATGCTCCACACATTCAGCCTTGTGCCACATCTAAGCTACGCTTCAAAAATCATTGGGTCACTCCGACGTGGTATAATAGTTAGTCAAGCTTGTCTCGCTAGATCAATTACGACTGAATAGTGAGTTCGATCCTCAATGGGATTCTCCATACTTTCGACCTTGTGCCACATCTAAACTACGCGTAGAAAATCACCATAGAACAATGAACTAACCGGAACTGAGTTTTCAGAAAAGGAAACGCTCACAAGTGAAAACAAATATTTTTAAAATGATTGAAATTTTAAAGCAATGTATTTTTTTAAAAACCGTACACCGCGGCGCACTGTTGTGCTCCGAGATGAAATTAAGTGCGATGTAAACGAGCAAGATTATATTTCAAAATGTGAAAAATACAAAATTAAATTGGTAATAAAGTTCATAACTGTCAATTACAACTAGAGAAGACGCTTGGTTCCACTTACGGTCTTGTTATTTTAGAGGGAGGGCATCAAGTACATGAGGACAGTCTGAGCTGACTGTATGCAGTGTAACGAGCCCACAGTTTCGTAGTTGTGCCCACGAGGAATATATACAAAGAACGCCAAACATATCTTTACATGTTTCGAAGTATTCTAAGAGTAAAAAACATTTGGTAACCACTGTATTAAATTGTATTAAATGTATATTCGTTTATTGCATTTCTCATAGCTTATAGAGAACCTCTCACGATCTCCAGTCCTTTCTGAAGCTTTTATAATGCCACTTATGGTAGTAACTAAATAATAATGTATTTTCGAGGTACAACTCTTTTAATTGATCAAAGATTCATCGTTATGGGATTACCCCACTTGTCTGCCAGGAGACATTCGCTAGCGGCCGTTAGGCGTTGTTGTATAAAGCACTATATAAAGAAAAGGGTTCTCTCTTTCTCTCTCCTTTTTTTATTTCCCGGGATTTACACGGTTCGGTCATTTATTAGTACCAGGGTATCGTATATGATTCAGTGGAGACTGAGAGTTCGTTCAGGGTATAACACAAGGTTGTAGTTGATGTAGACTCGCGGGAGAAAATCAACACGCATATGTTGTCATCGATAGTTAGCCTCTACTGCTATTGCTGGTTTCGTCACTGGTCGAAGGCATCGCTGTTGATGGAAGTGCATTGGTGTCGCTGCTAATGCTCTGGGCACTCGTGTAGTTTGCCGCGTTCGGTTAATCTTGCCTGTCATGGGGTCTGTCGCTAATGCCAGGCGGGTTGAATTTCCCTTCGTGGTTGGAAACGACGTTGGTTTTATAGTGTCTCAGAAACGTAACGGAGCCGGACGAAATTAAGGTCTGTTTTTGTTATATGAGATTATGGACGTCGAAATGACACTTCCGTTTGAGTTAAAGAATTGGAGTTCCGACAGGGTACGACAAACAAAACAATATGCAAACGCCCTAAGCTAATAACACTGCCAATCCAACAAGGAACTCTTCTCAAATATAAACATCAACATCTTTAATATGTACGAATAAGGGCATTTATGTTATATTATGTATATTTTTCAGACAGGCAAACACGCATGCACGCACAAATAGCTATTTCCTCAGTGTTTATTAAATTAACTGAAATATCTGAACAATTTCCTACACTCGCCAGTGTTTACGTCGAAAACCATGTCTTTCTACTACAGACTATGAACGTGCGTGACAAGGCTTTATACTAAGTGACTAATAGTATATATTTAATGTAAAAACCTTGGCATAGTCTGACACAAGTCCAAAAGAGTTCTTTTTTGGTCATAGTCTGGAAGAAATTGTTAACCATCTCACTACAGCAATCGTATATAGACTGCAATTACAGCATAAAGAAGCAGAGACGTTGAAAATTATTGTGAAAAAGAAAAAAGTGGAGACCTTCGATATAAAGCATATGTGATGCGGGGAGGCAAAGCCATGTTTGCAAAGACAAAAGATAACCGTCTACTCCGTACAAAGCGCTTGTTTGAGCAAGTTAAAATATTTTTTTTTCTCTTGAAAAACATTGGTTAGAACGAAAAGGTCAACCAAAGAAATGGCAAATAGTTATACAAAGACACTAAAGACGTTCCAACGATCATGGACACACAGTTTCCAGCATCTGTGATGTCTTTGGGAGTCGTGGGCAGCGAGAAAGACGTTATAGCTCTTTACTTCTATCCTCGGGGCTTAAGTGTAAATGTTGCTGACTATAAGGAGATGTTGAAGAGAGTTATAAGGCCTTGGATGTGTACAAAAGAAGACCGAACACCTACCAACATGACTCCATCTCATAAAGCCAAGATGACTCAAGAATGGATGAGTTAGAATTTCTACGATCACGTCAATCCAAACATATGGACTCTTTGCTCCCTGGGCTTGAATCAGTTAGGCTACAAAGCATGGGTTGTAGTCAAGAGGAAGTCTATTAAAGCCCCATAACCAGTAGTGGCATCCTACCGGTTCGCGCAAACCTATTCTTAAAATTATAAAAGCTTAGCGAATAGGTTGTTGGATTATCCGAAAATAATCTTATATATTACCGATATATAATAGCTAAAAATATAATGAATACCATTGCTGTATGTTGTTAGAGGACAGAATGTGCCGTCATGACATTTTGTTACGTAATTGCTGAAACTTTTCATCTTCTCCTGGTCAGATTTTAAATAAACCATTCTAAAACATTATATGTCTTGTCAGGGTAGCTTAGAATACGCCATCCACGGCAGACGGGTAAGACTCTCACCAAAGGGGCCAACTCCTGGATGGATACTTTCAGATTCAATCTACCTTTTTTATTGTAGTACGTCTACATTTTTTACTCTAGTGCAAAACCGGACCAATGTCTACCTTTTTCTTTCTACCTTATGTGCACGTAAGTGAATGTAATTTCTTCTTCTCCCTCCAGCTATGGGTAAATAGCAGGACAGACCGGGTTCTATAGCCTTGGATGGTCTACCGCACAAAGAAATGACAACCTACTGCGGGAAAAATATCTATCGCATAAGCGTGTATCACGCATGGCACCTAACTGACTGAATGATCATTTGAAGTAATTATATGCCCAGGGACTTTGATGACGAATCTCTATGATTTGATAAATCTTATTTTCCCCTTTTAATGACAGTTTTGTTACACTCATGAGGATAGGGTTTCCCAGTGTAAAAGAAAATATTAATTATAATAATCATCATTGTAATTCATAATAATAACTTTTGCTAATACTTTCCTATCAGATATTGAAGAATAAAAGATAAATGAGATTTTAAAAAAGATATAAAAATCGTTTATCTCTCAATTGCATGCACAGATAGTGTAACGCATATCAGCATGGAAAGTGAAATCGGAGGCTAGAGTTCAAATTTCGAGTTAGTCTGCTGCCTTCACTTTCACACAAATACCCTTGGGAAAGGCATATGTATCCTCACCTCAGTAGCTATGGATTAAATAGGAGAGTAGATTTGGCTCTCAATTCTTCAGTGGCAACCAATCTAAGAGGAAAATTCTGAATTCCAAACCGTGGAAAGGGCAGCGGGAAATCACCTCACTATCTTTCCCAAGAATGCATGGCAATTCACAGACAAAGCAAAGGAATATGTGGCGATATCAATCCTTCATCGAACTCCGTCCTGGGCTCTCCTCTTTGTTTCAGTCCATTTGCTTCTCTATTCATTTTAATTCCAACATCTCCGGGTATGTCTTGGACTTCGACCTGTTGATTCGAGATAAAGGCTGAGTGAGTGATACTGTATTCTGATTTCAATGATGTCGTATCAAGCGGTTGGAGAAAATAAGCAATGGCTATATGTTTGGATTTTAATGACTGTTGCTGAAAGGTTCCCGTAGCTTTAGTATGACAATCGTCGCATTAAGACCTAGAGGAAAAAGATGCTAGGTCGAATCTATATATCCGCTCCGCATCGCTTATTGACGTATGTAGAATAAGTACTGCGATGAGAAGCAGTTGAAATTAAGATGAAGGAAACACTACGTCCTGAAGAGACATAGCATTAAAAATATTCTGTGTGTAAAGGTTTTATTTTAAAATTAGACGCGAAAAAAAATAGGAAAGTTTTAACTGAGACCAGGATTGTAGACCCCTGAAAATTGCAATCATTTAGTCTGCGAGGATTCTGTGTTGGAATGTGTCACGAAAAAAAATGATTTCGTCTCTTTCTCTCCTGCTGTCGTAGCGACGGACGCAGTCTCCACTTCTGAGACTGAAAACTACCCTCCTTCTCATTCCAGCCTTTCACATAGAGCTTGGTAACTCACCTATGCAAAACACCAACGAGCCAGCTACCAATCACAGTTCCCGCGCCTGCCCACCTCCTTTTGGGTTTTTTTTTTTTTTTTTTTGTCAGTGGAAAATGACATGATGCCATTCTTAACTTTTGGTCTCTGGGCGAGACCTGGAATGACATGTGTACACACCAGAAATGAAAGGAAATATAATAATAATAATAATAATAATAATAATAATAATTACATGTAAATAATTAATCTGTCGAATCTTTTATAGAATCAATAAAATCTGTCGGATCTTTTTTTTTTTTTTTTTTACATACCTACGAAGCAAAATAAATTCTACTGAAAAGGATGTGAAAATGTGCATAGCTAATGGCCGCCTTGAACAAAAATGAATGTAATCTGAAAATCTGATCTGTTAGATAACCTCAGATGGAGATTTTTTTCGCGCTACTGTAGAGGTTTTAATGTATGGTGACACTGCTTGGATATTAGCTAAAACCCTTGAGTCTAAGCTTGATGGAACCTACACTTGGATGCTGGGAGCTATACTTAACATCTCTTAAAGACAACATTCAACTAAATCACAGCTCTATGGACTTATCCCTGATATTTCTAAAATCTTACGCGAACGCAGAATACGCTTTGCAAGATATTGCTGGCGAGCAAAACAAGAATTTGCTAGTGATCTGCTGTTTTGGATACCTAGCCATGGCGCAAAACGGATGATCGCCCAGCAATTATCTGCATTCATCAAGCTATGTTATGACACAGAATACCACCCTAATGACCTTCCAACCATGATGCAGGATCGTGATGACTGTCGTGATTAAACTCATGAATGTCCGAGCTAGCTCGACCGAATAAAAATAATAAACAAGATCAAAATGGCAGCTGATGTACAAAACGACCTCACCCGTCGTTAACTGGGACAAAAAATGGCCGTCAATTTTAACGTCTCCAAAATTAAACATCTCTCCATTAATCATCTGAGAGACCCCTTTCTGCCTTCCATCAGCATGGCTGATGCTATCCTCCACGAAAACGACTCATTGTGCCTTCTCAGGCTAACATTCTCAGCTGACATGGTGGAAAGGCTACATTGTATCCATCACTAGATTAGCTGCTAAGAAAGTTGGTTTACCGTGTCAGTCAAGGCATTTTTTTCTTCGGAATCTCTCTTGCATATCTACCATTCAACCATGCTTAGAATATTGCTGCCATATATGGTCCAGTACCCCTGATATTTTCCTGGAGCTCCTTGATAAGATCCAAAGAAGAATGAGCAATATTATTGGTCCTGATCTGGCAGCTCGGCTTCAGTCACTTTCCCACCACCGTAAGGTTACCTCTCTGTGCCTTTTTTATAAATATTTTCATGGTAATTGTTTGGATGAGCTCTTTCGCTATGGTACCTAGATTGTATGAATTTAACTGCAATAGTAGAGAGTCATCGAGATCTCATGACTTTACAATTGAGTTAGCCAGATGTAGCCGAAACCTCTATGCTAGCAGTTTCTTATCTCGCATTTCTCATTTGTGGAACTTCCTCTCGGTTCCATGATTTCCAGCCAGCTTTAATCTGCAAAAATTTAAATACAATGTCAATTACTATCTACTGTCCTCCTGATTGCTCTTTTCTCTTTCTCCTCATTACTAATGTTTCTGTTCCTAATTTCTCCACACCCTGTAACCTCTTGCATGCTCTTGGATATACTGCCTTGCTTGGGGTGATACTGATTAAATGTACGATCCCGGCTTGAAGCAATCGAATGTCTAGCCACATTGATGAGCTGTGAAACAGCGAAACAGTCTGTCTGTGGGTGACAATATATACGCACTGGAAAAACCTAAAAATCGGTTGTGCACTCTTGGAAGATAAGTGCGAATTTGTAAACAATGACTATTACGACTAATATTCCAAGTTTCTTCCCTTCCCTGAATTGAGCACTTTCATTGGCGTGTTTATTCAAAGAATAAGTACGTAAAAATTCGCCTTTCTTTTGACCGTACGCCGATCAGTCGGGTTTTGATCCCAGCTATAGGCAATCGAATGTCTATCCACACTGATGAGCTGCGAAACAGCGAAACAGTCTATGGATGACAATATATATATATATATATATATATATATATATATATATATATACATTTCTTCATAAAGAAGCGGTTAAACTGAGTGACGCAAGTCAAAATCTTGACTTCTTTCAAAAGGTTGACGATCTCTGGCCTTTAAGCAATCACAGAAGACCGAACCAATTTCCAGAGAGCAAGGTTGGCTAAATAAAGAGTTGAAATGAACTAAAGTGAACAGGATGTAATTTTTATCTACCGCTGAGTACGTTGCCAACTCTCTACTTAGATCGATAAATCAATAATGGTATTTCTGGACA
Source organism: Acanthosepion pharaonis (assembly GCA_903632075.3). Taxonomy (NCBI): domain Eukaryota; kingdom Metazoa; phylum Mollusca; class Cephalopoda; order Sepiida; family Sepiidae; genus Acanthosepion; species Acanthosepion pharaonis. Next base: position 1,589,978 of record CAHIKZ030001979.1, read on the forward strand.
TTCGTAGCACAACATAACTTTATCTGCAAATGCACGTACATGCTTGACTGTTTCTTGCCAACAACAAAATTTGTATAGTAACTTGAGCGATATTTAAATATCTGGTAATTCACTTGATATTTTTTGCTTTTATTATCTTTACACATGGTACACACATCGAACGTTATATTTCCCCGTCAATCTGTTCGTAATTTTCTTGCTAAACATCGTAATCTTTCTTGATATTATTTGTATCCATGTTGTTTTTTTTTTAATCAAAAGGTCACGTTTTTCAAGTTATTTATTATAACTTAGGATGTGCGGATGGTGTAACGGATAGTGGCTCCGAATACGGAATCGGAAAACCAAGTTCGAATTCCAGTTTCACTTATGCGTAAATAAAGTTATGAATCCAGTCTAGAACAATTCTAAATTCAAAACCGTATAGTTATTTATCCTGGTCTCCCCCCCCCCGCCTCTGAGACGGGATGTGACTCAAGGTCAAGTTTAATGTGGGGGAACTCGAGTGCGTACTCTCGGGACAAGGGCAAAAATTGCCCATCCCCAGCAATGTCGTTTGCGCTTGTATCAGTATAATTACCGATCCTCCTCTTTAGTACAATAGGGGAGGGGGTGCAGCCTCGGGCAGCTGTTTTCCGGAACCGGGAACTTCACTGTATTTATATTCCTCAGCTGCGTCTCTGTCCGCGGGCAAAGCCACACTTGAGCCGCACTCTACCCGAAGACAGAGACGCAACTGAGAGATGATAAACCCTACCCGGCATGTTGCAGGTAAGTATAAATTAAAAACCATATGTCACTCCGGTGAAGCACATATGCAGCTAAGGAAATAATCATGGACTTCACATTGACTCTATGATTCCGCCTGCTATCAGCCTCCGTTATTTATTATATTTTTCCGACTAGTGTTTCTTTCATCTTAATTTCAACTGCTTCTCATCGCAGACGTCAATAAGCGATGCGGAGCGGATATATAGATTCGACCTAGCATCTTTTTCCTCGAGGTCTTAATGCGACGATTGTCATACTAAAGCTACGGGAACCTTTCAACGAGTCATTAAAATCCAAACATATAGCCATTGCTTATTTTCTCCAACCACTTGATACGATATCATTGATTCACTCAGCCTCTATCTGGAATTCACAGGGAGGAAGTTCAAGATACACCTGGAGATGTTGCCCGTAAAATTAAGAATTACAGATGCAAATGGACTGAAACAAAGAGGAGAGCCCAGTTCGATGAAGGATTGATATCGATGGCCTATGTTTCTCGAGGAGTGAAAGGGTCTATGTTTCTCTAGCTGCAAAGGGGCATAAAGTTTCTCTAATAGGGAAATGCCTGTTTCTCTAGGAGTGAAAGGGAATGTTTCTCTAGGAACGAAAGGGCATATGTATGGGTTATCTGAAAAGTCTAAATATGGAGGGCAAGAAGTGACACAATTCAATGTCTAATAAATGAAAGTGAGTAAGGGATGTTCTCGAATTTATATATATATATATATATATATATATACCACCCTAATATATATATATATATATATACCACCCTAATATATATATATATATATATATATATATAACTAAAATAAATCCTAAAGAGTCAGGAAAACCTACCTAGGTTTCACCTAAACGGATCTTCTTTGTTTCATGTAACAAAAATCATCAAGTGTAAAAGTTCCGCCTGATGATTGTTGTTACATGAAACTCTGAGTAGCGGATTTTTGAATTAATATATTATATGACATGATATATATATATATATATATATATATATATATATATATATATGCCACCTAATAAAAAAGAACATATCTCATTACGAAGAAAATACCTATAAGGAATATTAATATATAACGTTCAAACAGACGCCAGACACACTTTTCATGTTAATGATATTCATAACGGAAGGCGTACAGAAGGCCACGGAATACGCTGGTTGAAATAGTCAGTCAAAAACGAAGACCTGGTTTGAATGTATAATTCGTATTCTGTTGCGTTTTACACGAGTCTCACTTGTATTGAAGATTTTGACATCGCAGAAAATAACTATCCCAGATAAGTGTAATAAGCCGGGATATATTTGAACCAGTAATCATTTTCAGAAATTGCCCAATAAAAATAAACACTTTATCTGGCTATGCCTGCGGCTCTATTTCTACATGTTTGCTTTTTGTGTTTTTTTTTCTTTTGCTTAACCAATGAGAAAATTCACGTAAGATTTTATGATATAAATTCAATGTCTCTTTCGTTTTCATGGTGCTCAAATTCTTTGCTCTTAAATGTATTTTTATATACATATTTTTATATAATTTTCTGCAGAGCAATCAATTTCCCCCCATGCTTTACAAACCTTTTTTTTCTTTTGTAAGTTAGAATTCCATTTTTTTTCTTGCTTCGGGAATCGATATGGATTTTATGTCAAGATTAAAAGAGAATATCAGAATTCATTTCTTATGCTTCGGTTTTCTTATTCAAGATCTTAAATCCCAAAAAAACCCTGCACCGAAATGTATCAGCAGCATATAAACAAGTTTGATTAAAAAGAACCGACAAGGCCTGTCTGCTTAATTTTTTCTTTATTTTCCAATTAGATGTCTTGAATGTTGTGCTCGACGTTGTGGACAAACTGTCTAACCTCGTTCCCAATAGCCGTTATATATGACGTCACGCTAGACCATTTCAAATGCCCAGCTTCCCAAAGAATACAAGGATGTAGACAAAGGATTTCTAACTACCACACAGACACTACCCTTTTGATAATGATTGCAATAGTCGAAAATATAAAAGTAAAAAGTTGCAAAATATGAACTTCGAACAGTTTATCGGTAACTTCGAGCACAATACTCAACACCTTATGCGAAAATTAGAAAATATAATAAAAAATTAAACTTGACACACCTTGTCGGTTATTTTTAATCAAACTTGTTTGGACGAATACTTGCTGCATATATATATATATATATATATATATATATATATATATATATATATATATATATATTCTGTTTATACGTTATTTTATAGATGTAAATATCTAAGTAAATGCTCTGTTTATAACAAACAGTATTAACAATATTTATCCGCCTGAATGTCTGAGAAATTTAATAAAAAAGATGTGTCCACCGACAGGAATCGAACTTGTATCCTACAGGGAACCGTCAGATAGCCTGAAGTGCTATATCATTTAACTATAGAGGAAGCGTCTGGCTAACAAGATCGGATTACTATTTTTTAAACTACAAATTTCCAATGATTTGTCTCGAACGTCCATATCTGTTCGAAGCGTATCTTAACGAATACAAATGACATCATATATTATGAAATGGACTAAGTCCGACAATTATTTTAAGCAGAAAATAATAAAAAAAACATATAAACAAAATATTTTTTAAAAAATTGTCGTTCTTAGTCTATTTCATTTGGTAAACAGTGACTATTATAGCTATATAGCGAGACTCTTCGCAGATGCGAATTGAGTCACTGTCGGTCACTGGGCGTGTTTCTAAAAATAAATACGCTAAAAATCCACTTTCATCCCTACCGTGCGCCGACGGCTTACTGGTTAGAATCTCCGACTGACGGGTTTCGGTCCTAGCTAGAGGCAACCGGATGTCTAGCCACACTGATGAACTGCGAAACAGTCTGTCTGTGGATGACGTTATATATATATATATATATATATATATATATATATATATATATATATATGAACACCCGGATGTTTCAGCTGTTTTATTTTTTTAAGCTTGCACTCAGAAAACAATATCAAATCGCGGTGAGTAAGAGTATTAATAAAATTGATTTTCCTGATTTTAGGAGCAAATGAGTCCCAAGTAAGGTATAACCCCTTTACGATACACACTAATGAGAAAAACCGAAGGGCTTCTTTCAACCAACATATCCTGGAAAGGTAACTGATTGTTCTCCTACCTCCATGGTATATTTCAAAGAGGGGTGAAGATTATTAAGATATGAAAAGAACTCTTCCACTTTACCACGTGAGGAAAACGATATAAACGAATCATCAACATAGTGGAAATAACAATAGGGCTTGGAAATTCTATCAAATAATTGTTTCTCATGAAAGCCAACGAATATGTTAACCATCAGAGGTCCCAATGGACTACCCATTGCAACTCCATCTATCTGTCAGTAGATACAATTGTTAAAGCTAAAGGAGACAGACTTGGTAGCCATCTCCATCAATTCAACAAAAACATCCTCAGAGAAAGATGGAGACTTTACGGAATCATGATATAAAAAATCTGCACAAATATCAATAGTTTCAAAGCCATAGATAAAAACTCTATTCACCGGATATACGATCACGAATGTCGTAACCTATTAGGTCGTTGGGGCATCACGTATACTACAGCTTTAGCAGCAGTGAGTGTATCTAAAGCAACATAACCCGATGAAACCCATCCTTCTTCAAGCTAGTTTCGAATTCATTGTTGTATTTCTCGTAGACTGGTATCCCTACAAAGGTCGAAGAGCGCAGTCATCGCTGGTATTTAACCCATAGCTGGAGAAAGAAAGCTAACGAAGCAAACTGTCAAAATTCGATTCCATTTTCTGTGTCGTTAACTATTTCGCTAATGTGTCTTTTAGGTGTCTCGAGTAACAGACAGCAAGTAAGTCTTCTGGAATACCACAATTGTAGTGAGCATCATTTGTGTCCTTTTTCCAAACTAAACAAAACGTAGTAAATATTGATATTAAATATTTGTGCCTGATGCATTTCAGTCAATAATAATAATAATAATAATAATAATAATAATCGCCCAAGACTAAACCATGAACACTAATTCTGTCCGGAAGAACATATCTATCAACAAGTGGATTCGAACAAATTCAGGATCTATGGCATGGTCGGGGAGAAGAATACAAGCGCCGCCATTATAAAGTGGCCTCCCATCTGTATCGATGTCTATGTAGGGAGTAAGAACTTGAAATTGAACAGAAGTGGCACAAACCAGAGATGGTGATCAAAAACAACCAAGTCAAGATGTTATGGCATTTCAACATAAAAAAACGCATCCTTGAGACAACCAATCCAACATTCTGCGAAAGGTGTTATCTGTTTGAGACCGTACGATTTGATACCAGATCTCAAGTTGAAACCTAAAAACAATGCAGAAGAAGATGATGATGACGACTACGGCAACAACAACTTGTTAAGCCTGGCTCTTATTGAAGAAGTTATTTAACTCCATTAATTCGCTAAGCTCCATTAAGGACTTGTAATTTATCGCCATTTAGTGTATGGGTTACCCCACGTGGCTTTGCCAAATACGTCCGTTAGGGTGCGCTCTTTAAGTCTATAAAAAGGCAAGCACATTCTCTCTTTCTTTCTTTTTTCCTCTTGCTTTCATATGTAGTCTTACGTAGATAAAGAACGCTGCTGCTCGGACGCGTTCGCTTGCTTGGTCCTCTGCTGACTCACGCATACATACACACAAGTGTATCACACACACACACTCACACGCAACAAGCACATTCTTAAAGCTAGTTCCATTGTATTTTCCTTTCACTACAGTCGTGTTCACATGCAATTACTATTATTAATAAATGCATATACTTGCCGTTTGTTTTAAAGTCATTGTTTTGTGCTACTTATGTTTACCTGGGTTCTCATGAGTCCGCCAATAATGTTTGCGGGACAAATGTTCCTGGAGCCCATAAATATTTACTATCCAGCGTACTCATACTCGTATCAATAGTGTAGAATTCCGCAACAAGTGTACATTTTAAGTTACCTTCGGGAAACAGAAACTACTGATGAAGAGGAATGACATGAGATTATATATATATATATATATATATATATATATCTGTTAGTTCAATCCTCATCAGAAGCTCCATAAATGAGATTTTGTACCAAAGTTAATTTCATCAAATAAGTGTCAATTTACCTATCGGGGAAATTGTTTAATCCATTAAGGCCTACTGTAAAATCCTGTATTAATTATAAAAAATAAAATCCTATATTAATTACAGGTTTCAAAAAACATCCGCTCTTAATTATAAGTTTACAAAAAAATCAGTATTAATTATAGGTTTATAAAAATCCGGTATTAATTATAGGTTTCAAAAAACATTCGATATTAATTATACGTTTACAAAATAAATCCAACATTAATTATAGGTTTCTACTTATATCTCATTAATGTTACCTATCTCAAAAATATGACGGTGAACAATAACATTAAATGATTAAGTGATATCGGTCCAGAGTAATAAGTGGGTACGTATGTTATTGCAGATTTTTACAAATTATAAAACTTTACCACTACATCGTCGTGGGGTAAGGGTTATCGATTTAGCCTAGCAAGGTTATTATTACCATGTCATTAGTTTGATCGTCACTAGGCGGCTCAGATTCGTGCTCGTGCGTTAGGCTTAACAAGATTTTCCTTTTATCTCTCATTGCGAATTTTACCTTCACTGGATGTCTCACGAATATGGCTTTGGGGCTAAGTTAGTTCCAATGAAAATTTCAGATTAAAATTTAGGTGTGTTGAGCTTATTGAGCCAACTTCGTGTTCTTGCGTGTGCGCCTCTCTCTCTCTCTCTACGTATATATATATATATATATATATATATATATATATTTAAAAAGAGAGAAACATAATATACACACTAAAACAAATCCACATTATAACCAAAAACGTTTGCGATTTCTGTCTTTTTTTAAAATATACATTTTCTCTCGTTGGAACAATTATTACCTTTTCCCTATATATATATATATATATATATATATATATATTAGTGAGATTAACCGTACTGTTTCATTATAAAGAAACATTCGGCATTGCTTGACTGAACAATTAACGTTACTGCTGGCTGAAATTTATTAAAATCTTTTTCTTAAAACACTTTCTCAGGGAAATGGACTTTACAACACCACTGTGTATTATCGGCCTTTCTAGAACTGATAGGAGTTTCCTTCCCAACCTTTTCTTTTCGGGAGTGTTGATTATATCATTATTTTCCCCTGTAACAACATGTGTTACCTATTTCTGTATGTTATTGCTTTTGGATCTCTTCAAATGATGTGTTTTTTGTTATTTGGTAAAGCTGTTTACGATTTTGTAGCGCCAGTCTATAGGATCTGATGAAGGATTTTCTTCTTTAAGCCATTCTTAATAACTGATCTGAGAAAACGGTTGTATATAGATGATAGTTTGGACATTTCTGTAGGAGTTGAATGTCACGCATGACATCTGAATGAGGGCCTAGATCTGATGAGGCTTTTTAAAAACATGACTCGAGTTTTCAGGTTAATATTTTGTTTTTTAGCATCTTAGGGCGTTATACAAAAGGACTCCTAGAGGAACTTATCCGGTGTTCGATTTCTTTTTCTTTTATACTCAATTTGTTATAACTGATTCATACATTGAAGTATTTAAAATGCTTGTATTTTCAAATGTGTATATATATATATATATATATATATATATATATATATATATATATATATATAAATGGATGACACTGGTTCGAAAACTGCTGGAGGACACATTTACTTTAAGTTTTCTCGAATATGGGGGCCAGTAGACGAAATAAATACTGTTTAAAATAAAAACTGGACGTCTATTCAAATACGTGCATCTACTTAAAATAACATTTGAAGTAATAAAAATGTTGATTAAAAAGTAAAATCCATTAATTCTTTAGAAATGGCTTTGTTTACGTTTCGAATACGAAACTCAGCAAATATGCCTTTCGAGAAAAATCTGAACAAGTGTGTGTGCTTTAATGGCAAATAGAACCCCGATTGATTGTGAAGCTCTTGGTGGCCGATCGGTTAAAATATGTCGGATCAGACGGCGTTTCTCCTGCAAAAGGAGACACAGGTTCGAATCCTGCCGGAAGGCACATTTTCTTTAATAAGTTTAAAATACGCAGGCTGGCAGTTGAGATAAATACTGTTTAAAATAAAATGGAGTGTTCTACTCAAATACGGATAGCCACTAAAATAACATTTAAAATAATATGTTTTCAAAATGTTGGAAAATCTTACTTATTTGTCAGTGTAAACACATTATATGGGTGCGGGGGTTACATCACTTCACAGAAACCCCAAGAATGCATGTCATCATAGAAAAGGTAGAACAGTCTGCACAATAGTGAAAATATCAATCAGGTGCATGAAAAAAAAAAAAAGTTTGAAGATCAAACCCAGACATTGAAACAGAGCTGCATTGGAAAAAGAAAATCTGTAGTACATACTGAACAAGTAGAGATAAGCTGATACTAGTATAAGTGCATTGGTACACCTAATGTCTGATGCGGATCCTAAAGAATGACTTGCCTCTCTTGAGGCATTGGCTACTTATATAAAATCAAGAATGCCTGCAATGGAGCAATGGTTAGCCTACACGTTTTTCATCATATTTTTAATGTAGTGATCTTAATTCACTATGGCTATCTACACTTGTGAGCTTATACCAAATATTTCCTTGAATTCTCTTCCTTTTAGGGATCATATGGTTCCTACAATTGTCAAAATGGCAGTCAATATTTCATTCTAAGACTTCTACAATTCTGCAAGCTAGGGCTTGTACTTAGCTTTATTTTCATCTTGAAATTCGTCCAATGTTTTTTTTTTTCATAATTACTGCTTTTAGACAAGATATGTTTCATGAAATGAGATGTTTATTTATTTACTTATTATGCAGACACTCTGACAAAAATTCAATTTAGATATTGATGAAATGCATTAAAAAGAAGGATATGAAGCTAATTTGCTTCTCAGGACTTTCACACTTTATTTGGCCCCTGCTGTCTAAAGCAGAGTTTATTATAAATGGGCCAACTCTCACTAATGTTGGTTGATTTGACAGTCTGCCTGTACACATTTATTTCTCCATCATGTACCAAGTATTGATGTTTGACTTGTCAACAACATATCACCAGAAATACCACAGATCTCCTCTGTTGTAAGTGTACTTGCGTAGAGTATATATATATATATTTTAACTGAGTATAAAAATAACAAAAAAGAGAATATCCACGGTCAATTGCTAAAACCTCCTGATGAGTGGACCAAACAATTAAAAAAGATTTGTCTATGATACTCTGGAGTTAAGGTGCTGAGTATAATATCAATCAGTTAAGTGACAAATTTTATTTGTATTAATCCTCTATGTATATATATATATATATATATATATAATAAAAATTCTTAAACACTAATATAAGTATTTTGCATATGTATGTGTATATTTACCACTAATATTATATATATATATATATATATATATATATATTACAACTACTTCTAAAACAATGAAAGACTTAATTAATACAAAACAAAATATTAATAAGCTAAAGCTTGAAGGAGGAATTTACTCTATCACCTGTATTAATTGCCACAAGGCATACATAGGAGAAACATCAAGGAATTTGAATTAAAGATTATATGAACACAAAAGGGATCTTTTACAAAACAGTACTGTCAATGCTCCCCAGAATGAGTCTGACAATAATTTTAGTTTAAAAATTTCTACTATAATTAAAAGAGCAATTTAGTAAGATGTAAATGTATAGAAAGTGCTTTAATTGCTAGATCCTCCACAGTAAATTTACATCCAAGTTCTTACAACATTGTGACTTTTTTTGTAAGAATCTTCTCTTATCACAACATAGGATCTTTAATAATAAAAGTGATGTAAATGTAAACAAAAAGAAACTAAATGAAATTGACTAGACTATATACTGTTATAGTGGAACACACCTATTCCATAGTTAATAGACTCTCCCACCTATAATAAGTAGGAGTAGTAAGAGTAACAAGGGGAGTCACTCAGTGGGTTGGTCAGTCAGTCGATGCCGGACGACCATTAGTCGGATACTAAAGTATCAGCGACCACAACTAGATTACTCTGCGTCATTACCTATTATATCAAGTTCCTAACTTTTTGCATGTCAAACCTATTTTAGGACCAACTTAGTACAAATACAAGCCTCCACTGTGAAATCACTCCACAACATATACCAACAACACATTTAAAAAAAACATTAATTTAAAATTTCAGTGTCCCTTCTCCTTCATGGATATGCATAAGAACATCGACATTAACACCATTTTACTCCGATGAATCTTAATGAATGAAATGCATCACACAAAAGTTTTTCCCACTTTGGCATAGATTTTCATAAAATATATAAATATATATATATATGAATGATAAAAATATACTTTTAATGTATGATATATTTATGGGTAAAAGTGCTCAATATCAGGGGTAGATTATGTGTAAATATAAAAGTGGACACTGACATTAACACCAAGTGATGACAGTCTGTTTCCTATTTGAATGCAATCTTCAGGCTATGTATGCTGTGTGGTGGCTTGATTATTTATATATACTGATCATTGGGGCACTATGGGTAACAAGGCCATGTATTTCCAGTTTATTGTTGTTATATAGGAATAAAGTGTCACTGCTGAAACTTGAGGTTGAACATATATTGTCAGTGAGCAAACACGGGCAATCCCATTATTGAATTAAGTAGACCATGTGACCATAGAGGAAATGTATAAGTAGGAAGTTGTGCAACGTCTAATTGATCGCTATTTCTTTTCTATCTTCTATCTCTATATGGACCATTATTATCTACTCTATTCACTATACTATTTCTCTATTCAGATCGCTATACAGATTACTATTTGAGTGAGTATTATTGAGCAAGTACTATTAGTGCAAGCATTATTTCAAGACATCTGACACCAGCATTGTTCGGCATACTATAGTTGTATCTGTGATTACAAATTCTTTACTACAATGAACATTATGAAAGTGACAATGAGTATTTGTTGGCATCACAAAAGTGGCAACGAGTGTTCATTGACATCACAAAAATTGTACTATCCTAATGGCTATTGGGTAGGTGGCAACAATTATATTATAAATTATTCTAAAAGTTATTGAGTAGGAATTATTGTAGGTCAGAATGTGATTATTTTATACCTATTGTATCATGCTGTTAACAATAAACAAAGTAATAAACTACGATACACGCATAACCACAACTAAGAAAATTTAATAATAATAATAATAATAGTCAACAACAAATAATTAATGAACAAATACACTAAATATAAAAAATAATGAGTTAAAAGTTAACAAACAACACTAAACAATAGGTATAAAATAAACACATTCTAGCCCACAATTACTTCTATTCAATAGCCTTTAGAATAATTTAAAACATAATCATTGCTGACTACCCAAAAACCATTAGGATAATATAATAAACCAGAAGTACTTGACCTTGCTACTCGTAATGTCCCAGTGACCAGCATATATAGTGGAGCCACCACACAATACACATGGCCTGAAGATTGTGTTCAAACATGAAACAGACAGTCACCACTTGGTGTTGACCTCAGTTTCCATTTGAGTGCATGTGTATATGAATATATTCCTCTCTTTTTAGTTTCTTTTCCTTTGCTTTTTTCAGCTTATTTCTTGTTTTAATTTAGATTATCAATTCGTTAATTGTAATTAGAAACATTTAAGAAGACATTAATGCCCAGTGGATATTATTCATTTTTATAAGTACTTACTGAGAAAAGAAAATCTTTTGGTTTCACTTTAGATTTCTCTTTTCAAGAGAAAAATAACACTTGACCAGCAACTGATGGAACATGACACATAAAAGAATAACGTGCTAAAAATGTAGCTATACTCTTTTATTTCTTTGTAATCAAGAATCATTACTAGAAATTTGTTAATGGCCTACAATAAGGAACCAACAATTGCTATTAATTTACCAAAATTTACTTGAGAGTACTTAAAACAAATAAAAGTTAATCTCTTTTATACTGCAAGATGGCTAAACAGACAATTTAAAAAAAATGCTTGTGAACAGTTTAAATAAAATATTTTCAGTGATACAATACTTATTTTAAAATTTCTATTAAACAAACATTTGAATTTTTTTTACTAATGATTTTAAACTTGCAATTATTACTGTTTTCTCTATAAAAATATCAAGGAATAATTACTGATATTTAGAGGTAGAATTTTAAATAATTACTTTACCTATAATTTAGGTTTTTGATTTTGAAATAAACTTGCTTACCTATAATTTATAATTTAACCAGATCTTTAGAATTTGAAATAAACATAGTTACCTATAATTTAACAATATCTTTTGGATTTTAAATAAGCTTGATTACCTCTAACTGGATCTTTTAAATTTGAAACAAGCTCAGTTACCAGATCTTTTGAACTTGAAACAAACTTGGTTGCCTATAATTTAATCAGATCTTTTGAATTTGAAACAAGATTGGTTGCCTATAATTTAATCAGATCTTTTGAATTTGAAACAAGATTGGTTGCCTATAATTTAATCAGATCTTTTGAATTTGAAACAAGATTGGTTATCTATAATTTAACCAAATCTGTAAAATTTGAAATAAACTTGGTTTCCTATAATTTAAAATAAATTTAGTTACCAATAATTAAACCAGATGTTTTAAATTTGAAAATCATGGTTTCCTATACTTTAATCAGATCTTTGTGAATTTGAAATAAGCTTGCTTATCTATAACTTCAGAGTGCTGAGTTTGAATTCCATTCAAATCCATAATACCCTTGGGAAAGGGTTGAATCCGCTTCTTCTCCCCACCAACTATGGGTAAATAGCAGGACAGACAGGGTTCTATAGAAGAAGATGATTCATACCTTTCTCAAGGGTATTAGCACGTAAGTGAATGTAATGAATTCGACTGGAATTTGAACTCAGTGGATGGCAACTGGTCTACTGCAGAAAGAACTGGCAACCTACTGTGAGAAAAAAATCGGCCTCGTCAGTCTTGTATTAAAGGATACATGTTCGCCTAAGCATGTATCACACATGGCACATAACATCCTGACCCGTAACTTAGGCAGGTTATTTACATTTGAAACATGTTTGGCTATTATGTTTTGAAAACTATCAAGTAAATATGAAAACATTATGATGTGTTTAAAAATGAATGTAAATAATACATAGAGACATAGAGAGTTGCCACCACTCTCAATTATTATTTATCCAATGAGAGACTAGCTTTTAAATGTTGACCTATATTGATTCCAGGGCAAAACTGCCATGGCTCTATTTTTGAAGGCTTTTTTGTTTCTCATTACACTAATGCACATGTCAATAAAATGAGGAGAAGGAATTAAAAGAAGAAAAAAACAAAAAAAACAATCCATTCTTACTTTCAACACAGTGTTAAACAACAATATTCCTAGAAGCTAACATCAAGGCTGAAAGTGACAAGGCCTCACAAAATAAATTAAATTCATTGAATTTGTTTCAAGGAAAACTAGATTCTCTGTAAACTCCTATATAAATGATCTGCAGAAATAGTCTGAAAATCACTTATTGCATGAAAATGACAGTCACCATACAGTATGATTTTTATGTCTACACTCACTATCTATATGTAGATGAGAGAGTGAGAAACATAAAATCACAAATGTGTGTGTGTATATATATATTTACCCATTATATATATTTTTACCCATAGCTGGAGGGAAAAGAATAAGATTCATACCTTTCCCAAGGGTATTAGTATGTAAGTGAATGTAATGGATTCAGCTGGAATTTGAACTTGGCTCTCCAATTCTTATATATATATATACATATAATATGCTATAATATTCATGGGAAAATTTAAGGACACCCATATCTATCACTTCATCAGTAGTGACTGCATATTCTATGCAAGATATATCAATGATATATTCCTTATATACACAGGCAGTGACAACAAACCTATTCAATTCGTCAAGACCCTAAACACAGTACACGACTCAATTAAATTTGACTATGTAAAATCCACAAGACCCATAACATTTTTAGATACCTGCATTTACATAGATGAAAACAGGAAACTACAAATGACACTACACACTAAAATCACTGACACCCACAACTATCTACACTTTAAGTCTTCCCACCCTAAACACCTCAAAGAAAACCTTCCCTATTCACAAGCACTTAGAAGGATATGTTCCAACAATGAAGAACTAAATAAACACATTCAAAATTTGGAGCATCAGTTCACAACATGTGACTATAAACAATACCTCATCAGGGAACAAATAAATAAAGCAACTTCCACACCTAGAGAAGACACCCTAATGTACAAGATTAAAAATAAACCCAGCCACATTCCTCTACTAACCACTTTCAACCCCACTCTTCCTCCACTATCCCAAATAATCAAAAGTCGCTTGGAAATACTACATCTCAAACCAGACCTAAAAAAATTGTTTGAAGAACCTGGCCTTCTAGCATATCGTAGACCTAAGAACCTAAAAGAAATCATAGGTAGTAACCACATTTCTGGGTACAAGGTAATCTGTAATAAACCAAAAACGAAACAACAGGATTTTCCCAACCACGTAACAACAAAAGGACTTATGCTGCAACCACATTAAACACACAGATTCATTCACTAGCTCAGTCACTAAATCTACTTTCAAAATCTACCACGACTCTAATTGTAGAAGTCATGACATAATTTACCTCCTAGAATGCGCACTATGCCAGAAACAATATGTAGGAAAATCTGAATGGCCCTTTCATTACAGAATTAATAATTATCGCAATCGAATTAGGTTGACTCCCCATGAAAGATTATTACCTGTAGAACAACATTTCTGTCTAGAAAAACACGATTTTAAACACATGCCAAATTTACTATAATTGAGAGAATAGAAAAGTTCAGAGCAGATAACATTAGAAAGATTTTAGAGTTCCATGAAAATAAGTGGATATGACATTTAAAAACGCACTATCCAGACGGGCTTAATCACAAATTTAACAATAGATAGTATTAATATATAACCCCACAAATCAGGACCTACCCACATTTCTCACCCACACAAGACAGACATGCTTACAGAGGTGTTGAGGCCTCACACTTATACACACACCCACACAAATATACACACTTACACACATCATACTCACTCACTCCCTCCCTAATGAGACAAATGATAACACACACCTATAGTAATATACATGCTTACACACATCATACTCACTCACTCCCTAAGAACCCAATAATACACACACTTAACAGAGACACATCCCCTTTCCAAGAACCAATAAAACTGTCAAAATGACCAAAGGAATTCAGAGCAGCATGAATCCATCCAGTTCTTATCTTAAATAACAACTTAAAAGAGACTTACCAACATAAGGACTGACCAAAATTCATGTTAAAAAAATAAAAAAAACAAATGAAAACAAAAAGTTCATTTTCTCCATCAAGACATTAATTTCTGTAGTTCACTGATACCAGCAAGCAGAAAATTTTTTTCTCCAGATGATGGCCATGTTGGCTGAAACTAGTCAAGGAATCTAACTGAAATAATAATAAAAATGAAAGAATATTAATATACAACCCAATGTGTCTGAAGATTTTAATTTTTTAATATTTTTTATTGTTCAAAATATATATATATATATATATATATATATGTGTGAATACCTGCTCAGACCGAGGAATTGGAGAGCCAAGTTTGAATTCCAGCTGAATCCATTACATTCACTAACGTTGCTAATACCCTTGTGAAAAATATGAACCTCTTTTCCCTTCAACTATGGGTAAATAGCAGGACAGACCTTGGATGGAAACTGGTCTACTGCAGAAAGAAATGGCAACCTACTGTGGGGGGGGAATCTGCATCGTCAGTCATGTGTCAAAAGATACATGATCCCCTTAAGTGTGTATCACACATAACTGATATATATATATATATGTATGTATGTATATATAATTATTTATTTAAAAATATGATTCCAAATCGCGACACAAGAAGTCCCATGTTTCAAAACAAGAGCCGAAAACTTCAATATAATTATTTAAATTAAATTGAGTTAAAATAAGCTCTGTTCCATCCTCAAGCAAAATTTTTTTTGGATTCCAAAAAAAATTTCGCTTGAGGATGGAACAGAGCAAAATGATGAACATCTACATTTTTGGGAGTCCCATCATTATGTACTTATTTATACATAGTAAAAAGACATATGTATTTTTATATATCAAACTCCTCTAGTACCCTAATTATTTCATATTCAACGTGAAACAGAAGGCTTGTAAAATATTTCAAAATAAAAGAGTGGGCCATTCTGAGAAACCCAGCTAATCAAAATATGTTTTTCTACACACCAACGACATCACAACTACAATAGAAAAGAACTTACCTAAGCTTAACATATAATTTGTTACAACTACTTCTAAAAAAAAAAAAAAAAAAAAAAAAAAAAAAAAATTAAAGATGTAATACAAAACAAAATAATAATAAGCTAAAACTTAAAGTAATATCCTTTATCACCTGTAATAATTGCTACAAGGAATGCATATGGGAAACATCAAGGAATTTAAATAAAATGATAATATGTATGCAAAAGAGATCTTTTACAAAACAACAAACTCAATGCTCAATGGAATGAATCTGGCCATAATTTTGGTTTAAAAATTCTACTATAATTAAAAGAGTAAATAATTTACTAAAATGAAAATGTATAGAAATTGCTAGATTATCCACAGTAAATTTGCTTCCAGGTTCTTACATTTACGGCTATATCATGTTGAAACACCAGTTCTCATATGATCACCAAATTTAAGCAACATCATGTCTGGCCAGTACCTAGATGAGTGACCACTTTGGAATACCAGGGACATGCATGTGCAGGTAGTGTAATGGATAATGGCTCGGAATTGGAAGTCAAAAAGCAAAGTTTTATTTCCAGTTGGGTTCGTTATATTCACTTATGTGCAAATATCCTTGAGAGAGGTATGAATCCATCTCTTCTCTCCCCAGTTATGGATTAATTAGTAGGAGTTGTATCAGTAAATTATTATTAACTCCAAAAGAATTCTTAAAATTCTTTAAATCGCCTGCAAAAAGTTGATGCTGCTTGAAGTCTGTCAGTCAATGATCCAACAGATGCATGCATGTGTAGAAGCAAATGGAGGACATTTTGAACATATTTTATGAGTTGCTGTGTTGGGGTCCAACGATGGCCTTTTGAACATATGTTTATATGGACATTTTACCATGTTTTGGTGTGAGGGACACACAACAAAATTTTGTAAAAGTATTTTTGAATATATATATTTGCATATAAAATGTAAATCTATAATGAAAATAAAAACATTATACCTAATCTTGTGTACATATGACTTTTGATAGGCATTTATCATTTCTACATATAACTTTAATATTTTTTTTTTTATATATATATCTCAGTTTTCATTAAAAATCCAGATGGAAAATAGAAAACAAATTATGGTTTAGGGTTGAATGAGATCCCCTTCCCCAACAGTGTTGACCAAATAATAAAAAATAGATAGGCCATTGATCTTTACATAGTAACATTTATTTTAAAGTTCACTTGTTCTCACTGTGGTCAGCACTGATAAACAAAAGTCAATATTAATTGCATCACAGAGATACCATCCCAGCTTCAGGTCCTACTTATCCTAGGAAGACTACAAGGTTATGGGCAACGCCTATGACCTTGCTATTGCTTGTACTGAATGAACTTACACTGTAAGTAATATAATTTATTTTAGCCTCTGGCAAATTATAGGCAACACCCTTTTGGTATTTCCTTAAAAACAAAAAAAAATGTTGATGAAATAATAGTTGAATGTTGTTTTCCTTTTTCTACCATATTGCAAAAAAGTTGTTTGATTTTTTTTTTATAACACTCTTACACTTAATTCTTTTAAGCATAAATTAAACAGAAAAATTATTCATTCTGCAAAAAAAAGTACAATACAAAAATAAATATGGTGTTTTAGAAGGTTAAACAAAATTCAAGACTGTTATATTTCTACAATATATTCCATTACAAATAGTAAATATTATAGTAAAAAAATTCATAGTAATATGTAATTCTCTAAGTAAATCATTTAAAACATAGTTACTAATGTATTTTTATAAAGAACAAAACTCCAAGATTTTTAGGGGAAAGTTTAATAAAACAGGAATACAATCTTATCAGTACTCAAAATAGACTGAATAATTTTGGCACAATTTCAAAATAAAAAGCTGTACATAAAAGGCAGGAAAAACTCAGTTGTTATCATTCTTAATGCTAAATTCAATATACAATAATTTACAGTGTAACCCGGATATAAGAGAGATTTTCTCTGGTCCCAAATTAGAGCCCATACTTACCTAAACAAAATAGACCAAACCCGGATATAAAGAGAAACCGGGATATAAGAGACTTCTTTTCCGGTCCCGACAACTCTCTTATATCCGGGTTACACTGTAGTAAAAAAAATTCTATAGTTTCTTGCCAATATTGCTATTAATATAGAAATAATTTAAATGTTTTTTTTTCACAATCCTTGTTTGTCTTCTTGGTGAGTTGCACAACTCTTTCAAAAGGCACTCTTTATTCTCATGAATACCAACAAATACCAGCAGGAGGAATCCACATAAAATAAAGATGAACTGTCCATATGAATAGTAACTACTGTTACAGAAGTTAAAATGGCAATACATTGTAATAACTGTGATAAAATGAAAGGCAGATTAGAAAGATATTGTCCCAAGTTGAAATGTGTTGCATTATTATTAAGAACAGAAAAGCTTTTGTGGTTGGTAATGATACTGTAACACCTTTAGGAATAGCAAAGTTATGACTTGCAATGATCCCATTACATTTTTAGAGATAGCTAAGTTATAAAGTAATCAAACATTTTAGTATTAATGTAGTTGTTTAATTCTTTTCTGGATACTAGCCAAATACTCGTCCTACAGAAAAAAGTTGTAATCAAAGTTCTCTTAATGCTTTTTATTAATAACATTTAATTCAACAACAGACTATATTTAGATATTTAAATAATTTTGCTATGTTTTTATTTCTGCTAACTTATAACTAAATTTATATATTTTTTCTATATCAACACTGAATTAAAAAAGATTATCAACAGAAACATTGCTTATCTATGGAAAGTTTTAAAATTTCATCTAAAAATAAATAACATGGAATATTGATTAAAATATGCTTTTAAAAAGTTGTTATGCAAATTAAATGTTATTGCTTTTGCTGTAAATGCAATTTATCAGTATATGAAAGGCTGTTAGCGAAATCATTGTTTAACAATGTGGGCTGTTCTACTGAGGAAACACAGGCAAAATTTAGCCTTATACAAATTTATAAAATTATAAAAAGTAGGATTCAACTTTTTCTAATACAAGTTGATTTTTATAATAGAATATGCTTTTAACATGTAAAGAATGCACAGATAGTGTAACATGAACAGTGAAATTAGTGAGCCAAGTTCAAATTTGATTGTTTTGTTCAACTGTGCTAATGCCCATAGAAAATTTTTGAGTCCATCTCTCTCTAGCTATGGATTAAATGGCAGGGTAGAATGGGATCTCTTGCCATGAGGTGGTAAACAGTCTAGAAGAAAGAAAAATGATTTCAAAATCAGCCTGAAGAGGGCTCTGTCAGGCTGTCTTGCCTTAGGCACACCACTTCTACTATGGCTGCAGTACATGTGGTGCTCCTCTGACCTTAATAGGTTACAAGACTCATGACATGACATGAGGTGAAAACTTTCAGAGAAATAATATTGCAGCCAAATTTTACAAAGTCTTTAAAGAATAAATCTTAGTTTTTGAAATATAAACAACATTCTATAGTTTGCAAAAGATTTTGATTTTAAAAAATTATAAATGCTTTTAATAGAATTTCAGTGGTACTAAAATTTTATATCTATCATGGACAAACACATAAAACTATTTCTAACTCAAAATTAGCCCGAGGCTGCAGTGTCAATATATACAATCCTATAGCAAATGTACTTTTTATTTAATCAAGGTAATTTTTCTAACAATATATGAATAAAAACAATTATAATATCTGTTTTTGCCATCAGGGAGCAATTTGTCTGAAAACAACAACTATTGTAGATGAATCATAATGTCCTGGTAGTTTTTTTTTTTTTTCAAATCTTAAATCTGAATATGAACAGATAATTAGAAAAAATCATGTATTTGAACTGAAAAGTTTCTGTAATTATGAGAAAAGAGATCAATATTCTAAGAATTGTTCAGACAAGTGATCTTTGTTTTTGTTACTTTTGTCAATATCAATGTTTGGGTCAATTTATTCTGTTGGAATAGAAATGACTTCCGCTTAGTGTACAACTTATTTATAAAGAAAAGGAGTCTCTTTTTGTTTTTTTGGTGGAGGTGTAAAAAGATGCTAGCAAATATACTGACTGAACCACCTCATTAGACCCAACTTCACAACAATATGTGTAACTCAGGCAATTCTATATATGAAGTTACTCTCCAATCCTGTTTTTGCTGTTCCCCACTGACTTTCTAAATAGGTTATACATCTGAGAAAGACTACAGAATGGATTAACATAAACATAACTACAAAGGCAGAAAAAAAAGTATTAAGATCAATAGTTTTCAAGATTCTTGGAAATGTAGGTATTACCACAAAGGTCCGATTCTTTTATTAGATCATTAAAAAAAATAAAACAAAAATAAACTTATCTTGTGCTTTTCTAGATTCTTTTTATCCTTCATGTGGGACATTTGTCACACCATTAGTCTAATAGGATTTTCAAACACTATTTAAAATATTATAGATATATCATTTAATTTTTGGTTTTCTTGTTATATATTGTCTTGAATGAATAAAGCTAAGAATAGCTTTTCCCCTTATCTTTATATTCATTATGTTCCTTTACAGATACACTATCTGAAAATAATTCACATATTGTCTTGAGTGTTCTTTCTGACTGTTATAGGATAAATAAAAATTAAATAAAAACAAAAGGGTTTATTTTGAAAAAAAAAATTAAAAGGCTGATATTAAAAAAAAAATTAAGGTATAAGTTTCAAAAGTTCAAATATGCAAAATAGGTTTCATTTTATTTTCAGTAAACAAATAAAACTGCCTCTAATTTATACTAATATTATGACTAAAACTAAAAGCTCATATTTACTTGATGGAATTATTCAGAAAGCTACTGGACTAATCATGAAAATCTGACTTGCCTCTTGCTAAATATAAAGGAAAAACCTTTTTGTGGAGTGTTTGAACACCCCACATACTAACAGATGGTTAAAGATAATGATGATAGTTTCTAGATTATAAAATTTATACCTGTCTAGCCTAATCCATCAGTAAGGTATCAACTGCAATGATCAACTCTTTAATAATAAAAACTTCTAGAACTCAGGATGTTATAGAGATAAATGTTGATTCTCAAAATTAGTAACATTTATAATTACAAGCATTATAAAGGATGCACAGTGAAGTAATGGATAGCAGCTTGGATTGAGGAATTCTCCCGCCAGGATAGACCGAGTTCTATAGTCTTGGATGGCAATTGGTCTACCGCAGAAAGAAATGACAACCTAAATCTGCCTCGTCAGTCATGTATCAAAAGCACATAACTGATGAATTATAAAGATTTTCAATTCCAATGACCTGATCAGTCAATCTCTAAGAAAGTAACATGTTTTCAGCAAATATGCCCACAAATAAGACTGTTTTTTTTTTAAAAAAAAAAAACAAAAAGAATGATTTTTCCCAAACACTTTTTTTTAACTACCTTGATTCTTCGGCAATGCTTGTTTTAAAAAACAATGATTAGAATTGTAAGAAAACCTAAACACTATGTGAATTTATACATTTTCTTTGTTCTTGAGAATTTAAAACAAAAATATTAAGCACTATTTATTAGATTGTTTATTTACAAGAATCATTTTATATTTACAACATTCTAAAAACTAATAATACAATTAGAAGTAATGCAATATTTATCATTTACTAATTTATAATAAAGAAAGAAATGAGAAAATTTTTTTATTTATAAACATTTACTAAATTATTAAAATATATGAATCAACTATATGGAAATCCTTATTTGTCCTTTTATAAAGTTTGAATCAATTGACAATTAGTCAATGTTTTGCCAACCATTCTAATAAACAATATAATAGTGTAAACAAACAATCTAATAAATAGCGTTTATTACTTTTGTTATCAATTCTCAAGGACAATGTATGAATTTACTTTCATGTTTAGGCTTTATTACAATTCTAATCATCACTTTTTAAGATAATAAACTTTACCAAAAAGTGAAGATAGTTAAAAAAAAAAAAAAAGCAGTATCATGGGAAAAAAATGTCCTTTTGACACTGTTTTATTGCGGGCATGTTTGTCCATGTATGCCATGGTTTCTACAATGACCCCTTAAAATTTATGTGTGCTATTGTTTAGCTTTATTAAATTCAGAACATCTATGTTTGCTTTTATTTAGGTGTTATGCATCAGCTTTGGATTTTGATGTGTTATTTGTTGTAAAGTTTATTCCCCCACAAAAAGCAACATATTATAACATGCATATATAAATTTCACTGATGCTCATATCCTTCTGTTCTGCCTCTCTAACCATTTAATAATAATTCTTTTTTTTTAATTTGTTTAATATTTTTTTAAAAATCAAACAACAATAATTATTTGTTCTAAAAAGCAAAAACTTTAAAAAAAAAAAAATTACAAAATACATTAAAAAATAGATTTAAACAAATGAAAGTAAAAATGAGGGCATAATGCAGCATTTTTCAATCTGTGCACCTGGATGCAGCAATGTGCCCTGAAAGGCAACCAGGTGTGTCCTAAGGTAACAGAAGTGTAATTTATGAATTGCTTTTATATTTAAAAAAAATCTTTATTTTTAAAAAATTTTAAAGGTTTATGACACAAAGCACATGACTTATGTGTCTAAGTCAAGTTTTAGTCATTTGATATTTTAATCTGGATTCCAAATTCCTTAAATTTTAAGAAGGTGGTATAATCCTTTCCCTCTTCCTCAAGGGATTTAAATTAATCATTATCAGCCTCTCTAAAAATAGCAGAATTTTTCATAAATTCCTTTAAATGTAAACTGTACCACCAATATTTTTTGAGAATCCTAAACCCAAATTTTATATCTTCAAATTTCATTACTATTTTTTCCCTATTAAAATTGAAAGTGCACCCCAGAGTTTTAGTTATTCTACAAATGCGCTTTGAAGTAATAAAAGTTGAGAAACACTGTGAGACTTCTGATCAGGATAACAATAAGAGATGACTATGTTGCAAGGTATCCATTATATGGATTCATTAGAATAAACAAATAAGAATGGTTAAACCTTTAAAGTAATAAAAAAAAAACGAGTCATTAACAATGTTATAGATGTAGTCACTTCTACATCTATAACATTGTTAATGACTAGTTTTTTTTATTTTTATTTTTACACACACCTCCACAGAAATCAAGAAACCACCTTTTTTGCCATGTGTGCTTTACTGTTTGGCCACAGAAAGTCTCTACAGCAAAGCAAAGCACAATTACACTTTTTTATGAAAATGCACATCTCATGTTGGAATTTTCAATGTTTTGATCCACTAATTATATTTTCATATGCAATCTAAACACAGTAATTCATGTAACTGATTTTAATCCAGCATTTATATCCTACACATGTGCACATATACATACATGTACAGGCGTACACACACACTAGGCAGAAATCCATCTTTTATACAAGTTTCATTAAAAACGATTAACAAGGTACTGTGGTTAAGTTTTTTATTTCATTTTTCTTGAGTTACTATATTTTTTCTATTCTGGACATAAATTATGTAGAAATTGTCCAAATGTTCTGTATGTGTGAGTGCTCTCAGGCATACTTTTAGCCATTATCAAGGATGATTTTATTTTTACTTTTAAATGAATCTATGAATTTTTTTTAGATATGTATATCGAGTTATAAGAATGTTTTATTTTCCAAACACAGTCAGCACGTTGTGGCCATATTCATAGTTGATGCTATAGAAAGCATTATTAATAAAAAAAAAAGAAAAAGCCAACACTCAATAACGCCAACTATGAACAATTTCTGCATAATTTATGCCCAAAAAAGAAAAAATATTATAAAGACATAAGAGAAATTAAATAAAAAAAATTAACTGCAGTACCTTGTCAGTCATTTTTAACAAAACTTGTGTGTGTGTGTGTGTGTGTGTATATATATATATATATATATATATATATATAGTTAAATTCCCAGATCAATTCTGTGAACAAGACAGATTGGTGTAAAATGACAATTGGAAAAAAATCTTAGATTTTGCCAACACATTTCGTCTTTTTCAAGGCAAAAATGAAATCAAAATGTTTTTGTTGTTACAGTTACATTAAAAATTCAAATTTAAAAAGATAGACATTTCTGTCTAAGCCTTTTTTTCTGGTAAATTACCTTTATAGTAAGGGATTTTTTTTTTTTAACCAGAAAAAAGGCTTAGACAGAAGCGTCTATCTTTTTAAATTTGGATTTTTAATGTAACTATAACAAAAAAACATTTCGATTTCATTTTTGCCTTGAAAAAAGTCAGAAGACGAAATGCGTCAGCAAAATCTAAGATTTTTTTCCAATTGTCATTTTATACCATATATATATATATATATATATATATATATATATATATATAGTAAAATTGTCTTTAATCATGATATCTATATCTAGAAACCAGATCCACACAGAGTTAACATATGGACATTATCAAAGTATAATACTCGGATAACGTCAAAAACGTTAAAATTTACAAACCTATTTTATAACAGATAAGTGATTATATTTATGTTGAAAGCACAAAGGATGGAAACCAATCTAAAGAAAATAATTATAAAATTTAATTAACAATCAAGAAAGAATAGTTGTTTCAGTGAATATTTCAATGTTTATATATCATCTAGAATAAAAGTTAAACTGGTTTAACTTGTTAGTGAAATTTTTACATTCAGATGACTTCTATCCTTAATCTATATATAAAATTCTGTGACTACCATTAGTCCATCCTCACACCCTCTAAAATAGCCATACATTAACCAATCAAAAGTAAATTTTGGGGAAAACGCAAACAGGTAAGTGGTACAAAGTACAGTTTGTTTTATTAGGGAGTGTAACTTAGTACAATAAATTTTGATTATTTTTTTTGGAAAAATTAAGTTTTATTATTATTAAAAGTTTTTATTATTTAACATACAAAATACTCCTACTACTTTAAAAACTATTTAATACAATAACAAATAATTATTTAATAAAAATGCAATATTGTTTTTTTTTTTATATCTTAAGTTTTTATATATATAAGAACTCATTTTCCAGTTCTGTATTTGCAAGAACTATAAACCAATCATAAGGCCAAACACTTCAAAAAGTTAGAATTTGGCTCCAGAAAGAAATATTTATGCATGGCCAGTTGTATATTGCATGCTCAAGAGTAAGAAATCCCAAGAATTTATTTTTCATTGCTAAAAAGTAAAAAAAAAAAATTTCTTAAAAAATATTATTTACCAGGAAATCCTATGAAATGAAATGAAATTAAAGAAATTATTAAACTGCAAAGTAGGGTTTTTGTCAAAATATTTTCAAAACAGCTTATTCAAATTTTGTTGATTAGTTTGCGAAATTGAACGAAATGTAGTTTGCAAATCTCAACAAAAATGTTAGCAATAACTTCAGCAATAATAAATACTGGGAGGACTTCAACACATGTCAGTATGTTGCAAAAGATGTCTAGTGCTTTAAAAACTCTGTGTGCAACTATGGAGGACTGATCAATTGTATGCAGGATAGTTTTTGGAGAACTGATGCTCCACTTGTTAATACAACTGTACTGTTGGCATTCATTTAATACACTGATGTTACTTAAAGTCTTCATATATATATATATATATATATGTCAGCACTAATTTTTGTACGTGTCAATATCTGAAAGTTCATTCTTCTAGATATGATTTATTTAGATGCTGACATGTGGACAACTGGAAATAATAACTGGTATCATCAAGGAGTCAGCTGCGGTTCCAGCATGGATGTACTGGTTTCCAATTCCAGCTGCCTCAATTTCTGCAACAAAAGCAAAATAACAATTACTGAGACATTTATATTTTTGTGAATTGTTTTATTAATTACAAGTTATCCAGAATAGAGTTCAAATAGTTTCTAATTTCAACATTAATTAATTAAATATTAATTAAGGAAAATGAGACAAATATTAAAGAAAAAAATTGTTTTTTTCACCCTTACTTCTAGAGGTGTATGCTGTCATTTTTTGTAGTTGGGAAAAGGAGTATAAAAATACAATATATTCAAAATATATTTGTCAATCCTGTTACATAAGCACCAGCAAATAATGAATCTTTCTTAAATGACAACATTAAGATTAGAGTTACATAAAACAATTACACTTGATCAAAATCTGTCCAAATACCTAGACATCAAAATTATTTTTAAGTGATTCTTGTTCAGACTGAGAACTTTTCAGGATCTCTTATAAATGAGGATAAGTGCAAATGACTTGTTTATCCAAAGTGGAGAGAGAAAATTACCTCCCCACCACAAATCCAAATGAATGCCCTTGCTTTCTTGTTAATATCAAATTATATTTTCTTTTTGGCAATTAACCAAAGGCAAATGTGTTCCTTTGAATATTATTCCATAAATTATCTAAGCTAGTATCCTCATTTTTCTTGTTTTGATCGCCATAATTCAACCAACACATTCTCTAGCTTTGCTCAGGTGTTTTACATCAGGTATTCTTTGAACAGATTCTTCAATTTCATCCAGAATTTTGGTTTCTTTGTCAATTGTTGCCACTATTCTAATTAGAACCATTCACAGATCCAGACAAATATTTATTCCAAGTAAAAAAAATATTTTAATAACTAAAAATATAGTCTATTTTATTTATTATCATTAACCCAACAGCCATCCGGCCAAAATGGGCAAACAGAAGTTTAAAAATGTAACATAACATTATGTCAGCATAATGTAGAAAATAGGAATAATCAAAACACTGAATTAGAAAAATGTTTAAGGCAGTGGAAGAGGCCCAATTATACACAAGTACAATTACCATCTGCCAATATATTCAAAATGTATTTTGATCACCTTCTTGAAGACGTCTAAAGTCTTGACATTGACTGTGTACTACTCATTCACTACCCGCTATGAAAGAGAATATTTCTGTAGGTTCAGTCAATAGAGCAGAGGTTGAATTTTTAATGGATGTCCTCTGGTGGATTTATATTGGCTTTTAGTCAAATATTTCTAAAAAACTATGTCATCAATTGAATTTACTATTCTAAATACCTGTATTAAATCAAGTCTAAGACATTTAGTTTCAAGTGAGAAAAGGCCAAAGCTTTTAGATCTATTGGAGTAAAGAATAATTTTACTTTCAAGAATCATTTTGGTAAAGCATTTTTGTACTTCTAGCTGTTGTAAATCAGGCTGAATGTAAGCAATCACACACAAGAAACATCAACTAAAATAGGATGGACTAGTACTAAATAAAGCTTCAGAAAGGTTTCTTTATGTTATGCGGAAAAGGTACTTTGTATGTGATAAACGTTATTTTGGATATAGCTTCAGTGACGTGAAGATTTTAAATCAGAGGTTATAATTTCTCCAAAGTCCTTTTCTTTGATAGTGTTATGTATGACAGGTTCACCAAGAAGGAATTGAAGCTTTGAATTTTGATTCTCTAAATGCCTGACAGCACACTGACATGCTATATGATATAAACATATACTACTTTTTTTTTTAATCAATTTTACTCCAAGTAAGGCAGTAAAGCCACTAAGATATAAGGAGTTACTGGGTGTGGAAGAATTAGGAACAGGAACATTACTAATGAGTGGGAAGAGAAAAGAGTAATCAGGAGGACAGTAGATAGCAATTGAGATTGCATTTAAATTTTTGCAAATTAAAGGTTACTGGAAAGCATGGAGCTGGAAGGGAGTTCCACAAGTGAGAAGTGCAAACAAAGAAACTGTTTGCATAGAATTTATAGCTACATCTAACCAGCTCAACTGTAAATTGATGAGATCTCAACACTAGTCTAGTACTTCACATAAATTCAAAAAGTCTGGGTACTATAGCAAAGAGCATTATTTGTAAAAATTACAAAATGTTGCATAAGGCCAAAATAGACAATGGGGAAAAGGTTGGTCTTCTACTGTCCTAACATTAAACTTCACTAGCCACAGACACTGACCCAAACATACCACAATATTCCTTACACCAAAAGAACACATTCTTACTTACCTTACTACATCCACCATAATACCTCATTGTCTCTATGAAAGTCTTAACCAGTCCCCATATATACAATACATAGTCTGTGGGGATAGGGGAATAAAATAAAGAGCTCATATGAACAATTACCATGAAAGTGTTTATAGAAAAGACACAGGAAGACAACCTCACAACAGTGGGAAAGTGACTGAAACCAAGCTGCCAGTATTTATATTTATCAAGGAGCTTAAAGTAAATAACAGGGGTACAGGACCATATCTGGTAGCAATGTTCTAATCATGGACAAATGGCAGACTTATAGATATGTATGATAGATTGAGAGAAAAATTACCTTGTATGACACAGTGAACCAACTTTCTTAGTAGCTGACCTAGCAATGAATTCAATATGCAGTTGATCTTTGAAGGAGTTTAATCCATTAACATAGAGTTGATGCAAAACTGGACTATGTTTAAGGAATTGTACTATTTCAAATACAATGTCTCAATAAATCTATTTTTAAAATTCCATTAATGATCACAAGGTCTAGTGCTGTTAATGGTAAATATAGTGTAGGGATACAAAAGGTGATTTTCTCCCTTTGGCTGAGATGCAGTCACATGATCACATGACAGCTGCTTAGTGACATCCCCTTAAGTGACGAAAGTGCTCAGTCAGCTTCCAAGACTCAAACCAAGCAGTTGCTTTTTTTTTTTTTTTTACCATGAACAAGACCTTGCTTCACACGGACCAAGGCTAAATCTGCCTCTCCCAGGTGAGTTGTCAGAGGGTCATCTCACAATCCTATAGCACCATTTTTCTTTGGGAATATATCTTCACTGAAATAGAAACTCTCTGGCTCATGGTGCTCATATTGGGAAAAATCCATGACTTGCTGTTTTCTGTTTGAGGAATATGTCCTCACTTGTGACATAAAAACAAAATTTTTTGCCCATTTGAGAATCCTATCTAAGGCTTCTCCAGAAACACAGAAGGAATTATTACAAATAAGACTCTTCTTATCACCTTTTCACAATGCTTGTTGTTGCATACATGTGTTATAGTTTCTCTGTGTGGACACATGTGTTTGTTATTCTTTTTCTTTCAGCTATTCCATTCTGTTCATGAAATAAGGTGTCATGGATATAATAATGTCCACAATGGGGGAAATGTAAACTGAGAATATTCTTTTCTTCCATAGTTCACCCATTATCTGGTAACTTACCAGACTTTGATATTATTAACCCCCATTAATAGATAAAAATACAAACAAGACTGTTTACACAACAAAGAAGTGAGAAGGTTATGACTATTGTTACATCTGACCAAGGAACGTAGAATTATGAAAACTCTGAATAAAAATAATTGTTGTAACAGTTATTGTAGGGGCCAGTGTATGTGTTCCCAGACTTAGAGACTTTAGTACTTGGTAGTAGTAATAGGGTTAAAATTATTAGAATAATTTTTAATGTTCTGTAAACATATAGATTTGTCACATATATACATACATACATACATGACAGACTGGATCCAATAGCCTTGGGAAGCAACCACTCTAGGAGAAGGAGACTGAATTCAAAACCACCTACTGCCTTGTAGGTCCTGCCTCTTTAGGCAAAGACCAGAAGAAGGTAACTTTAAAAATAAATCAACCTCGGAAATGAGGGACAAGGTAACCTTAATATCCCCGGTGCAAAAGGAACTGGCAAACTACTGCACTATTCTGCTTTGAATATCACCATGAACCATAATTGTGAGATGGAGGGGAGTGGTGACTAGAGCAGCGGTGCAAAAGGAACTAGCAAGCCATTGCACTCTTCTGCCTTGAAAGTCACCATGAACCACAATTGTGAGATGGAGGGGAGTGGTGACTACAGCAGCGGTGCAAAATGAGATAACTGAATAAAATAAATGATACATACACGTGTTTAGCTGTAATTTCTGTGAATCTGCTACTACGTAACCCCTTATGGGTAAGGAAACTAGCACATCTTCTTTTAGCTACTGTCAGTTGAAGAGAAGAAGCAATACGGTAATATTATCTGTTCCCTACAACTAAACCTGAAATTCTCCTGAAAGACACCATCTGTCTCCTTTATCATTTTGAGTTTTACATATTTTTATTGTTTCTGTTTGAAAAGTGTTTGCCTTTTTTGTGCATTTCTTTGAAATGAATTTTGCTTGTCCATTTCCCCTTTCTGAGAGATATGTTTGTTATTTGTTTCTAGTTGGTGCATTTCCTGAATAAAAGGATAACATCGGTATGAAGTGCCAGACCTTTTTCATTAAGACCAGCAGTCAGTTACAGTTGTCATATAAAAAAAAAAAAGAGAAATTGTGTGTGGAGAGAGAATGCTAAAGTGAAAGAAAAAAACCCATAAATCATCAACAAATTCACTAATGGACCCAGAGTGAGTTAAAAGATCATAGAATAAAAGTTACATACTTGTTTGAGAGCAGAGAGTTCTTGAAAAAGAGCCTTTTTCTCACTTGAGGAAGCTTCTCCCAGGGTGGTTTTTACACTCAGTTTCTGAAATTACAATTCAAAGACTAGTTCAGATATGAAATAAATTCAGAAATCAAGATATATTTTTACTGTTTCAAGGTATACGCATCCAGCTTCTGTTCTAAATCTTGGTAAAAAATGATTTAGGGAAATTGCAATAAAAACCCTGCAGAATGACCGAGTGGTTTACAATTACTTTATATTTCTATTTGATAAAAACAAAAAAATCTAATGCAAAACAGAATGTAAACAAAGATGAGTTTTTATTCTGACTCTAGGAAAGTAGACTGTCAAAAATCATTCCTCCTGAGTTTAATTAAAAATTGTACCTTGACTAAGAACTGAATACTTCAATTTGAACCTGAACCTTCAATTTGAACATTGAAGACACAATGATCCCATTTTTTCAACCAACTGGGTTAATTCATTTTATATGAATGCTGCTCCAAAAGCATTGCCATCTATTGTTATGGTATATAGCAGTAGAGCTTGGACATTCAAACCAGTAGTACTGTTTTTTACTTTGTAGCAAATAGTAAATGAGTGGCAAACTGGTAAAACGATCTCAGGCATGAAAAGAAAGTAATGCCTCTTATTGTATTATGTTGGCCCTTGATGTCAGAGGCAGATGTTAGTAGGGATTGAACTTTCTCACTAAAATTTCATAGTTTTTGTTTTTGTCTTGTAACTAATAGCAGTTGAGCAGCAGTCTGGCAAAATGACCACCCACTCCCTGAAATTAAATGAGGGTTGCTCGAAAAGTATTGCCTTCTATTTTATTATGTTGTCCTTCACTATCAAAGATGGATGGTGTTGATATATCAGTAGAGGCTGAACCTTCCTGTGAATAAGCCAAAATCTTTTGCCTTGATACAGATAACAACTGACAAAATACTGTCTGACATAAAAGTGCATATGAATTAGAGATACATCATTGAATCTCTCCTGGTAGAAAAGATTGTACTCATTGACATTTATTGACACTTGCTGAATGTTTACAGAAACTAAACAGTGGATGTGAGCACAGCTAGATAATGAGTAACATGCTACAACAATGGTGACAGTGATACGTCACATTCAGGCCAATAACAGATGGACTATGCAGACTACATTTTCGATGATGTAATCACTGCTGTAAAAAAAAAGTCTGGTAGTTAAAAAATGTCCTATCCAATAAAGTTATTGTAGGCATAATATTTGTTGTTGCTTCTGGGGGTAAATAAATAAGAGACATTACTTTTGAAGTATCCATTGTACATATAGTAAGCCTATTCTGTCAATCATGTCTGCTTTAATGCCTGACCACTGACAATTCCTTTCTCACTCATTTTTTATGTACAATGTACAGATTGAGTGTTGAAAAAAATTTTAGGTCATAAAATTGTAAAATTTAGTTCCAAACATTAATTTCGTTTTAATACCCTCAGTTAAATTTAGTTTAATAGTTCTTGAAATGACTCAAGTACTTGAATTGTGGAATAGTGGCAAAATTAGTGGATAGCAAAAGAAAAGCCAACAATTTACCTGGTTACAGAACTTAAATGCAGTTGACACTAAAATACAATATTGGTACTATTATTTCATTTGCTCACTAACCCCAAAAGACTTCAATAAATTGCTTACAGTGAATGAAAGTTAAGACCTTGTGTATTTGCTTAATAAATCCTATTCCTGATATCATCGATTCTATAAATAAAAAAGCATCTAGCAGAACACCAAACTTATACCAACAAATCTATTGTTCTTCACTTTATGTGTAAAACATTTCATAATATAATCCTTAAAGAAATTGGAAGCCACATTTTCAGCCTAAACTGTACTTTAAAAGATTAAATTCCTAGATATTTATGAAAGGAACCATCTAATCTGCCAACTTTAATCAGTGTCTAAAATTATTCTCATGTAAACTTGCCAACACTTGCACACACAACAGATAAATTACAACATCCTGTTTTTGACATGTGATATATGCACAGAAACTAAGCCTGCAACAATTTGTCATTTTTTGGCATAAATTCCACTTACCTCATGATCAGACATTGGCTGGTCAATAAAGTGCTCAACAGAGTCTCCAAAACTGGCTGGCTGTTGACCCTTCCAGTAGCTCTCCCGTCCCCTAACAATTGAAGACTGTTCTCGAGAAATCGGCACAGGGCTATCAGCATTGGCTGGATCCAAGACATCAGATGTACGAGTGAAAGGGATGAAGTCATTCTGTGGTACTGGAGACACAAGAGGAATATTATCAGCATATTTATTGGGTTTTTTAACAGGTCTCCCTTGCTGATTGACAGATTTCATACGGTCATAATTGTAAGTGTCCGTTTGAATGCACAGTTCTCCTAAAAATGAAAACACCCAAGAGAAGAACAAGTTATTTCTTTATTGTAATACTTTTTTATCTAAAAAAAAAAAAAAAAAAAAAAATACCTACAAACTGTTGTTAACCAGGGCAAGGAATAGCTTGTTAATTTTAATGTCTCTAAAACTGCTCTCTTTTAATTGTCTCAGAGAACCCTTTTTGCCTTCCATCAGCATGGATAATCCTAACCTCCAGGAAAGTGATACAGTGTGCATGCTCGCGCTAACATTTTTCTACCAACGAAGTCAAAAGATTATACTGAATCAATTGCTAGGTCTGCTGCTTGGAAAGTTGGTTCACTGTGTCATGCTAGACAATTTTTCTCAAAAGAATTTATCTTACACATTTATAAGTCTACCATTTGCCCATCTATTCTGGTGCATCTGCTATATATTTAGAGATTCTTGATAAAATCCAAAGAAGAATCTGCAATATTACTGGTTCTGATCTGGCATCTTGGCTTCAGTCACTTTCCCACCGCTGTAATGTAGCTTCCCTGTGCCTTTTCTATAAGTATTTTCATGGTAATTGTTCTGATGAACTTTATTCTATGGTACCCAGACTTTAGGAATTTAAGCACATTGCTAGATTGGCAGCTAGGTCTCATCATTTTACAGTTGAAATGGCTAAATGTAATCATAAGTTCTATCATGTTCTTTCTTCTCTCATACTTTGCTTCTGGAACTCTCTTCTGGCTTCTTGCTTTCCAGTCAATCATTATCTTCTGTCTTTTTAATTCTTGTTCTTTTATTGTTCTCTCTCCTTAATATTTTTTTCTCATATTTTTTCACTCTCAGTAATCTCTTACATCTTAGTGGCTTTATTGCCTTGCTTAGGGTGAAAGGATTAAAAAAACTTTTAGTGACTAATCAGAGCATTATTCCTTAGTTATGATGTCAGGTTAAAATGATAATTTCTATTAATTTTTTTTAAAAAAAAAAGAAGACATTATCTACTGTTAGAAGGTATTTATTTGGGAGCCATAATGCTGAATTAAAATGATATTGTCTCTTTTTTTACATAGATATTGATAGGGCAACCACTTTGTGACATTATTCATTCTTACTACGTGGATGACATTAGATTTTATGATAAACAAGAATACAGGGTGCGATGGGTAAATTGTCGCCATTTTATATTTTTAATTTCATTTATGTGTATTGTTTGTTTTTGATTTTGTTGACTGCACAGTATAGTAGGGAAAGTTGGGCACCACCTGCGAGAAAAAGAGAACCATGACGCAATTCAATCCACCAGAAATTTGGAAACAAAATACTGTACTGATTAGCATTCATACTGGAAGCCCCATATACGAATATTTCAGAGTGTTTGTGTGTCAATCTGAGGACAGTGCAGAAGATTCAGAAAAAGCTTGATGAATCTAATCATGATTCCGAAGGTACTCCAGCTCGGAAAACTTTGATTGTTCTGGTAAGAAAAGAACTCCCAAATTTGTTGATGAGGGCCGCAGATTCAACACAGAGGCTTACATCAAGTGCCATGAAAAGGTAGCCCTGCCCTGGATCAAGAAGGTGGCTGCTGGAAAACCCTACGTCTAGCAACAAGACTATGCCATGCAACACCAACAGGAGAATCCAGTCATGGCTGTCAGGCAATTCCTGCTACCACATCTGGTCACATGACTACAAACCATTGATTATGATGTGTGGGGCACAGTTGAGTGAAAAACCAACAAAACTCTTTGTTACACCAAAGATGAACTGAAGGCAAGGATGGATTATGGCAGTATTCACCAACTTAAACAAGGAAACCATCCAGAAGAGTTGCAGGAGATTCTAAAGTTGTCTGGAGGCCATGGTTGTAGTCAATGGCAATTTTATTGAATAAATTTACACGTTGGTATTTCATCAGTTCTAAGAGATATAGTCATCTAATTTAAATCATATTACTTACCTTTATCAATCTCTTGCCTGGCTCCTTGAAGTTTTCTTCTTACAGCCGGTACAGGTGGAGACATTCCTCGAGGACTTCTGTTCATCACTGGTTCTTTTTGAGGTTTAAGTGTTGCTGTCTTTTTCCTTAGAGCAGGCACTGGAGGTGAAGGTTCCCTCTGTATTTTGTCTTTTATCTTCAGATCTTTAACTTGTTTTGCATCTGATTTTATGGAAGATTGATTGTATCCAGCTTTGACTTGGCGAGACATTCTCTCTTGTTGTCCACCCAAATGAGGCTTCTGACTCACAGAACTTTGTTTTGATGGCTGGTTTGTGCTGCTGGGATCTTTTGAAGCACCAGTTCCAGATTTAAATTTAGGGGAAATTTCTTTTTTGTTTGTGGAACCCATGGCCCCAATTTTTGAATTTGGAACTTTTTTCTCTGTGCCTTGCCTTGCTACATAATTTTTTTTCACTGGCTTTTTACCTGAATGAAAAAAAAGAATTTCCTAAGTCTTTGCAAAGAGGAAATGCTATGCATACTTTATAAATATTGTGAAAAAGTAGAACAATGACAATAATTTTTCTCTCCAGAATCTATCTTATATTTCTATAAGTCTACAATTCAGCCATGCTTTGTATATTGCTGCCACATATTGTCCGATGCATTTAGAGAATCTTGATAAAATCTAAAGAAGAATCAACAATATTATTGGTCTTGAGGTGGATCTTGGTTTCAGTCACTAGTAGCTTCCCTGTGCCTTTTCTATAAATATTTTCATAGTAATTGTTCAGATGAACTCTTTGCTATGGTACCTAGACTTTATGAATTTAGCAACAAGGTATCAGTTTACAGTTGAATTGGTTAGATGTAACTAAGTTCTGCTAAATTTATTTTCTAGCACTTCTCACTTGTGGAACTCTCTTCCTGATTACTCTTCTATCAATGTTACTCATTAATAATGTTTTTTCTTTTTCCTATTCTTTCACACTCGGTAACCCCTTCTATCTTAGTGGCTTTACTGTCATGCATGGAGTGAAATGATTTTAAAATAATAATAATAATAATAATAATAATGTCAGGTATAATTTTTTTTTTTTTTAATGGAGATAAAAAATATAGGAATTAAAATCTTGAATTATTCCACAAATTATTCAGACAAATGTTTTCAGCTTTGTTGTTTTAATCACTGTTTTGGCTGGTATACCTTCCAAATTTCCTCAAATGAATATTGCAACCAATAATTTTCAAGTAGTTTTTAAGTGAATTCCTTATCTTATCCACATTTTTTTTTTCTTAATTTTCATCACCATTTCAATACAAACAATTTATAAATCTAAGCAAGAAAGATTCATACAACACTGGGTATTTTTTTTTTTTACTTTGAATAATTCATGAATTCATAAAAAGACTTCATTTCCAAGCTTCAGGCAAAATCTTCAGAGTTCTAATATTGAAAAAAGAAATGTTTAAAAATAATTTCTTATTTTTTTTTTTTTACTAGTGTTCATAATATTTTGATCTGAACTATTGAATCATTTACTCTTTTTAAAGCGCTACTAGACTACTAGAAAGTTCTAATATCTTTTCATTTTTCAAGGTTGACTGGCATAAGGCAAATTCTTCCTTATATTAGGTCAGAACAAAAGTTAGTGGCATTTTTAAGTGAATTTCAAAGACAATATTTAGAATTAAAAATAAGTGCCTAAGGTGACTAAAAAATATATTTGAGATGATGAAGATGTTGGTATTGAAGGACTTTAAACAATTTAACAAAATTATATGTTAAAACTGACAGGTTATTCTTGTTTTTATACTGTTTCATGCAGTTCTTATAGTTATATAAATAGATGATGAAAACGGTTAGAAATTGCAATTTTTAAATAAGCGACCTTTTCAATTAAGCATCCTCCTTCAAGCAACATTTTTGAATAAGTAACCCAGGTGCTAAATCAAGCATTTAGAGTATTTGTACATAGATTTATTCAACCATATATGTGCCATTTTGTGCATTTTGCCATCTTTGATTCCATTCTCCCAGAACTTCACAACTTTCTGGATAATGTTTTTACAGGTTTCCAGAGAAGTGGAGATCATCCCATTAAGAGAATTTTGTAAGGATCAAAATAAGTGGTAATTCAAAGGTACAAGATCAGGTGAATATAATGGGTGTTGTAGGACATATCCAGCCAAACTGTACCAATTTCTATTGGATCTTCAAAAAAAATGGAATCTGGCAATGTCCTAATGGAAAATGGCACCCTTTCGAATGGCTCATCCTAAACACTTTTCATTTTTTAATTTTAAGTTTCTGCTTTTAATTAGCTCAACTGGGATAAGTACTTGACATCTGACTTTGCAAATAGGGCTCATAATACACAATGCCCTACCGATCCCACCAGATACATAGTACCACCATCTTCAGACACAGACCAGATTTTGGAGTGGTTAACAATGGTTCATTTCACTTTCCTTAGGACCTTTTTCACACCACATTGTTGTAAACAATCTTTTTTCATTGCCTGTAGTTGTTTTTGTTGTGTTTAAGTAGACAATTGCAGAATGAGGCACCCAAGCATCATAGTTATTCATATATCCAAGTGTTTTCAAATGCTTTACAATGCTCACGAGATATATGGAGTATCTTTGCTATGTCTGGTCTTATTTGATCTAGATCATTTTTAACCAGTGTTTTGATTTGGTCATCATCAGATCTGCCAGATTAAAATTTCCACTTATGAATACTACTTTCCATAAATGGCACATATCTATTTTCTTGTTTGTATAGCATTTTTTCCCTTTCTGGGAATAAAAGAGCATCAAATGATGAAAACACATCTTGTTTTCATCTATTTTAGTTTTTTAATGTAAAAGCATTTAAAATTCATAATCGACACATGAAGCATATAGAATTTTGTGTTGAAATGTCACCTTTCAGAATATGTATATATGTCAAATTTCAGCTATGCATGAAAGAAGATGCCACTGCTTGAAAAACAAAAACGGATTTTTTTTCCAACCTAATATTTCCAGAATACATTTCTAAAATGTTCACATTAACCATATTGCAATTTTCCAGAGGCATTGCCATTTTGGTTTCATTTGGATACCCAGCAGTACAGACGAAGCTAAAAGACACCTCCAGCCCACAATAAAAATATGTCACAAAACTGGTTGTATTGTATGCTACTATATATCTTTGCTGGTTTAGAAATAGCACTAAGCTCTACTTAGTTCAGGGAATAAATGCTAGGGCCTGACATTTCATGATTCTTGAAAACATATCAACAGAAGACAATGTAAGTTTCGCAAAGACATAAGTATGTCTTAAAAATGCTTATAAGCATTGACAGAAGGTTTCATCGAGGTTTTTACAGCAGTGGAATTGTTAATGGAAGAATGTTGGGTTAAGTGCATTGACAAAGGAGAAGATTATCCTGAAAAATAAATATTTGCTGTGTAAAATAAATGCTTTTTTCACCATTAGGCTACAAATTAATTGAAATACCTATATATTGTATAACCAAAGCCATTAAATATTGCATCATTTTTACATTTTTTAAATATGGGTGTACATTTGTTATTGGTCAGCAATGACATAACTAAGAAACAGTTAAAAGTAAAATACTTACCTGTGTATGACAAATACATAAAAGCTAGTTTCTTAATATTGGGTGGTCAGATGAATTTGTTTGTTTTTTCTATTTATTTTAATGCTATTAGTCATCAACAATTTTAACAAATGCGTCAATAACAAAAAAATGAAATACTTTGCATGTTAATTTAAATAACTTTGAAAAAAAATGGACAACTTTTTCTGACAACCAAACAAATGTTTTGAAACAGTTTCTATAGTATTATATATATATATATAGATGGAGAAAAGTTTCAAACAATACAGGGGACATTAAAAGATAAGATCAAAGGCTTCATTGCCTGCACTTTCTCTAACCAATCCTAATTATTTTATTACTCCTTAAGCAAAGGAAGATATTTTTTTTCTACTAATCCAAGAAGAATTTGGATTACTACCACACACAAAAAACAATGGTTAAACATGAGAAAACATGAGGAAAAAATTATTTCCTTTAAATAATATGTGAAAATAACCATTCTTCACATGATAAAGGTCATGCGACTCGAAACTTGTGTAGCAAAAAAATATGGAAAATAAAGTATAATATATATTTAAAAATATCCACATTATAACCAGAAACGTCTGTAACTTCTCTTGCTGGAATGACTATAATCATATATATATATATATATATATATATATATATATATATATATTTAGTGTATTTGGGCAGCAATCCTCTTTTGTACAAGTTTTATTAAAAACAACTAACAAAGTACTGTGGTTAACATTTTTATCTAATTTTTCTTGTATTCATACAAGTTTTTTTTTTCTTTACTGGACATATAATGTGTAAAAACACATTCCCATAATTCTAGAAACATTAATAAAAATATACATGTTCAGTTAAAATTAGAAATCAGCCTTATTAATGGCTAAAAGAAGAGCTGAAAACGATTGTACATACAGAACATCAGACATTTTTACACACTATGCCCAAAAAAGCAAAAACTTATATGAGCACAAGAAAAATTAAACAAAAAGCTTAACCACAATACCTTATCAGTTCTCTTTAATGAAACTTATATATATATATATATATATATATATATATATATATGAGAAAATCTGCAGTCAATTGCTGAAATCTCCTGATGAGTGGATGAAACAATTGCTTTGTCTATGAAACTCCATAGTATGAATCAGATAAGTGCAGAAAATATATGTGCGTGTGTGCAGAAAGAGAGTGATAGAATCTATTGGGTTGTCAGATAAATTTGTTCATTGTTTCCCATTTATTTTAATCCTGTTATTCATCAACAATTTTAATGAATCAGCCAATAATATAAAACAATAAACACAAGTTGTAGAGTTGAAAATATAGCTACAAAAAAACAAAACACTACAGTAAAAACATTTTGCCTTCGAATTCAAATAATATTGGAAAAAATGAGTGAATTGATCTTACAACACAATAGTAACAAATTTACTTACCATTCGGATTTTGATAACCCCAAGTTGGTCTGTCCTGTATTTTAATGGGTTTCTTCCCTTTCATTCCAGATGGTCTGACATTTGTGATATTGGTCTTCTCTGGAAACTTTTCATTGTTAGTTTCTTCTTCAAATTCATATTCTATTTCAACATCACTCAATTCACATTTAGACAGCAGGCAGTAATCTGAAATAATTATATGATAATAGATACACAAACAAATAAATCTAAAACACACATACAGTTGTCTCTTGTCATGCATGGTGAACAGATTTGAAGAACCCCCAGTAATACTAACATATGTGGATGCTCAAGTAATTTATGTAAAATGACATAGTATTTCCATATAATTTACATATATATTCCCATATAATTTAAATTAAATTTAGATTATTCATAAATACAATGCAGATATAAACAAAAACATACAGAACACAAATTAACACCTGACAAAAAAAATAACTTGTATAGAAGTAAGTTTTTAAAAGTTGTTGCATCATTCCTGAGAAGAATGATTCAAGAAAATCCTGATATAAAAAAAGTTTTTTTATAATTTATAGAAACAAAAAATAGTTGTGCAAAATGATAGTTTCAAAAGTTGTTTGCATATTAAGAATTTAACTATCATAATTAGCTTAAAAATTCTTGGTGACATTATATATATATATATATATATATATATATATATATATATATA
This sequence comes from Acanthosepion pharaonis, assembly GCA_903632075.3. Classification (NCBI taxonomy): domain Eukaryota; kingdom Metazoa; phylum Mollusca; class Cephalopoda; order Sepiida; family Sepiidae; genus Acanthosepion; species Acanthosepion pharaonis. The sequence continues at coordinate 1,630,655 of CAHIKZ030001979.1, forward strand.
TATAGTTTATTTTCACTGTCAAGAAAGGGCAATATTATTATGATCATTTAATTCTTAAGATGCAAACAACTTTTCATATATATATATATATATATATATATATATATATATATATACACACACACAAATGATGGACTCTCCCGTCGTTTTCGACGTATGAGTGTCTTTCAGTTTAGTTTTTAATCCTGTCACCGTCGACTTAACTCTCTCGACATTGGACTTATTGATCAGGTGGAATAGCAAAGACGGAAGACAGAATTGAACTGCAGACAATCCACAAAAAAGATTTGTTTAGAGTGGTGAAGGCTTGTGTAGAACCAGTCACACTTATTGGAAGTGCTGATAACAAGGAGTTGGTGAAAATATTTGCCACAAACCCAATGAACAACACACCTCAAGTTTTATTATCACAGAATTATACCTCTTCGGTACTACCAGTGCACAGAAGAGCGCAGCGCCTTTTGATGGTAATTTCACGTGATTTAGCCCACCTCCTGAAGTGGTTTACAGGGTTTGGTGCATGGAGGGATGGGGATAATTTCTCTCTCTCTTACACAAACACACATATGTATATATATATATATATATATATATATATATATATATATATATGATAAAAACCGATTTATTATTACTATTTATTGAGATATGTATATGTATATACAGGGTGGCAGAAAAACCTCCCATATAATGGTATGCCATTACCTAGATGAAGACATCATTACCACTAATGTTTAACGAGTACATGGGAGGCATTTCTGTCGCACTATATATATATATATATATATATATATATATATATATATATGAGAAATTAAAACAAATTTATTGTAACTGTTTAAACACTCACACACATATATATATATAAAAGAAATATGTTGTAGTGGTTCCAACGAGAGAAAAGTATGTATATTAAAAAGAAGAGAAGAGAGGTGCCGCAAACGTTTTTGGTTGTAATGTGGATTTATTTAGAAAAAATATTATGCTTTGTTTTACATAATTTTACTACGACACATGTTTCTGGTCTCACGACCGTCTTCAGGTAAAAGTGGAGATTTCTACATATTATTAAAAATAATATTATTAAAAATAATTAATTTTTCTTCATGTTCAATGTGAGATATTCTCGATATGAGACATTCTCTGTTTGTGTGTTGGTAATCCGATCGAGAATATCTCACATTGAACATGAAGAAAAATTAATTATTTTTAATAATATTATTTTTAATAATATGTAGAAATTCCACTTTTACCTCAAGATATATATATATATATATACACACACACCCACCCACATATATATACACACACCCACCTATATATATATATATATATATATATATATATATATATATATATGTGTGTGTGTGTATATATATATATACACACCCCCACACCTAATAAGAACCTTTAACACAACCTTTAAAAATTTAAATCAAACTCAGCGTTGCTACTGGCGCTCAAAAACAATAACTCATTTTCAATAGCATTTTCGGATACAACAATACATATATTTTCGTTGTCCTCTTATTACTAAGAGAAAAAACAAGAACAACATCTATTCTATACCTGAAGATGTCTGTAGGAACAGACGAAAGCTTGTAGTAAAAATAAGAACTAATATGGCAGAAATTTATGGAAACAAGGATCAATTCATTCATAACGGATTCGGAGATTTTTGTATATTATTTGAATTGTTTGCGATGATGGATTTCTCGCCAATTAAATCATTAACCTTTGCTTTTGTTTTTGTGTGAATGATTCATGAATTTGTAAATTGATTGCACGTTTATCGTAATATATATAGATATATATATATACACACACACACACACACACATATATATATGTAAACATATATAAAAACATGCAAATAATATATATATATATATATATATATAGACACATAAACATTATATATATATATATATATATATGCACACACACACACATATATATATATATATATACACACACACACAGAGAAATATATATGTATATGTATATGAAAATATGTAAATATCAAGTGAAATATTATTAATTAAAATCTGGGATTAGTTTAGGACAAAGTGAAAAACTGAAAATAATTCATGTTTACATTCACTCAGTATGAAGTATTCTCAAAAGTTTGAAGATTTTGAACAGACAGATCAATATTTCCATTTGTCATAAGTTCTGAATGAATATTTCGCACATCTCTCAAAAGCACTCTCTGAGAAAATAAAAAAAATAACTAATTTTCTATCAATTTTTTTCTTTCTTTGAAGAAGCCATTTTGTATGATAAGCTCTATAAGGAAAACAAAAAACTCATTTTCTGTCAATTCTTTCTTTGAAGAAGCCATTCTATATCATGTTCATTGAAATTACGAAAGAAACTTTTAATATATATATGTATGCTGTGATTTGAATAAAATGTGCTCATATACATTAATAGAATGGTAGAAAGGGATTCTTGATCTAGTTTGGTTGACATTATTTTCACTCTTTAAGAAAATAAATAACAAAAACAAGAATATCAACTCAAACACATGTACCCAATAAAAATAATGCTGGATAAAAAAAAATCCATTCAAAAATTACAGTATTTATGTTTCAGGTGCAAAAATGATGCTAAAAGTTGTGGATTCAAAGAAGTCCTGATGAGAGATGTACATTCCTTAAGTAGGTAATTTAGCTTTGCTTTATCAAGATGGTCACCTGTAGTCAAATTGGTAACAACACATTTCAGCTATAGGAGTGATTTCCTTGATAGAAAATGTGATACAGGTTCAATCACTCTCAGGAAACATTTTTCTTTAGTAGGACTTCTCAATCTATATCAGTTGATATTAATAACATTGTATTAAAAAAAAAACCCAGAGATGTCAACTAACACATGTACCCACCTCAAATAATGTTTATAGTATAAGAAATAACATTGGATAAAAAATTCATTTAAAAATTACATTGATAAAAGTCAATAATATCACTATTTCCAAGCCTTAACTTTAATAGCAAATAAATTTAAGTACTTTTGGTGAAATCTGCAATGTAATTGGTTCTGACCTGGCATCTCACCTTCAGGCACTTTCCCCACCACCACCATAATGTAGCTTCTCTGTGCCTTTTCTATAAATACTTTCATGGTAATTGTTCTGATGAACTTTCCTTTATGAATTTAAGCACAGTAATACTTTGGTGGCTAGGTTTCATCTTTTTACAGTTGATGTAACAGTAAGTTGCATAAGCCACAGTGTGTGTATATTATATATATATATATATATATATATATATATATATATATATATATATATACACACACACACACACACACACATGCATGCTAATGTCTGCATAGTTTACTTGCACATTAATTTATTGTTAATTCTGTACATTTAACCGAAGTTTTTCTAGCATGGATTACTGAATGATGGAGTTTGTCCACTTTTCAAAAAAATTTATATATATATATATATATATATATATATATATATATATATATATATATAATCAACTTATATTAAGTTAAAACTTTATAGTTGTTTCAAACTCCCTGTCCATAACCCTTTCTCTGATCCATAATGCTTCTCCTTTGTATCCTGAATTTTTTTTTCTCTCTTCTAGATAAGTTGCCCATTGCATGTGCCCACACTTATAACCACCTACCATACTAATTCAAATAGAGATGAACATGCATCCCTCGAGCAACCCTCATAACACCCACTTTTCCTAATGGGTCTTTTAATCCTCAAGTACATGAGGGAGCTTGTCTTGGTGCCTTTATGTTTCTGACCCAAGGTGGAATTGCCTTGACTTCTGGGCAAGTGCAACATGTCCACTCAGAGCATCACACATGTATCTTTTCTTGGTTGATTGTCACTTCATTAAGGGTCCAAGAAGTAGACGTTTTCTGAGTTTTTAGTATTATCTGCATGTTAGTCATCTAAACCTTCAAGTAACTTCAAAGGAGGCTATCCTATCAGCAGGTGTATAATATTGGGGTTATTGTAATGATATTTTGTGCAGTAGTCTCTGGTAGGGCCTCTCAATGCCATGATGAAGATACAACTGTATCTCTGGACGATTCTCCCCAAGTTATTTATACATGCAACTCCTGCAGGTGTGTCTCTCTACCTACAAGTCTTCCAATAACTAATTCATACATGAAACAAATCAAAATGCAAATGAAGAAAACTAGTAAACCCAACCTTAAAAAAAAAAATGTAGACCACCCATGTACCATCTCCTACATCAACGTGAGGGGTCTCTATTCCAACTTTCCAAAAGTGGAACACCATCTTCTTCAATCCAATCTGTTACTTTCTGAAACTGATAGCAATGCTTCAAGTGCACTAGGGGAGCTACTCACCCCTTATAGCTAAACATGACCACCTAAATTGTCACAGCCATGGACTCTGAGCTTACATCAAGGACAAGTTTTCCTGTGGCAGGGATGCAAAAAATGAGGAACCTGATTTCTCATATATGTGCTTCCACATATCCATAGTATCACATTCACCTTTGCTCTTTATTGGCCTCAGGACAAAGGGACGGTAATCTTCGACCAAATATCTGAGAAGATTTATAATATCCTCACTCAATTTCCCTCAGCCAATTTTCATATATGTGGTGACTTCAATATCACCATAAAGAAGGGCTAGTTCACAGCAACAAAACCAATATTGAAGGCAGATATTGCAGAGACTTCTCCATCACATATGTTCTAACCCAGATCATTGGAGAACCTACCCATGTACCAGACATGATGGGACATCAGGCAAACCTCCTCAACCTCTTCCTAACCTCCTGCCCTGATAAATGCTTATCAAAAGTTTTACCTCCACTAGGCACATCAGACCATTCCCTAATCTATAACCAGATTGATGCTAAACCTAAGGCATCCCCTGATGTACCATTCCATGATTTGCTATGCAAAAGCAGGCTGGGACAGCTTTCGATCTTACATGATAGAAGCTCCCAACCTTCTTCAAGCATGCTGCCTTCAAAACTGCTGCCCTTGTCATTGATTGGATCCTTTCTGGAATGGAGAGTTTTATACAAAAAAAAAAAAAAAAAAAAAAAAAAAAAAAAAAAGAATTCCAGCAAAAACCAAACAGTCAACACTGGTTGCACTGCAGCCATAACTCACTGAAAGCATTACTTCAATTCCACAAGTAGTGATGTAATTCGGCCTTAACAACACTCATAACTGCCTGCAATTGCTGCAAAACGGTTCAAGAAAACACCAAGTGCAGCTATGCACAAGCAGTTCAGACCAATGTTGAAAAGAAACAAACTAGATCCCATGAATTCTGGAAGATTACCAACAAAATCATGAACAGAGGTAAAGCGTCTGTGCCCACAATTATAAATGGGTCTGAGGTCATATCATCCTCGACAGATAAGGTGAACTTCTTCACCTCTATCTTTGCCTCTAACTCAATGTTAGATGACAAAGACCATCCCCTCCCCAACTTCCCACATCTCAATGAGCACAATCTCAGTAATATTACTATTAACGTATAAAAAGTCTCTAGACTTATCAAAGGTGTTGCCCCTAAGGAAGCCACTGGCTCAGACAAAATTCCTTGTCCTTAAGAATATCAACCCCAAATTATCCCCAATCCTAGTAAAATTATTCAACTGCTGCTTTAAGGAGAAATCTTTCCTAAGCCTGTGGAAGGTGTCAAGCATATGCCTGCTTTTCAAGAATGTACCTTCCAGTACAGACCCATCTGTCTCCTCTGTAAGGTTTTTGAGGCCATCATCAATAAGGTCATCAAGCACCTAGAAAAGAACAACCTCTTCAGCGATGAGAAGTATCAGTTTCGGTTGGCCTGATACACTGCCAACATCCTAACTGCCATGACTCACAGAATCAGTGAGGCTTTTGACAACAAACAAACCTCAAGGACCATATCATTAGATATCTCAAAGGCCTTTGACATGGAGTGGTACAAAGTTTTACTACACAAGTTCTCCCGTTATGGAATCACTAGACGGGCCTTTTTGATCCTAAAATCCTTCCTAACAGATAAGTCCCTTAATGGCCAGTCCTCCAGAATCCTAGCGGTCAATGCAGGTGTCTCCCAGGGGTCATTCCTCAGACCAACCCTTTGTTTGGACTTCATAAATGATCTCCCTAAGAATATACTCTGATCATTTGTAAACATCTATGCCATTGATACAACTATATATGGGCACACCTCTAAAACTCTCAATGGTCAGAGATTGGTGACTGATATCTCTTCCAATCTTGCACAAACTACCCAATGGGGTAGAAACTGGCTGGTTACATCCAATGCCTTGAAAACCAAGATAATTACATTCCATCATCATTGATCTGACCCTGAACTACGACCTGTCACGATGAATGGATGTCCTCTCAGGGAAGTACTGTGCCTTGAAAGACTGTTGGGCCTCAAACTCACTCAATCTTAACCTGTTCAAGGCTAGGGTTAACCATTATTTTCCACTCCAATATGCACAATTGGCCTCCTAATGTAACTCCCAACCTCAAGTGGCTCGCAAGGCTTGTAAAAGATGTACTTTACTGTAAAAAAAAAAAAAAAAAAAAAAGTTCTATGATGACAGTTTCTTTTATCGCTGCACTTCTCACTTGTGGAAGTCTTTCCAGCTTCTTATTTCCCAGTCAACTTTGATCTCCACAAATTTAAATGCAATGTTAATTGTTATCTGCTGTCTTCTTAATTCTTATTTTTTTCTGCTTAATAGTGTTTTTTTCTCATATTCTCTAACACTCAGTAACCCTTTGTGTCTTAGTAGCTTTATTGCCTTGCTTGGAATGAAATGATTAAAAAAATGCATTATATAGTCTCACCTGTTTGAGAAGCAAAATCTCTCAGTTTTGATTGACCAGATAACTGGTCTTGCAGTCCATCTTGAGTATTGGACAAGGTTTGACTGGGATTGCAAATAGTGACATCAGATGTTGAAGATGCAGCATACTTGGTATCTTTGGACTGCCAGGAGGACAATGATTTGCAAGTGGCTGTAAGTAATTAACAATAATACATCATATAATAGCAGGGTATTTAATAACAAAAGATATAAAGAGTAAAGTCTAACAGAAAAACAAGATTTTATTCATACTATATACAGGTAATGAATGGCTTCAGTGAAATACCCGTGACTCTTTTATTATAGTTATCTCATGTTGAAACACGGGTTCTTGTATGATCACCAAAATTAAGCAACATCAAGCCTGGCCAGTACCTAGATGGGTGACCACTTGGGAATACCAGGTTCTCTAAGCTTGGATGTGCAGTTGGTGTAATGGATAATGGCTTGTATTGGAAATAAGAGTGCAGTGTTCCAATGCCTATTGGGTTCATTATACTCAATTACACACAAATACCCTAGGGAAAGGTATGAATCCACCTCCTCTCCCTCCAGCTATAGGTTGATTAGTAGAGCTTGTATCAGTAGAAATTGTTATCATCTAAAAAAAAAAAAAAAAAAAAAATCTTACAATCTGAAAATATTTTCTGGCTTTAAATAACCTGCAAAAAGGTCAATAAGCCATAAAAAACAAATCATTCAATCTTAGCTCTTTTAAAGACTAAAAGAAAAAGTATTTTTATAAGCAAACTAATAAAGAGATAGTGTCACAAAAAAACTTTGAGGAAAGTTATTCAACTATGATAGTAATAATGACTGGTTGCTCATTTTTTCCAGTTACACCCATTTGCTAGGATAGCTAACTAATCCCTGTTGTAGACACCCATTCAAGCACACTTGTATTTCTTCATAATCCAAAATGATCAGAAGTTGAATAATGCTAGTATGCTGAAACCCTCAGTCATGATGATGACATGTAACTTTGATGCTAGCACAACCATTGATGGCTCCCGAAACATTCCATCTACCCAATTTTATTCACAAGGCTTAGGTTAACCCATAACTTGGTTTTCAAGCACTACCCAATTGTGTTATATGCTGAGATCATCTGCCCAGGTTGATATTGTCAATAAGTCACCTCATTAATTTAAATTAATCATGGGCAGATTCAAACCTGTGTCTTATGGTCAGAACACTAACATTCTAACCACTCAGCCATTAATTGCACTATAAAAAGCTTCTTGGTAGAATAAAATGCAATGAGGAAATACAGAGATGAAGCAATTATAAATCAAATAGACTGGCTCAGCACAGGCTAATGGTTAGTGAGCTGGTCTAGCAAACTTACTATTGTGTAGAAAGTTTGATTTTCAATGGGTGCTCCAAACTTGAAGCTTTTTGCCAAAGTAAGCTAAACTTATAGTATTTATAGATCAAATGAATATCCAATTTCCAAACACTTGCCTCTATCATACTTCATAGCAAGTGGCTGTTCACTGACGTCATGATTTTTTTAAGATAGTCATTTATGGAACAAACTTCCAAGAGAATGCTTCCTCAAACAATACAATCTTAACCACTTCAAGTCTAAGGTCAACTGTTACCTATACTTCATATCTTCATAATTTGTACTTCTTCCTACATCCATAAAACAACCCCATTTGGTAACGCTCTACCTTGAGTGGCTCTTAGGCCTTGTATTGATTGAGCATTTAGTAAAAAAAAAAAAAAAAAAAAAAAAATGAAGAATAACTGTTTAGATTTTTGAGACAAGAAATCATTAAGCTTCAGCTAGCATCTGCAGACTTGTCTATTGATCTTTATATAAACCATGTCTGTTTAGTAAAGTCTATGATTTACCAAGTGCAAATTTCAGGAAGTTTCAGTTGATAATAATGTCAAAATAAAAATGTCAATCACAACATGGCTGTAATCTTTTTCCCCCTCTTATTGATGATTGTTTCCAATGAAAGTTCAAATCATTTACATTCAAGATGACTGCTGAAAATGCCAGGAATTATGATAAATACAACAAACATTCTTTTTTTTTAAATTTCATTTACTTATTGACAGTTTATATTGCTTTATAAATGTACAGATTTATTTTATTTATATGCATTTATTTACATTCATTATCAATTTTAGAAAAATGTCATGATTTATGAATAAAACAAAGAAAAGTAAAAACAAAGAAAAGTAAAAACAAAAAAATTTTCCTGAATTTATAATTTCAAGATTTCACCTAAATACAACTGTTACTTCAAATTACCTCTCTTTCTCTCTCTCTCTTATGCACACATCACACACAAAAAGGAGATGGTGAAAAGTTCTTACCCTGATGCACTTCCCAAAATTTGATTAAATATTAAATTTTGATGTGGGAAGGGCTTCTTGGTCATGGTGAGAAAATTTTAGCATCCCTATCAGAAAATTGTATACCTGCAATGCCAATTTCACAGCCATGTATAACCACATCAATACCGACTTCCTTATTTCATCCATTAGAAACTACCTTCTAAGTTTTGAATCGACTGAATGCATACATGTAATAACGGAAATGTATCAATCTACGAAATCTTACATGTCTGTTGAGGGCCAGAGTACAAAAACATTTCAAACCTCATTAAGAATACAACAAATAGGAAATGAGATCCCTGGTTTATTCAAACTTTACATAGACTTTGCCCTGCAAATTTACCTACACAGATGGAAAGTGATGGGTACTGATCATTTAAGCATTCTATATGACATCTCGAATGAATCTACCTAATAGAAGACAATGATCATGCTTTCCCTCCTGAAACCAATGTACTGATTTGTAGTTGAGATAAGAATAATCTTGAACAAAGAATCAACATCCTCCACCAAGTGTTCCAAGAAATAGGACTCAAGATAAACCTTTCCAATGCTAAAAATATGATCTGAAATTGGAATGAAAGCAGTGATGGTACATACTTTGAATCCATCATAAAAATTCAGGATGTGGAATTAGTAAATACTAAACCCATGTGTTTGAGTTGACATACCTTGGTGTATGGATCAGTTAGAACAAATTTAGTATAGGAGAAAAGGAGATTGAATATAGAACAGGTTGCACTAGAGGTAGTTTCACCCAACACAACAAATTACTACAAAATCAAAACATTAACCTGAAAACTTGAGTCATGTTCTTAAATAGACTTAACAAATTCAGACTTTCATATGAATGTCATGCATGGCACCAAACCTGATCAGAAATATCTAAACTCTCATCTGTATACAACTGCTTTCTAAGATCAATGGTTAAAAATGGCTTTGAGAAGGTGAAGCCTGTGGACCAAGACCATCCTTCTTTGAACATTGCATACTAGCATTCCAGACTCACAAACAAAGGACTGCACCAAATAACAGAGACCAAATTAGTTGAGGACTATCAACAGCAGCAACAACTAAAATGGATAGCACATGTAACTAGAAGAGAAAATAACAGTGTCAAGAGGACGTTATTTCCTTGACACAACTATTACAGTATACACTTTTGACTCCCTCAGCAACATTTATTTACAAGATTATAAAAATGTGTGAACCAAATACAATATAGTATTTTATTATTTACCTTTTATCAAGATTTTTTATTTACCATTTCATAAATAAATAAAGTTGAAAAGAAATCTTTTTGTTCAAAAATTTATAAAAAATTATCAAAATATGTAAATCAACTACCATGCAATATTTATTATTAACCATTTTATAAATAACTATGAAAACAAATTTTTTTATTCATAACTTTATAAAAATATCAATGAACTATAACACAAAAAAATTTGAATAAAAATATGATATCATCTATTTTTAAATCAATAAATATTGTCAAGGGTACAACCATCTTTTTGACTGTTTCTTTGTAAGTGGGAGGGTTAAACATTGCCAAATAATGATATAATTTAGATGTTAACATACAAGACTATTTCAAATAAAAGGTTAGAAAGGAAACCCCAATCAATACTGGAAAGAGCGACAACAACGACTGGACATAAACCTATTTTCCTGAAAAATTGTTTTTTTAGAAAAATTTTATAAATTTCAATTACTGCTCAGTCAATGAATTCTAAATATTTCCTTGTAGGGAAACAGTGAATATTACAATTACCATATCTATGTGTGTAGATAGATAGATAAAAGTTCACAGGATTTATCATCCAATTTCAAATTTTTGCAAATACACTGTTCCAATCATCAGGGTAAGAAAAATCTATTGAATTCAATATACAGTGTTATAGATAAGTGATCATACAGAATTCAATATACAGTGATATATATAAGTGATCATACAGCAAACAAATGCTTGTTATTCTCACTTATAGTGAATGAAAACCTTGAATAACAATGTTATATATGTATTTTGGGGCACAGAATCAGAATCTGCAATTTAAAATTAGAAATTCATTGGTAAGTGATAGTTATGCAAATTTTTATATTTCGAATAGTAGAAAAAGTGTTCATACAGTATTAATTTTTGCATTATAATACAGTAGATTTTGGTTGTACTTCAAAGTAGAAGATTCTAAACTGTTCTACAATATTTTCAGTAACTCTATTACAACATTCAGTTCAAAATTGGATCATTCTGCAGTCACTGTTCACTGATAATGGTTCTAATAATGGCTAGACGTAAGGAAATGACTTGTGCTCAAAAGGAGCTAATTATTAAGCTATGGAACAATGGAAAAACTTACAGAAACATCTCCAGTGACACGAACATACCTTTTTCAACAATTGGTTCATTTATTGCAAGATTTAAAAGATGTTGAGAACAAAGGGCAGACCCGGTGCTCCCAGGAAGATCTCTCCCAGATTACGAAGAAAGTTGATGTGACAAATCCAAAATAACCCAATGGCCATCAGACAAAACCTTCAGAATGATATGAGTTTGTCAGGAGTTAACATAACTAAGCAAATGATTAGTAATGAACTACGCAGACACCGCTCCTTCTGAAACAGCATAGAGATGCCAGGTTGAAATTTGCAACAGAGCATAAAGATAAGGAAAATTCTTATTGGGAAAGAGTTCTTTGGACAGATGAGAGTAAAATTGAATTGTTCAGTCGCAATTCCCTGAATCATGTATGGAGGAAAGACATACACACCCAAGAACACCATATCAACTGTCAAATTTGGTGGGGGTAGTATCATGGTTTGAGGCTGCTTTTCGATGTGAGGTGTTGGCAAACTAGCAATTATAGACGGTAGAATGAATGCAGAAAAATATCAACAAATCCTAAGCAAAAATTTATCACTTTCTGTAGAGAATCTTGGGATTCCTCTGAATGGATCTTCCCGCAGGACAATGATCCCAAGCATACTGCTAAGAGTATGAAGAATTGGCTTGCTAATAACAGCGTTAACATCTTACAATGGCCCAGTCAGTTGCCAGATTTGAATCTAATAGAGAATTTATGGCGGTTTTTGAAAAATAAGATCCGTGATAGAGAAAAACCTGAAGACAATTACTCAGGAATGAGACAAAATACCTACCAAAGTATGTGAATCGTTAATTAAAGACTACAGGAAGAGATTGGTTGCTGTTGAACTTAATAAAGGGTTTGCTACAAAATATTAAATAGAGAAAAAATGTTTTTGTTCTTCTGTACGATTGTTTTTTAAACCCCTAAAACTTTAAATATTGCTATATTTTGTTAACCATAGACTATTATTTAGTTTTATATGCATATATTTTTAGTATGCAATCTAATACAGTAGATATATTCCTGTTTTGTTAATTTAATGTGTACAAATAAAAATATGAAATATTTTCATGTGTACAATCACTTATTCAACCCCATTGTATTTACCTTACACTGAGAAGCGGTCAATCTGTAAAATTTGAAAATCAGAAGTCTTTTGAACTTTCATTTATCTATTAACTATTGTTTATTTATTATTGTTGAGCACTTTATTTGCAAAAGGGCATTAATCTCAAGTAATATACTGGTTAATGGGGTTTGTTATGCATAAATGGTCTTTATATATATATCTCAAAATACACACACAAACATATGGGAGAAAATATATAAATTTTTATATACTAAAACAATGCTATGAAAATTAATGACAAAGTGAGAAAATTTTTCATATGATGTATTTTGTCCTTAAGGACAATATTGTCCCCTCTCCTTCCTGCACATGTATAGCTACATCAACATAAACATCACTTTAGTCTGATAAAGTCCTAAAGGCCAAAATATGTCCCACAAAATTTAATTTCTCATTAATTTTCCTAAAATACACACACACACACAGAGATACATATATAAAATACATAATTTATATTAATTTATAAAAACTCAAAAATACTTACGCAATTATTATACAAAAGTTACAACTTGCAGTAAATATCTTTCACCACAAGAAATAGCACTTTTAAATGTTTATAAAAATCCAGGGTGCAATGGATAAATCTAAATTACACAAAAATGAAAATAATACTAACATCTCATTTTAACAGAAATATTTACAAAAATTATACAAAAATACTAAAGAGTAAATTTATTCAATGAAATCATCATTGGCTTCAACCACAGCCTCCAGACAACTTCGGAATCTCCTGCAACTCTTCTGGACAGTCTCCTTGTTTAAGTTGGTGAATACTGCCATAATCCTTGTCTTTAATTCATATTTGGTGTTATGAGTTTTGTTGGTCTCTCATTCAACTGCACCCCACACATAATAATCAAGAAGGTTGCAGTCTGGGGAGTTAGGTGGCCAGATGTAAAGGGTGATGTGTTTGCAGAAATGACTGGGATTTTCTGCTTGCATGGCATGGTGCAGAATCATGTTGCCATACATAGGGTCTTCCAGTAGACAGCACTACCTCCTCAAGGCACGATATAAGCCTCCATGTTGAGTCTGAGGTTGTGTGGGAAGATGAATGGAGGCTTAACATCACCATCACTAGTGATCACTCCAAACATGTTTGTAATCACCATTAGACTCATCCAACTCTTTCAGAATCCTCTGCACTCTCCTCAGATTGACACCCACAGAACTCTGAAATGTTTGTATTGGAGCTTCTGGCATGAATGCCAAGCAGTACAGCATGCTGTTTCCAAATTTCTGACTGAATTAATTGTGTCATGGTGCTCTTTTTCTCACAGACTGTGCCCAACTGACCCTGCTATACTGTGCAGTTGACAAAATCAGAAACCAATAACATATACACAAAATTAAAAATATAAAAGGGAGACAATTTAGCCATCGCACCCTGTATATTTCTTTTTGGTGCTATCAAACTCAATGAAATCACTCTACATATATGTATAATCTATAGAGGCATAATTTGAAATATAATGTTCCAAGAATTGCCAAGATGTAGATAACAAAAAATTTCTATCTACAATATATTATATATATAATAAAAAAAAAAAAAAAAAAAAAAAAAGATAACCCTTTATGAAGTCATCAAGAAAACAAATGTTAGCGAATTATGACAGTTTTTTTTATATACACAAAACCCTTTCAGAAAAAAATAAAAAATAAAATAAAAAATAAAATCTCCATAGACACTTAACCAGACTGGACGATGTCATCTTCCGCTTTAAATTTAGACACCCCAACCTTACCCTGACTTGATGTCTTTGAATGTAACTGAGATATTGATACAAATTATTAACCCTTATGCCCCTTTTCTTTAAATAATTGCTCTAGCCGTTACCATAGTAATTTTAATAATGAATATGCTTATAAAATGCGTAAATTTCAGGAATTAGTTATTCCCAAAAAAATTTCGCTTGAAGATGGAACAGAGCTTGGTACTTTAATTTAATTCAAATAATTATATTGAAGTTTTCGGCTCTTGTTTTAAAACATGAGAACTCTTATGTAGCGATGAAATCATATATATATATATATATATATATATCTATCTCCATCCATCCATCCATCCATCCAGGTAAGATAAGAATGAATAGATTACAATTCCAATGTTTGTAACATTTAATTTAAGAGGGCACAATACAAAATATAGCAATATTATTTATTTTAGGATATTACATCCAAAACATGTCAAAATCGCTACACAATTGCAGCCATGTTTCAATGTGTATCAAATGCATCTTAACAGGCAATTGTAAATTACTGGTGAGTGAATGATTTATTTAGATTTAAAAGCAAAATGCAACCTCCTTTACAAAAAAAAAAAAAAAAGAAAAAAAAAGGGGGTTATAAGGTTTGTGGGCTTTACTATGCTCAACCAATCGAATATAACCTACATTAAATTTAAATTAAGTGAAGAAGCAAAAATTATTTTCCATAAATGGTAGATTGGCAATCAATGGCAGCACAGATATTAAATAGGAGCGGATTTTAATGGATACATTTTTTTTTCTTTTACACACTAGACAGTGTCTTTCCTAAGAAAAAATGAGATGGAGCAGTAATTTAACAAAATGTTAAACAAGTTATATGCTTTGTGAGTTTCAGATATAATTTTTTTTTATAGTTGTAAATAAATAGCTTCTTTAAGAAACCAGTAAATAATTTAAATATGTAGAATTACTTGGTAAAATAGTATGCGCAACTGCTGACTAAAGATTCTTTATATAAGATATTAATAACAATAACCAATCAATGCAAAATATCAAAAATACCAAACAAATACCAATACATCCGTACAAGATGTTACTAATACTACCAGGATATTAATACAATATACAAAAATATTTGGATAGTGATGTATTATTTCTATAAGTATTATTAGTAAAGGACAACACATGTTGATACCACCTGGTCTTGAAAGAATTCTTAGTACTACCCAAAACAGAACTTTTCATCTGTCAGATTCTCTATTGTAGAGATAGTACAAGGATAAACAAGGGATTTAGCTAAACATTTGCTTAGCAATGGGCACTGGTCAGAATTCCTACAATTACACTGGCCAGTATCATTAACGATATTTTCCTTGCAACTTGTATTATGATTCAGATTATTAAATTGGTTTAAAATTTTATTATTGTGTAACTTTATGATCTTCTCAAGATTATTGGTGCAGCTATAACTAAGTTTTAATGTGTTTCTGTTAAATCTTTTACTAAGAGGATTACTTTTCAGAAAAAGTTTATCAATCAATTGGAGGAACTTATGGCCTAACTAATTGATTAAATGGGAGTGTGTACCAAATGATCATCCTATTTCTATTTCTTTTCTTTGGACCACTATCATCATATTTTCTAGATTGATTTCAGCAAACTTATGACCACTATATATATATATTTTGATACCCCCCTGACTCTGTAATCGGGATGCTGAAAGCTATATCTGTCAAACATATCCAAACATATCTAAACCACCCTCCATCTGTAATCTAACAAACCCTCATGAGGATTAGCAACCACTCATCGGACAAAGATGTGTTTGATAAATATAGCATTCCTTAAACTAAATTTTTATCATATATATATTATATATATATATATATACTGTATGTATGTTATGAATGAAATTCATCTATCTACAATTAGAGTGTTAATATGTTTTAATTAAAGTTAGGAAGATAAATATTTTAGCAAACAAAGAAATTAACTTTTTTAATTTATAATAAATATTTTCTCAGATGTAAGAGACTTGTATTCAGTCAAAAATTAAACACTGAATATTTCAGAAAAGCTACAGTAATTTCTTACAGGAAGTGATGTTCCATCTTGCTTTTAAAATAGATGATAAATAGCTATCTCTGAATAGCTACCTTTGAAAAGCCAGTAAATATTGTTTGGGTAAATAAAAATGTAAACATTTAATACTATTGATAAGTAAAACCTACTTTGGCACAAAGCTACTCTTTATGCACGCTCCTAAATATTTATACTTTTGAATGATCTGTATTTTTCCAAATGTTTAAGTAGACTGATTAAATGAGCCACTTGTGTGTAAAAATGGCTGAAATTCAGATAAGCTAAGGATCAATTTAAACTGAAATTGACATATAATTCTCTCTGGTAGAAAACCAATTTCAGGTACAGACTAGAATAATTTATAACATTTCAGAGAAAGGGTAACAATAATGAAAGTGATTGCCCTTTTTTATTTCCCCACAGGTTTGAATTTATTTTTTAGAGAGATTTGATCAAGTATACAAACCCTAACTTTGTATATTTAATTTACATTATGATCACTCATAGGATGTGCAGTGTAACACAGATATTGGCACAGAAAGTAGAACCAATTATCCGAGTTCAAATCTTGGCCTAGAATGTTGTGTTCACTTTTGCACAAATACCCTTGGAAAAGCCCCTATCTATGGGCTAAATAGTTGGGTAGACTTGGCTTTCTAGCCTTCGGTTAACCAGTCTAAGAAAAGAAAGAACTCTGAATTCCAAACTGTGGAGAAGGCAATGGGAAAACCACTCCACTACCTTTCCCAAGAAGACATGGCCATTCACAGATGAAGAAATCTGTGAAGAGCTATGGTCAACTACATCATAAAAAGACACATCATTTTAAAAAAAAAAAAAAAAAATGATTTTTGATACTGAGCTAACCAACATCCTTATCAGATAAGCCATGATACACATTTTTGTATATATATAATAGCCAGCTACTCATTTTCCAACCACACCCATCTGCTATAGCAGCGAGCCAATTCCTGTCACAGTCCCCTGCTCAAGTACATTTGCATTTGTTCAACACCCACAGAGCCCACCTGTGGTTTGTAATGCAAATATGTTGAGAAAACCTTAGTTACAGCTTCAGGGAGAGAGCGTATCATGTCATGATCAGCAGTTTGAACACCACCAGTACACTCAAACCCTCTGTCACAATATCTTGTGACTTTGTGCTAGCATCACCAACAATGGCTTCAGAATAGTACTGTTTACTCAATTTCACTCAAGGCTTGGGTCAACCCATAGTATAGTTTTCAGGTACTTGCCACACACTAGAATCACCTCCCAAGACCAATAACATCAAGAAGTCACCTTCATGACAAATCAACCATGGTGAAATTCAAATCCAGGTCTAATGATCAGAAAGCAAGCATTCTAACCATTCAGTCATTTCATGTGCACATATACCAACCTGCTAAGTCAGCTTGCAGACGAGTTGTATCATGTCCATGTCGTTCAAGATACTGAAGTCGTTTCAGTTTCTTATCCAGTAAGGCCTCTTCTCTGGCTTGATCAATGGTAGCAGCCAATTGTTTTAATTTATTTTCTTTAGCTTCCTGTTTGAAAATACATACGAATGTTTTATTTGAATTCAAGAAGAACACACAAAAACAATCTTTAAAATCTACTGCACTTTGCTGCATATTACAACATTTAGAAAAAATAAATATGGGAGAAATATGATATATGAACTCTATATATCAGACTAATGGTAATAATTGAATGACAAAATAAAAAAAGAATTATGTAATGCATTTTGTCGTTCAAAAGGATTTTATCAAAGTAAAATAATGTTCTTATTGATGTAATTATATATAAATAAATTGAAAGGATGAAAATATAAATAAAAATGCTGTGTACAACATATCACATTTCTTAACAAATCTACTGCTACCATAATGTGGAATATTTAAAAACAGCAATAAAAACCAAAACAAAAGCTTTGGGAAGTTGAATGAAGTTGTTTAAGCTGTATGTTTAGACACATCAGATGCCAGAAATTTAAAATTTAAAGTTTAGCATCCCTACATTTTCAGCATTTACTCTTGATATATATATAGATATATATATAAAATCACCCTCCCACTATATATATATATATATATATATATATATATATATATAATCCATCAACACGAACAACATCATTTTAATCTGATCAAGTTCAAAACATGTTACATAGTTTTGCTATTTTGTCATTCTACCTACCAAAAAATAAATATTTAATCATTTGAAGTTTAAATAACAATTTTTACCCATTATCATGTCAGACATTTATAAACACTTTTTCAAAATTCAAAAAATATTTAATCACTCATTTTTTTTTTTTTTAATTATCTTAAAAGCACCAATGGTTTCAGAGTTGTCTTTAATGAAAATATTCAATAAATTTTGCTTCTAAAATTAACACTGTGTCCATGTTCATAAAAAATCTGAAATAATTTTCATTATTGACACTCACAAGTAAAAAAAAAAATTTTTTAAAAGTATTTGTTGTGTTTTTTCTCTTTTATTAATTTTATTGTTAATCAAATTTTAGTTTTAACCACTTAATGGAATAAATTTTTACTCTTTTTCTTCCAAGGCAAGACTAATGAGTTAAATGTTAATAAAAAATTTCAGATTTTCCCTTGAGGTTCCTATATCCAATAATGTCGCTTTGTGACATCAAACCAACAAAATATCTTGTCAGCTGCATTAGAACAATCATTGTTTTCACTACTTTCATCACTATCTATGAATCACTGTTCAATTTACTGCCAAAGTACAGTACTTCCTAAATTATCCGGACACCTTCGGACAGGAGTTGAAAAATGTTTGGATAATTTAGAATTCTGAATAATTGAATACCTAAATTATAAAAAAAAAAAAAGTCATTTTCTGAAAGAAATTTAACATTTATATCATCAAATAACATTTTCAAACATTTGTTCAAGGTTTTGTCAAGCTTATATTTGATGAAAAATTTTTGTCCTTTTCCTGCAGACATCAAGTTTTTCTGCTTCTAACTTCCAAATCTGGATTAAAGTAGGTGTATTTTTAAGGGTTGCTTCTGGTTGAAAGTACAACCAACTTAAATATTTGTCAAACATTATTCATTGCTTTGGTGTTTGAAATTGAAAATTTGAAAATTCAGTATGGTGCTCTAAATTCTCAAAACACATGTCTGAGATGAAATATCACAACAGGTTTAGTTTAGATAATGGAAAAATGTTTAGATGATTTTAATTTTCTCTCCATTTCATGTTCGGATAATCAAAATCTGGAACATCAAGGTACACATAATCAAAGAAGTACTGTAAGAATATCTAGGATAAAATTCCTTGTAAAATATCTTCTCTCCTCCAGGACAAAAAGGTCTTCATCTCAGTACCTTAAAATTTTGAATTTTGTTTTCAAAACCAAAATTAACATGCAAGTATAATGAAGTATCATCAAACATTACAAATGAAAACAAGACTATCTCACAAATATAAAATTACAATTTATTTAACTTGAACTTGGATAAATATCACAGACAAGAATGTAAATATATATTTTCTCTTTCTCTCTCTCTCTGGTGGGTGGGTGGTGTTTAACTATATCTGTCATACGGTACTTTCCCATACATGTTTACATGTAAGAGCAGTCATTGATATACTGTGAATCATGGATCTGCACTTGATTACAAAGAGGTCATCTCCAATTATCCCTTTACGCAATTGGCTTCTCTGGTCACACCTAGTATAAAGTATATTCAGGCATAATCTGGGATAAGACACATACTACATAAGTTTTCAATATTACCAAATGTCACACTTGCAGCACTATGATAACACTAAGGTCAAGTTGGTGAGTTGATCACCTACAATTGGGTGCAGTTACAGGTGTCTGCTGATTGTAAACATGAGGCAAGCAGAGAGATGGATAATTGAGACTTGGCATTATTTAAATTTGATTGGTTAGGGGCCATATGGACTGGTCAGTTAGAGGACAGGTAAAATCATGTCTATCTTTTTGCTTTCTCTTTACCTACAGGGTAGAGGACTTCTTCATACACAGCAAACCATGTGTTTCATGGAAACAACACAGCATACAAATACCCTAAGCTGGTAACTCTAACCAACCAACAAGAAACTCTTCAATACAAGTCTGTTAACATTTTCAATAGGACTTTACACACCAAGCATACAAATAAGGATACCGTTATATAAATGCTTCCATTTACTTCTTTTTATATGCTTCCTAACTAGTTTTGTCAAGACAATAAAATATGTACAATAATGCTTAGAATTTTATTTCACTCCTATATACCTCATCTCCAGTAGCATAGCTAGAGGAAGGACAAGGGAGGAAACTTTCCACCTCAGGCAACATTTTTGGGGGGACAGCACTTTTGGGTCTGCTGTATAGGCTGTATTGAAATAAAAGTGGTTTTAATGTCAAAACACTACTCACAGTTGAAGGACCTTTTCAACTTAGAGTAACTTAAACTACCTTGACCAAACAATGAACATTATCTGGTGATGTATTCAGGGCTGGTTTATCATTGTTGACAATATGAAACCTGTGAATATACCAAGGGTGTGTTCTTTTAATGCATCAGCACCACTGTGTATGAGAGATACACCTTGGTTGTTACATAAATTTCAGTTATTTTCCTTGATAGAAATGCATTTGAGGAGATGTGTTCATTTTTTTTCTTCTTTAGGGTCTGTTAATAGTATATATATATATATATATATATATATATATATATATATAAAAAACATATTATATTAGGCAGTATATATTTTATATTATAAAGAGATAATCATACATTGAATCAATTAGCAATATTAATGCAATTAATGGCGAAATCTCTTCACTAACAATTTTATACATAAGGATTGCATCATTCAGTGGATTGTTAGTAGTTTAATGCTTATATTAAGTCTATTAGCGAAGAGATTTCGCCATTAATATTGCTAATTGATTCAATGTATGATTATCTCTTTATTATATATATATATATATATATATATATGGGGAGTTACAGTGCAATATGTTGTATTGTTTTTTTGTGAGAATCAAGGGCTGCCTGAGTGGCACACACTGTAGCTATGCCACTGCCATTTATCTCTTACATAAATGACCACACCTCCCTCAAAGTGTCTCTACAATTTACCAGCAATCCCAGAAATCACAGAGTCACCCCAAAGAAATGGAAAAAGAAGAACCAACAAAATAACACCCAGTTTACACCCCCTATGAGATCATGACACAGAATTTTTATAATCCCTTTTTTCTCTGACAGATTAATAATATAAAATATTTATGATATCATCATTTGAATGAACCATCTAAAATTTTCTAAAGACATCCAATTCAAGCTTTTCTTTTAAAAATCATTTTCTCCAAGATCTTAATGATTCTGAAGCCAACACAAAGAACCATGATATTTTCTGCAATGCACTGATAAGGTAAAGATAAAAGATTAAAAAGTCTCATGGTTGACTTTACACATACAATTCTCTGTTTTTCCTGCTGCAATTCTTGTTGGTACTGCTGGTTCAATAACTGCTGCTCCTCCAGTAACCGCTGTTCATCTGCTGCCTCCTCCAGCTGCTTTTTCTGCCATTCTAACTGTTTTTGCTTCTGCTGTTCATTTATTTGTGCTTTGAGCTCCAGCTGTGTGAGAATGTATAAAGATTTCATATAGTGTGACCATGAGATGTCTCAGAAAGTTAAAATTATTTTAAGAACTTTAAGATTTGAAGATTTACTTGAGTCTCAAATTTTGAACCTGAGAAGAATTATTTCATTATTATCCGAGTAAAAATAAAAAAAAATTATCCCATTTTTAACTGACTTTTCTTAACCCTGTACCAGATCATTGTTTTCTACCAAACAGATAATTTTAGAGCATAATTATTATTTTAGAAATTAAAAGTATATAATACAGGAATCATGAAAATATGTTTGTTTTTTTTACTCACATGTATTGCTATAAACATATACAACCAATAAAAATTATCAATATAAAAAGAGCAAGCATTCATAATTTGTGAAATTTCATCCCTAAAGTTAGAATACAGTTGAATAAAACATGTACATATACAAAATATATTTATTTATATAGCTAAAATCCTTACTAGCAAGTGAAGGATATTTTTCACATCCAAAATGTTTTTAACAGTCATAAAACACCACATTTAACTCAGAAATAGCTCAAAGTAATACCCTAGTTTTTGTTACTGTTCTTGCAAAATTGATGCTGTTGGGTATAAAAAAAATTAAAAAATAGATCTACTCATGTTCTAAAATATTATAGAATGCCCAAAGGTTTTTTTTAGTTCAAAATCAAAAGTTATAAAGCAGTTAACACATGATGTTCTGAAAAGAATAAAACATATATATAGAGGTTAAGCAAAGCACATAAAAAAAATTTGGTTAAAAAATAATGTCTGTTCTAATTTAATTATTTTTTTATAGCTATAGATCATAAAAAATCTAGAGGGCCAAAGGAAAAATTTATGGAGCTATCTTCTCTTTTCCTTCCCATAATACTTATTTCAAAATAGCTGCTCCTCTGTACACATGTAGAAAAAGATCTGCTATATAATTTCTATTTTTCGAAATGTTGCAAAACTTTACAGTAGGTTAGTGAATGTTTATAGAAAATTTTCACCTTATGTAAGGAGATCAATAAATGGAATTAATGGCAATATTAACAAAAATGACAGACCTGGCAGGCTGAGGATCTCATTGCAGCTGATAGAAGAATCATTATTGCAAAATTCTGTAAAAGCCTTCAAGTAAGACATGGTACTGCCTGTAGTTTAGTGCAATATCTTGGCTACTCGAAGTTCTGTGCGAAGAGTCTCCCAGAATGCTAACAAATTTCATGAAGGAGAAGAGTATGGTTATTGGCCAAGAGCATCTGGAATTGTACAACATGAAAAGTACCTTCCTAACCAGTAGAGTCACAGGTGATGAAATCTGGGTTCAATGTTATGAACCAGACAATAGAAGATCAATAGAGTGACATCACTGAGGAAAAAAAAATTCAAGATAGAACATTGCACAGGGAAAGTGATGACCTCTGTGTTTTGGAACCAGAAGGGAGTTTGTACCTAATGACACTACCATCAATTCTGATTTATTACATTATGAAAAACTCAGAGCAAAGCCACATTTAAAGATGACTAATGTACTTTTTGTGACATGACAATAGAAGGCCTCATAACAACTTAAAGACCATTGAAGCAATGACAATGCATCACAGAGCAACCTTGCCTCATTCACATTGCAGTTCTGACCTGGAGCCTACAGACTTTCGTCTGTGTAGGCCCATGAAAGACAGAAGTTTTCCAGTGATGACGGGGTGAAGGAGGCAACTCACACATGACTAAAAAAGCAACAAATAAGCTTCTACAAAGTGAGTATTTATGCCCTCATTCAAATGTTTCAGAAGAAAGATTATTGAAGACTAGATTTGGAATCTTAAAATATTTTTGTTCATTTTAGCATGCTTTGTATGCTACTTGATGCCTTTTTGCCCTAGGGCACAAATTTAACTATTTGAGTCCAGTCCTAGGTAGCAAGGAGGAGATGATCTCATCTCCCCAGATAATACCTCTCATTTGAGAGGAGACAAGGGTCATTATCTGGTGCCTGAAGTGTCTTCAAAAGAGGAAATGATGAAGGGAGTTGACTAATTTTGGCTTCCGGGCTCATGTATATTATATTATATATATATATATATATATATATATATATATATATATAGATAGATAGATCCCCCATTTTAACCTCAGCCTTGTGATCTCACTTCTACTATTAAATCTGTTGTAATTGAAGTAAAACAGTCATTACTTTTTGATGGATCCTCTACATTAATATCATTACATTTAGTTATTTGTTCATTTTATTTTATCTCTCTCTTGAACCATATTAATATGTTCTCTGGATACCTTTGTTTAAAAATATACACCTCTTTAATTACCTGTTTTGCAGCTTCCCCTGCCTCTTGCTTGCATCCAGTGGCCAGTTGATCTTTTAAGTTTTATTTACTTTAAATAAAAAGATTTTTCATTTAATACAAGGCCTAAGAGCAAGTCAAAGTAGTGGGTAACTAAATGAAGTTGTTGTTGTTGTTGTAAGGGTGTACAGTTGGGTGGGGGGAAGAAGTGCATATTATGAGGATATGTAAGATAAATAGTGGTTGACCCAAGACTTTAAGGAGTTAAGATCGTCTGTTCCCCAATGCAGCAGTTCAAGGGGAAAATTTGTCTGAGTGGAACTTCCTTCTCATCAACAAAGGGAATTTTTTTTTGTAACTTCTTTATTTTTTTAGATTCTCCTAATGCATGTTGGAGTAATAGATAGCAGCTCGGATAGAGGAATTGGAGAACCAAGTTCGAATTCCAGTCAAATCCATTACATTCACTTATGTGCTAATACCCTTGGGAAAGGTATGAATCCTCTTCTTCTCCCACCATCTATGGGTAAATAGCAGGACAGACTGGGATCTATAGCCTTGGATGGCAACTGGTCTACCGCAGAAAGAAATGGCAAACTACTGCAAGAAAAAATCTGCCCCGTCAGTCATGTATCAAAAGATACATGATCACCAAAGCATTTATCACATATGGTACATAACTGACTGAATGCAATCTAATATGATGACCCATTGTTTATCGTTTTAATTTTGTATACACTATTGTCATCTAGAGCAATGCAACAATGCAAAATAATAAGGATTAGTAAAATTTAAAGACATTAGAATATTTCACTTGTTTAGACAAATTTTGATTGCTAACAACAATCATTCTTGGAATCATTTTATTGTTATAAAGAAGTGTATAAAATTAATTTTACCATCAATTCTTCATTCTTGCGTTTTTTCATTTCTAATTGTTGCTGGGTGACAGGATCCATGTGCAGGTTAAGATGACCCCGTAAGTGGCTAGTTCTGCAAATCAGAAGACATTTATCACCTGAGTTTCAATTATTCATTTTTGGTTTTCCTATCTAACTACCTGACCATCCTCAAAACACTTCTGAACACTTTTTTTCCAACTATTTCTCTCATCCCTATTTCATCACAGTTCTTCCTTTCAGATTCAAACATCATCTACAAGTTGGTCAATGAAGGTTCTTACTTGTCTACCTCTTCTCAGAATTTGGATCCAATAGTATTAGTTGATGCACAACATTTTTTACTTCTCCAGCAATGGCCACTAAACCACATTTACTTTTCACAGATTGTGACCATTGTAATCTTTGGTATGTTCCCATATAGTCCTTCATTGGACATGTGTTGTTGTTCAGTTGATATTTAATGCTGCTCTTGATAGTTGAGTATATGTGCAATCTAATGTTTTTGTCAGTGATTTTGTTGATGCCCAACTGTTTTACTTGTATAAAAGGACTGTTTCTAATGTTGACCTAAAAAGTTGCACTTTCAGTATTTTTTTTTCATTTTCTGACTTCCTGACAGTATCAAAAAAAAATAAATAAACATAGGTAAATGACACAATTTGGTTGTTTTTTTTTTTTTCCAGGACATTGGCTCTCCACACATTCCTTTCTTTACAATTCAGAGTTGGCCTTCTCTCAGACTGGATATCACCCAAGGCTGGAGCCCAATCTACCCTGGTATTTAATCCTTAGCTTGACCTGTTAATGCCCACCATCCTAAAAATGGGACAGTGAGCTTTAATGGACTCTAGGTAGAAACACATAATTAATACCAAACTTTTTAGAAACCTATAATTAACACCAGATTTATTTATTTAATTTATTTTTTTTAGAAACCTATAATACAGTCGTTTTTAAGAAACTTACAATTAATACTGAATATGTTTTCTTTTTTTAATAAAAACCTATAATTAACACCAGATTTCTTTTTAGAAACCTATAATACCAGATTTTTTATTTCTAAAAACCTATAATTAATACATTATTTTTAAGAAACTTGCAATTAATATTGGATAATTTTTTTCTTTTTTAATAGAAACCTATAATTAATACCAGATTTTTTTTAGAAACATAATTAATAACAGATTTTTTTTTAGAAACCTATAATAAATACCAGATTTATTTTTTTTAAAACTAAAATTAATACTAGTTTTATTTTTTTAAAAGCCTATAATACAAGATTTCTTTTAGAAACCTATTAATAATATTGTAATTTGGAGTTTTAGAAACCTATAATTAACACCAGATTCTTTTGAGACCAATAATTAATATAGTTTTTATTTTACATTTTTCTAAATTAATTAATACCAGATTTTTATTTTTATAATTAAATATCAAATATTATAGTGGGCAGTAATGGGTTAAATTTCTGTATAGCAAGTTGAAATTCAAATTGAAAAAAATGGTCTTTCTAATATGTCTGGTGAAGATTCGATCAGAGAATCATTTCAAATATCATCAGGAGTACAATGAGGAGAAAATGAGTGCCCCAATCTATTTAATCTCTTATGTGCATATACAAGAACTGATGTGAAGAGACAGGCACTGATCCTTTAAGTATTCCATACCACATCAGACATGAATTCCTGTTTTCCCTACTAAGGCAAGTTTGCTTATGATTTTGGGGTGGAGGGCTATATTGATGACATAAACTATTCATAGTTGGGATAAAAATGATCTTGAAAAAAAAAAAAAAAAAAAAAGCAAAATTTTCTACCAAGTGTTCCAAGAAGTAGGTCTCAAACCTTTCCAAGACAGAAACTATAATCTGGAACTAGAAGGATAGCAATGATGGAACCTACTCTAAATCCATCATAAAAATTCAATATATAAAATTATTAAATATTAAACACTTCAAATATCTGTGTATTGATAAGTTACAACCAATTTAGTATAGGAGACAAGGAAACTGAACATAGGCTGCCCTAGAGGTAGTTTTATCCAACATCACAAGATACTACAAAACCAAAACATTAATCTAAGAACTTGAGTCACGTTTTTAAATAGTCTTGTCGGCTCTAAACTCTCATATGGTTGTCAACCATGCCATCCAAGCCATTCAGAAATAACTAAACTGTCAGCTGTATATGACCATTTTCTCAGATCAATGATAAAAATGGCTTTGAGCAAATGAACCCTGTAGGTCTTAGAGAGGATCATTCTTCATCAAATCTTGTGGATCTGTTCTTCAGAATCACAAAGAACTTTACCAAATAACAGAAACAACATCACTTTAAGATTTTCAACTGCAGTAGCAACTAAAATGGACAAAGTAATTAGCTTGAAGAGAAAATAATGACATAATCAAGATGGTGACTTTCCATACTACTCCAAACAAAAAGGTTAGGAAGGAAACTGCCATCAATACTAGAAAGAGTAATAACAGCTTATAAACATGAGAAATGTATTTTCCTGAAAAACTGTTTTGGAAGAAAGATGTTATAAATATCAACTGACAATAATGGTAATTGTTTGGTCAGTGAATGCTGAATTCATTGACTAAACAAAATAAGGAAATGGTTAATATTACCGTTACCATTGGAATGCCACAATGGTAGACAGAGAAAAAGAATGAATAAGATAATATATGGGCAATCCACGCTCCTTTAATTATTTTTCTTACCCAGACATTGATGGCAAAAACATTGACAGATGGAAGACAGATATAATTTTCTTTGGGAATGTTGAATCAATGAGTATTAGTTGGTAATAAAAAAAAAAAAATTTAAAAAAAAAAAAAGAAATTTTAATTTTAAAATCTTTTCTCTACCACTGACTCTTAAAATGAGATTGTGGACAATTTGATTGCATAAACAAAGGGGCCATTTGAAAGTAACAAAACAGAGCAACAGAAAAGAGGTGAATCCAGAATCTTATATTTATTTTATAAAATCAACAACTTACCTCTGACTGTGGGAGCCATCACTTCCTTGTGCCATAGAAGAGACTTCATGGATGAAAGATACATTGTCTGTGGGTGAATTAAATTTATCATTTTGTTCCAGCTTACGTAACCTCTGTTCTTCTTTCTGTTTCTCTACAAGTGATGACCAGAAAAACAAAATCAGAAAAAAATTCATTTCAAAAAGTCATCAATCAATAAAAATTCCCAAGGAGAGAATTTAAAAAAATTAAATTTAAAAAATAATAATAACTTAAAAAAAAAATTTCTATGATAATCAATAGTCATTTCTAAATCTTCCCCAAAGAGACCTAGATTGATTGACAAACTTAGATGACGTACATCAATAGATATTCTTGCATTCCATTTTCATCTCTTATTTTAGCAATTTGGGATTAGGATATGTGTTCTTTGATTTCCTATCAGCAAGATATCTTCAAAAGACTGCCTCCACCACCACCTAGGAAATGTGGGGAATCATTATTCAATTCATTGACTGGGTATGACCAAAGACAAAGATATTTCTCAAGAGATTCTTTGTCAGCCATTTCAGAAACAAAGTAATTTCTCTTGGAAAGAGCATATCAGTCACTCAAAGAGGTTCAAGACTGAATAAAATTAACAAGCAAAGACCTCAAATAGCTTTTAACTTATTGAATACATTGAAGTATTTGTAATCAGATATTTTTTTTATTTATAAATCCAAAAACCATTTAAAAAAAAATAAGAGCAGAAATTAGGCATTAAGTCATGTCACATTATATCATACCTAATTAGAGTCATAGGGGTATCACATGTACTACAGCTATAGCAGCAGTGACGTGTCTAGTGCAAGGTAGCCTATCTGTTTTCAGGCTTGTTTTGAATTCAAAGTTTTCTTTCTCTTAGATTAAAGTAACAAAGTCTAGTTAGCCCTGCTATTTAATTCATAGCTGGAGGGGAGAAGAAATGGATTTATACCTTTCCCAAGTATTTGTGCAAAAATGAACATAACAAACTCAGACAGAATTCAAATGTGGCTCATAGATTTGTCTTTTGGAGTTGATAACTATTACACTACCCACTCTAAGTACTGATGAGTAAAAAAAACAAGGGCATTAACAAGAGTATAAAAAGATTAATTTTCTGTTGTATCCTTAAAGATGTTACAAACAGACAAAGGTGGTACTCAAGTGAAGGAACAGCAACACGTGCATAGATGAAAGAAGAGATTTTTATTGTAAAAGAGAATACACTACTGAAAGACAGGGAATCAGATGGCAGGCCAGTAATTCCTGAAGCAAGTATATCTACCAACTGCCCCACATGGTCAGATGTGGCACAAGGCCGAATTTAATGTGGGGTATCCGAGCCCGTAGGCTCAGCCAAAAATTCCCTGTAGATCTTGTATAAAATGGGGTCAGGTAGCTGTTTCCCGAGATGAGAGACTGCCCTTCAGCATTGCTTCATCTGGGGATCCTCTCTGCCCAAAGGCAGAGAGTTTGACCAACACAGCTGGAGACGAATCTCCAACTCTAGACTAATTCCTGAAGCAAGCCACCAGGTATATCCTGCGCTCACTATATATAGCTACTGATATAGTCAGTCCTCATAGGCAATAGGGAGTATGGGACATTCCATTACAACATTTTCAAAGATACTAAATATACCAATCCTTTCTATTTTTAGGATAAAGAGAGAAAGTTATACTACATGACCATTCTGTCATAGGTAGGTTAAAATGTCTTTAGCCCTTTATTTGTATCTATCAGCCATTGCAAAATAAGATTTTTTGCAGCAATGTTAGTATATATGGCAGTTGCTTATTAACATAAATTCCCATAAACAACCAGATGTTAACATCTATGTAAACAAATTCCCATAAACATTTTCAGGAGATCAAAATTTTTATTATCACTCATCACAGAAATAATGATTCACTTCATGATATTTAAACTAATGTAACTGAGTAAAAGCACTCACTCCTTTACTCATTCAATAATACAGCTACATTTAAATCAATGATATCATGTATTAAATATGCATGAATGCTTGTTGTTCCAGGATTTGATCTTTAAATGTAGAATTTAT
The DNA here is from genome assembly GCA_903632075.3 of Acanthosepion pharaonis. Lineage (NCBI taxonomy): Eukaryota > Metazoa > Mollusca > Cephalopoda > Sepiida > Sepiidae > Acanthosepion > Acanthosepion pharaonis. The sequence goes on from CAHIKZ030001979.1 coordinate 1,661,047, forward strand.
AAGTTCACAAATAATTATTACAATGCAATACCACTGGTCCTGGAAGATTATTTTAAATAAAATAAAATTGATTAAAACAAAATAAAACAAGTAGTATACAGAGAGTATATTAACTGAAATAAAGATACTTGACTATTTGCTATTCTTCAGTTTGATCCCTAAGTTTAAATAAAAAGTTAGCAAGAAGAGAAAATTAAATTGATAATGGCTCACCTAATTCCATTAACCATTTCCTTTTTTCTTCTTCTCGAACACTCTCATAATCTGGGATGCCATTATTCTTAAAAAAAAAAAAAAAGATAATCACAAGAAATATCGATGATGATCATAATGAGAAAAGCAATTTCTTTTTTTATAATACTTTCAGTATTTTTAAACTTTCTGAATCAAATATCAATAATTCAAAGTAGCAGTAAAATTGGAGTTAAAAATGTTTTATAATAGGATAGTATATTTTTCTGCAAAATTATTTTCTTTGTTAAATCTTACAAAATCAGGTAAGGTTATTGTAACTGCTTTTTCTGTTATAATGCAATCTCCCTTCAGGACATAAGCCATTACAACTTTCCATTTGGTTAAACATCACATCCTGCAGGGTTTACTTTCAGACAAGCAATATGGCTTTCGCTTCTCTAGGTCAACTGTTGATGTGTTATTGGTTAGTGCTGAAAGATTGTCAAGCTTTAAATAAGAATGGTGAAACTAACAAATTTAAGTACAGTACTGAATTGGCAACTAGGTTTCATCATTTTACAGTTGAAATTACTAGATGTAACAATAAGTTCTATGCTAACATTTTCTTCTCTCACACCTCTCACTTGTACAACTCTCTTCCAGCTTCTTGCTTTCCAGTCAACTTCAAAGATTTAAATCCAATGCCCATCGTTATCTTCTGCCTTCTTAATTCTTGTTTATCTTGATTTTTTCCTCATATTTTTTTCACTCAGTATCTCCATGTCTTAATGGCTTTATTGCCTTGTTTGGGGTGGAATGATTAAAAACAAAAGGATTGCTTTTATTTATCATCTATGAATGGCTATGCTTTGGTGGGAAAGATAATGGAGTGATATCCTGTTGCCTTCTCCATGGTTTGGAATTGAATTTTTTCTTTTACACTGTTGGCCACACAAAAGAGCTTAGTCAATCCTACTATTTAACACATTGCTGCCAATGGTAGCCCATTCAATGTTGTTGCTTGCCTTCCCTTGTTGTGAGTGTCAAATTCTTCAAGCCTTTGTTCCTCATGTGTCCAAGAAATTTCAGCTGTCTCTTTTTCATTCTGACTCTAAGGATCCTTTTTTTCATTGCTATTTTCCTTAAGTTTTCTTTGTTGCTTACACACTCCATCCATGATCCTTCTGTAGGACCATATTTTTGTTGCCTCAATTTTCTTCTTCATCTTTGATGAAATTGTCCATCATTCCCTGTCACATAGAAGGATTAATATTGCATGGTAGTTCAGTACTCTTTTCTTTGTTTCTAATGAGATTTTTCCCATTTTTTAATACTTTACTTAGTTACTGGAATGCTTCTTTGGTTATTTCAATATGCATACAGATTTTGGTACCACATTTTCCTTCCTCTGTTAAAACGCTTCCCAGATATTTAAACTTCTTTTTATTTTTTTTTTTTTACTATCAATGTTATATATATTATATCAACTTCTCATAGGTATGTGCATGGTATCAACTTAGAATAGGCCTGCGAGTGATATTAACTTTTGTTGTAGATAAGATTTTAACAGAAAGAATGTGGCAAAAAGTTTTAAATTAAGTGACACACTTGACTTGTATATACATTTCACTAGAATCTGGTTTATCTTGATTGTTATATCAGATTGAAATTTATTTTTTGCAAATTGTGACTTGTATTCATGATCATCAAATTATGAAATTTTTATGTTTGTCGTTAACTTTTGACAAGTGAATGGTGTTGATACCTGATAAGTGAACAACAATAAAATCAACAAAAAAAAATAAAATCAATTTACACCAATCAAAAAACCAAGAAAATGATAACACAAAGCTTACACCAATCAGAAAAGTTAACATACAAGTGGTGCCAACAAGAATAGAATAAGAAAGTTGCTTAATTTGCACCAATCAAATATCACAAAAAAATATTAAGAAACCATGCAAGCCAATCAGAAAACAGCAAAAGCGAAATAATGAAACTTACCCCGATTAGGAAGCTGCTTCTCATGGCTGCTGGTACAACAGCTACTGGACGGCTACTTTTATTACCCTCAGTATTGGTTGGATTAAATTGGTTGGCACTAGATGGCTGTTGAGTAGCAAAAGACATGCTTGATAATTCTGTAGACATGGTAGGAAGTACTGAAGAACTTTCTGATGGTTCAATTCCCTGCATAATGGATATCTGACCAGTTGTATCAGCCAGATTTGAAAACTCTCCTAAGTTGGCACTTGTTGGTTGTGGTAGATATGACTGATTGGGGAGATTTGTTTGTTGACCAATCTCTGCAAGGACATTTCCAGCCAAACCTAACTGGTCATTGGTCAACATATTTCCCTGAAGAAAAAAAATTGAATGCAAAATAAAAGGCATTTTATTGTAATTACTTATATTTTAAAGCTTAAATTATATCAATGTTTGATAAAAATTCTGTTATTTTTTTCTATGATAACTTGTCCCGGGCAGATATAGAACTGATTTGTAAATATAAAATAATATTACTTAAAGCCTTATATTTTGATTTTCTTTTATAAATAATGAAATGACCAAATATCATTAAAAGATTGCTCACATTAAAAAAAGATCCCCTCTAAATCCTATCCCAAGTATTTATTCTTCAAAAAAAGAAAGTGCTTGGTCATCTTCCTTATCCAAGGTTCACTATAGGTATTAGTATATCTATGATAGACTAATGTCTTAAGACAAAAAGAAGGACTAAGATACCCAAAGACATGAAGGCAATAATGCGACTAAGATTCAAGGGATTACTTGAGGTGAAAGAGAATGAAAAAGACTTTAGAAGGAACCAAAAACCTAATTCTAAACAAGGGCTTAACTTCTACTCCTATTCAAAAGACTGCAGCTGAAGTATACAAATATAAGTCATACTAAGATGTGCTCCCTCTCTCTTGTGTATATATATAGATAGATATATTGATGATGCTCTATTAATATATCCCTGTGATACTGATTTACCTGATCTTGTAAATAAACTAAACGTCAAACATACAATAGAATTTACATATGAAATGGAAGAAAACAATACTTTACCTTTCCTAGATATTATGCTACACTGTGTTGACAGCAGCTTAAAACAGTGTCTACCAAAAATCAGCTAATAAAGATGATCTAATAAATTTCTATTTCCATCATAACAAAATAAAATCTGGAACGATCATTGGATTCTATTTAAGAGGACTCAGAATTTGCAGCCCTATATATATATATATATATATATATACACACACACACACGGTGGGCCAAAAGTATGTATTATATATACAATTGTTTAATTATTCACATACTGATGTGAATCTTTACAATAACAATTACTTAAACATGCTTCACAATTCAGAACCAGAGTTAACTTCATCAAATTGCTTTTTCAACAAGATGGAGTACCTTCTCCTCATTATGTTTTGGCAATAAGAGACTACCTTGACTAAACCTTGTTATGTGAGAAGTAGCATAGAACTTACTGTTACATCTAGCAATTTCAACAGTGAAATTATGAGGACTAGCTACTAATCTAGTACTGCACTTAAATTTGTGAAGGCAAGGTTCCAAATTGGTAAAGTTTGTCAGAACAAGTACCATGAAAGTATTTGTAGAAAAGACACAGGGAATTACATTAGTGGGGAAAGTGACTGAAACCAAGATGCCAGGTCAGGTCCAATAACATTATAGATTCTTCTTTGGATTTTGTCAAGAAAGCAAAGGCACCAGACAAAACATGGCAACAATATTCAATGCACAAAAAAATGGTAGACTTATAAATGTGTAAGATAGATTCTATCAAGAAAAATTATCTAGTATGACACAGTGAATCAACTTTCCTCACAGCAGACCTAGCAAGTGATTCAATATAATTGTTTTACTTCATATCAGTGGAAAACGTGAGACCGACAAGTTGCAATGAGTGCTCTCCTTTGGGTTAGCATAAGCAATTTCTTGCCTCAGTTAAAAACAGAAATGTGCATGTGTGTGTGTGTGTGTGTGTGAGTAAAAACATATGTATATGCATCTGACAATATGCTGGGGGGGGAGTGGAAATTAATATCAGCTCAAACCCTAGGGAGCCCATCCTCCCAGACAGTACCTCTCCTTCAGAAGTGAACTGAGGTCATTACCCAGCACCTGAGGTGCCACAAAAAAAGGAAATGCCAAGGGAGCTTGAGTAATTTTTGTACAGCATTCCGGAAATCCCACATTAAGCTCAGACCTTGTGTCACATTCTGTTGTAATGTGGATCCATTTATAAATATCTGTACATATTTATATTCAATTACATTATTATGCATAAATAACAATCAAATTATTTTACTATTAATTTTCATTTTCCCAAATGAATTTATAGTGAAGTGTATTAGACGTTTATGGCCAAATGGTTAGAATTTGTCATGGAATGAGTTAAAACATAGAGAGCATGAAAGAAACATCCCACTCATTTCAGTGTCAGTTAAGATTCCTTACTTGCTCTTCTATTCTCACATTTGCTTTTATAAACACAAGGCCAATAAAAGCAGAACAATAAAATCTCCAATGCTACATAAAAAATAAATACATCTCAAGAAATATCAGACAAACAGCATAAGGAAGCCACATGATGACAAAATACCACAAATCATAAAGTTCAGCAGTAGAAAAGAGGAGAGATAAATAACAATGTTTATTCTTTGATTTGTCATAAGATTTGGAAAACTTGTCCTTTTTTTTTCAACTTTTTTATAATATCAGGAAGTTGTATAGTGATAAAATATAAATGACAAAATCAAACATCTGGGGGGGGACTCAGAAATAAGTAAGCTTCTTTAGCTTGCCTCATATCTTTTTTTAAAAATATTTCCATATTTTCTTTTTTTCAAAAAAAAAAAAAAAAATTCATTTCTTTCCACTTCCAAAGCAAGGCAATAAAGCCACTAAGACACAAGGGGTTACCGAGTGTGAGAGAATATGAGAAAAAGAAAGGGAGTGAAAACAATAAAAGTATAGGAATTAAGGAAAGAGAAAATAACAACTGACATTGACCTTCAAAAAATTAAATGCAAAGTTGAATGGAAAGCTAGAAGCCAGAAGAGAGTTCCACAAGCGAGAAATGCAAGAAAAGAAACTGTGGGCATAGAAATACAGTTACATCTAGCCAGCTTAACTGTAAGATGAGATTTTCTGTCTGAATTTCTGAGATAAAAAGTTATTATTTACATTCAAACTAATATCCTCATCTTATGTTTCTGCTATTGTACTCTCTGGCCTTCTTCTGGAGCCTGCTGATCAAAGTAACCCTCTAAGAATCTTGAAATGAGCCCTTTATTTAATCTACAAAGGTAGATTATTCTTGTTCTACTGTCTATGTGAATTGTTTCACTGTGTCTATTGTTCATTTTAGTATTGCTCAGTTATTGCTTTCTCTGTTTCCATATTATGATTTTATTTTTCCTATAAAAAGTAATTTGTAAACATCTCTACATCTTCCTACAGCATTCATACTTCTTAGATTCTTCTGTGATGTACAGATTGTACTGTCTCTATCGGAAAGATGAGTCCAAAGTGCATATTACAGATTGGGGATGCTAAAATCAAATAAGTGCAAAAATTTAAATATATGGGAAATGTTCTAACAGAGAAAGTGTGACACTGAGATCTAAAGACGCATTGGGATGGCCAAAGATGCATTCCAAAATCTAAATAGAGTATTGAGATACAGAAAAATTTCATTAGAAACAAAGAAAAGAGTATTGAACTTTTATGTGATATCTGTCCTCCAGTATGATAGTGAATAGTGGACAATCACCTCAAAGATGAAGAAGAAACTTCAAGCAACAAAAATATGGTTCTACAGAAAGATAGTAAATAATGGATTGAACATATCAGCAATGATGAGGTTTTAAAGAAAATGGAAACAAAAAAAAATTATACTTAACATCAGGAAGAGGCAGTTGAGATTTCTGGGGCCCATAATAAGGAAGGAGGGCTTGGAAAATATGATACTCACAGGACAAATTAAGGGAAAGAGGAAAGTAGCACGTAACATACTTTATTGAGCTTGAGTAAATGGATGGTAGAATAGAGTTTGGAAGAAATAGCAAAAAGAAAACTTATTAAGAGCTACAAGAGGCAAGAAGATGTGGAGAGCCATAATTGTCTAAAGGGATACAGCACATAAAAGAAAGAAAAAAGAAATATTGCTCATTTATATTTGAATCTATAAGCATTAATTTTGTTTGGTGATAGGTAAATATTGGTTGTTTATATTTGAGTCTATAGGCATTTACTTAGTAAGCAGGTTCCTTTGCAGTGTGTGGTTATCTTACTCAACTGCAGGAAATGCAACTTACATTATGTTTTAGGTCTCATCAAGAGTACGGTACATTATTTGAATTAGTATTTTCATTCACATTTATTTTTTTTTTTTTGTGTTTAAGCAGTCATCTCACCTTATAAAATGACTTATTGCATTTTTAAAACATATCTGCTTTCACTTTTGAACAAAGTTTTCTCCATTCCTTTTAAGATAGGTCTATACAGACAGCTGAAATAGTTTTTTTTACTTCAAAGCTCTACTGAGCCAGATATGTATATATATTTAGTTACAGAAATAAGAAAATAAACTGCTTCCTCGGTGACAGAATATAGATAGATTTGCAAACAGTCATAATCTATCTAAAACTATTTCATTTGCCAGTACTTACCAAATGCTACTTTACTACCAAATATTCACTGAATTTTAATTTAAAATAAAAAGCTCAAATAAAATAATTGAACTTACTAAGTTGCCTTGCTATCAAAGAATCCATTAATAATTCTTTCTCAAAAGAAGAACTCAATATTATTTAATGAAAAATAAAGCTGAAAACCAAACTTTTGACCAAAAAAGAATACACTTGCTACAAGTATTAGGTTGGTGCAAAAATAATGTCGTTTTTGATGTTAAGTTGAACGTCAAAAAACGATATTATTTTTGCACCAACCAAATAATTAACAATAAAGAATATTACATTGTAAAATAAATCTAAATTAGTATAATACTAGATGTAACAGCAAAATTGTCCAAATTGTGTAAAAGCAAAATTGTCTATTTGTTAGATTAAGATTTGAACTGTTGTATCTTAGAAATGATTAAAGATATCTTACTGGAATTCTCCAAGGTTTTTCAAATACTATTGGACTCCACTTTGAAATAAAAATGTATAATTACTCTCCAAGCTTAACAGAAGAATCATGATGAAATCAATCAAACGAAAATGACATGTTCATCATTAATTAATTAAAACTAAGGATCAGAAGCTCATGAAGGATTGAAATTAAGTTCAAATATATATATATATATTATTCCAGGATCATTTTCCAACTTATTCAAGATGATCTTCACCCTCTCTAACCTCCTAACTTTCTGTTCTGGAGCAACAAGTTGCCTCACAGGTCTCACGTACAATTTCATTTTCAAGTCTTTTTCTACTGCTCTTTGGACAATCATAGCTGAAACTCCTCTCTCACATGCCAAACATCTTATGGATTGAGTTGTATCTTTTCTAATTGATCTCTATAGCTCTAAGTTGAACTGATGATCCCTATTCCTGTTGTGACCTCGTGATCCAGTTTTCCTCTCTACTGTTCCCTCTTTTTAAACTTATTCACTGTTCTCTTGATCATTCTTGAATGGACTTTGAAGATGGAAAAGCCAGAATATGAATGTTGGTACCATTACTGAAGGTCAGAATGATCTTTTTCCTCTCACCATTGCTCATTTGGGATGATAGTGCATTTGACACAAAATGATTTTAACCTGTTCTCTTTCTAGCTGAATATCTCAAAGGGTTTTTTTCAGTGATTCTAACAACAAATGATGTCAAGATGGCTAAATGTCTTATCTGAAAACCTGGAAAAAATAAACTCAATTAATTTTGTGGTTTTTTTAGATATTAAACATTTTGTGGGATAGTTTTTCAGAATTTTTAAATTTAAGAATGTTCATAATATGCTCAGAATACCTGAAAGTCAAAGTAACTTATGGAGGATACTAAGTGATATAAGATTTTTTCTTTGTTACCTCTGTCTCATGAATCTAAGTGCAATACTAAATTGACAGCTATATCCCATAATTTTACTGTTGAAATTGTTACCTATAACTAAGTTCTATGCTCAGTTTCTTCTCTTGCACTTCTTGCCTGTGGAATTCACTTCTGGCTTCTTGCTTTCCTGTTAACCTTGAGCTTCAAAAATTTAAAAGCAATGTTAATCATCATTATTTATCTCCCTGAATTCTGTTCTTTTGTTGTCCTCTCTGTTTCTCTCACTCTCAATAACTTCTTGTATCCTAGTAACTTTATTGCCTTGCTTGGGGTGAAATGATTATTAAAAGAAAGAAAGAAAAAAAAAGCAAGTTTGGGAAGTAAAACCACTGTTAAAATGCAAATATAAATTTTTCAGGAAGTGAAAATAATTTTAAGTTTGGTAGAGAATTCACAAGTCCTTAACACAGGTAATCATGATTTAATGTGATAAACATTTTAATTATTTTTTTTTACTGTTTTACCTTCCAATAGTTTATCTTTTAAACTTATTCTTAAATTTAAATTCACTACATTTTTTAAGCTGTAATAAAGCTTTATTTGTAAAACATCACAATTTTTTGACTAACCAATATATTGGAACTGTAATTTAATGGTTATTTATTCATATCCATGGAATAAAGAACTCACTTAAAAAAATGTCTATTACACCAGAATCAAACTTTAAAATGTCCTGGTTGTTTCTTTTAGCTGTTTTTCATTCATGGTATTTGCATGTAAGTGAAGAATAAAACGAACCCAACTAGAATTGAAACAACTCTCTAATATCCAATGAAGTGTTGTTATCCATTACACCACCTGCACATCCAAGCTTACAGTATCTGGTACTCCCAAGTGGTCATCCATCTAGGTACTTATCAGATTTGACATTGCTTAAATTCAGTGACCCTACAAGACCAGTCTTTTAACTTGATATTGCTATATATATATTATATATATATATATATATATATATATATAAAATTTCCAAGATATGCTTATGGCTATATCAACTTGCCTAAAAAAATATTATTGTCCAGAAATTCCCTGGTTGGTTATGCTTTGGTGAAACATTGAAATCTGAAGACACATTAGAATAGTAGCAGATGCCTTCCAAATGCTAAACAATTTCTTAAAAAACAGGAAAATTTCATTAGAAACAAAAAAAAGAGTACTGAACTATGTAATATCAGTCCTCCTATATGGCAGTGAATGCTGGACAATCTCCTCACAGGAGAAAGAGACACTTGAAGCAACAGAAATGTGGTACTACATAAGGATGCTGAGAATACCATGGGCTGAACATGTAACAAATAAGTTTTATGGGAAATGGAAACAAAAAGGACACTTGTACTTAGAAAGAGACACATAATGAAAAAAGATGGCTTGGAGAATTTGACATACACAGGACATATTGAAGAACAGTGGGCTAGAGCGAAACAGCGAGAATAACCTACCAAATAAATTTAAGCAAATGGATGGTAGAATGGAGTAGGACAGATGGTGAAAAGACAAACCTAACAGCTACAAAAGATAGGAATAGATGGTTATAGAGAGATATGATCATTCACATCTTGAAGGGACACTGCAGAAGATGTATGGATGCAAGGTTACACAAATCCATATCCTCCATACCTGACATGTAATTATTAGCTGAATTTTGATCTGAAATTTTCACTGTGTCATTAATATTCAGTACTGAATTCACTGCCACACAATTAATATTCAGTACTGATTTCACTGCCACACAATGCACATGTGTTCTTGTGCCTCTGATGAATATGTGCATCTATTCTAGAATTTTTATTATTTCTCTCAATAGCAATAGAAAAAAAAAAAAAAAAAAAACCTTCTCAATGTTATTGTTTTAGTTGGAGTTATTGAGATGTTTTTCATAAGAAAATAAACACCATAATGCACATACCAGGTTGGGTCAAAAGTGATTTTCACTAATGATTTTTGGCAACTTTTTTTTTTTTGCCATGTTATATCATTAATTTTATAAAACTGTTGAATTGCTTAGTCTTTATTTTACTGCTTTGATAATGAATAGTGAAAAAGGGATTAGAGCCATTTTAAGTTACCTGTGAAAAAAAAAGGATTGAGTGTAAGGACGGCAGCAAAAAAAAGTGAATACTTTCAGACTAGAATATAAAGAGGATCTATGACTACCTTTATGACTAGTATTAAACAAGACTTATATCAATCTATTAATTTCTTGTGATTTTTAACCCATAAGACTTATAATAAACAACCCAACAAAGGCTAATACATTATTAAATTAATCAATCTAGCCCATTTGCATGGAACAATAAGGAAATCATGAAATATTAAGTTGTTGAACACATGGTATGTAGTTTGATTCTAATTTCCAGAGATATATGCATCAAAGCATCAAGGATTACAAAGTAATAAATTAATAGATTTTTTTTGTATGGGAGAAATGCAATCTTTATAAATGGCTAGTAAAACAGTCCTACTGTTAAAAACTAGATGTAGTTTGACCAATGAGGAAACAACAGTTAACCCTCACCCACTAGTTGGTAAATAAGTCTATTTTTAAAGAAGTTGAAATTTTGGTTTCATTATTATTTATTTATTCTATTAATAAATAAATATAATGAGACCAAAGTTTCACCATCTTTAAAAATAGATGCATATTCAGAAGCACCAGGCCATGAAGTTATATTTTAATGAGCTAATCAGAAACTATCCCAACCAAGACATGAATATCTAGTGAGTGAATCAGAAACAAGATCTGTTCCCAACCAGGATATAAGGTCACTGATTGTGGACCAATCATAAGTCAAGCAGCAGTTTTAAAGCAGATCTCTAGATATGTATATAACGAGATGGAAAGCCAACCTAAATCAGTATCAAAAAATTAATTTTATCAATTCTCCAATGCAGCGGTCATTGTAACATACCCAGAGCTGAAATATGACACAAACACAACCCATACAGTCTTGCATAGGCTCATACAATGCCTAACTCCTTCTACCAATGGCAACCTAGACAGTAATACAGTCTTGTGTTGACACTAAAACATGCATAGTTCCTTCATGCATTTTAAGCAAGGTGACTGCTACATTTGAATAGATACATACATACATATATATCAACATTCTCCCAGACTCTCTTTCACATATGCACCAAGATATTTGCATTTGAACTCTTGAACTATAAAGTTATCACTATCCTTCTGTATATACAATGGGTTATATAAAAATTTATCTTGTATATATTAACACTGTGCATTTTCTTGCAATTCTTACACAAGGCCATACAGATATAGGGTTGGATGGGTAAATTTTTGCCATTTTTAATTTTGCACATACATGTTTGTTTTTGATTTTGTCAACTGCACAGTATAGTAGGGTCAGTTGGGCATCATCTGTGAGAAAAAGAGCACCATGATACAATTCACTCCACCAGAAATTTGGAAACTGCTTGGTATTCGCTCCAATACAAACATTTCAGAGTATTTGGATGTCAATCTGAGGACAGCGCAGAGGCTTCAGAAAAAGTTGGAGGAGTCTAATGGTGATTACAAACCTGTTTAGAGTGATCACTAGTGATAGTGACATTATGCTTCCATTCATCTTCCCACAGGGCCTCAGAATCAACACAGAGGCCTACATCAAGTGCCTTGAGGAGGTAGTGCTGTCCTGGATCAAGAGGGTGGCTGCTGGAAGACCCTATATCTGGCAACAGGACTCTGCATCATGCCACACAAGCAGGAGAACCCAGTCATGACTGTCAGACAATTTCTGCAACAATATCACCCTTTACATCTGGTTACCTAACTCCACAGATTGTAACCCCCCCCCCTCATTATTATGTGTGGGGCACAGATGAGTGAGAGACTAACAAAACTCATTGTAACACCAAAGATGAACTGAAGGCAAGGCTTATGGCAGCATTCACAAACTTAAAGAGGCTGTCCAGAAGAGTTGCAGATTTTATTGAATAAATTAACTCTTTACTCTTTCAAGATATTTTTGTATAATTTTGGTAAATATAACTGTTAAAATAAAATGTCAATATTATTTTCATTTTTATGTAATTTAGACGACAATTTATCTGTTGCACCCCTGTATATGGTGGGAACACATGTTGTCATAAGATAACCTTCACCATAAATCACAGATTAACCTTATCAATACAAGTAAGTTTCAAATACACAGGACATTTTTGTGGACCAAACTGTTTATCACTAAAAAATTTACATTTTCTTTTAAAACAAACAACACATCTTCAGGATACTTGTTCTCAATAAGAACAAATTTAATGAAGTCTAATTCAAATGATTTTTTTCATATTTATATGATAAATATACTACATTAATTTCAGCCTGTAATATGTATTTTTACTAGAAATATTTAAAATAACTGTTATGGTGTTATGAAATTTTATTATCTACCTCGAGGGTTGTTCATTATATTGTCAATAAACATATATAATAGTATAGCTAACAATATTTTTTTTTCATTTTAGATATATGATAATTTTCATGAGTTGCAAGATAGATAACCTCAATTAACAAAAATATATTGAAAGTTATTGAATTAAAGGAATGCAACAATGGAAATTGAAAAAGAAAAAAAAAAAGTAATCATAGAACAATTAAAAAGGAAATATATTGTTTGCTTCTGTTTCATAAGGAAATTCTATTGTATGTCCAATGTTTAGTTTATTCTAAGTGCTCTTAAACAGAAACTGCTAATTATTCCGAGATTTTATTTTGTTTATTATGGTGTGAAAAGAAGTTGATGTGATCATTTTTATTGGTGGATTTATGATAAACACTTAATTTTAGATCATCATCAGTAAGGTTTAATATGATTTTTGAGGAAAGGTAATGTAGTTTTTCAGTTTCATAATAAATATGATTGCTTAATGTTGTTTAGTTTATTGTTATTGACAAGATCAAGTAATATTGCCTTGCAGGCATTTATTTGAAATGACATGTTTATTACTTTTAATATATTGCTACAGCACAATTATTTTGAACAGCCACACTTGTCCATGGCATATATTAAAAATAATCAGCATATCATCCTAAATAAACATTCTGCTGGCATTTGTATTTGGTATACAAGAGTACAAATGCCATACAAGGAAACAGTCCTTACCTTTTGAAGTTTGAAATTACATATGGTAATCAAGTGTGCAGAAAAATTGGTGGTTTATCTGTACTATAACAAGGTTTTAGTTTGTGTATACTTTTAGGAATGGTAATTGTAATATTAGTTGCTTCCTTATAAGGAAACATTCAGCATTCATTGACTCAGCAGTAAGTACTGTTGAAATTTATAAAATCTTTCTCTTAAAACAATTTTTCAGAAAAATAGTTTTTTCTAGTCTATTAGCTGTTATAGCTCTTTCCAGTATCCATGGGTGTTTACTTCCTAACTTTTTAATTCAAGTAGTGAGAAACATCAACATCTTTATTATGCCATTATTTTCTCAAGTTAAACGTGCTATCTATTTTAGTTATTGCTGCTGTTGATAGTAAAGTGATGCAGTCTCTGTTATCTGATACAATTCTTTGCTTCTGTAGTGCCAGTCCACAATCTTCATAGAAGAGGGGTCTTCACCAAGACCCACAGGCTTCATTTGCTCAAACCCATTTTTAACCATTGATCTTAGAAAGTGGTTGTATACAGTTGACAGTTTAGATATTTCTGAATAGGTTTGGTGCCACTCATGACATCCACATGAAAGTCTCAAGCTGATAAAGCTATTTAAGAACATGACTTGATTTTTCAGGTTAATGCTTTGGTTTTGTAGCAATTTGTGGTGTTGGGTGAAACTATCTCTAGTGCAGCCTTATCTACGTTCTATTTCTTAGAACATCAATACCAAATGGTGTTTGCACGTGACACCACCACAGACACTTGCACTTTGCTTGGAAACCATAACTAAGATTAAATATAAGCAAAATAGGTGAGAATTTACACAAAATCAATGGACATGCATGAACTACACCAATGTAAACAAGTGATCATACACCACACACAACACCATATATGGCTTCCCAGGGAATTAGTTTGGCAACTCGTGGCATTCAAATGCTTGCTCAAAATCTTGTCTGAATTAAAAGATGTGCTGGAAAATCAGTAGTGCTCTGTATTAAGAATATTTCATCATTTTTTACTCAATTGTAAAGTATTATAACTTATCTCCTTAAAGCTTCTCTTTTACTTCTAAGGAAATACAAAGTTCCAGTGATATGCATGAAATAAAAGATAATTCAGAGAAGTTGTTTCTGTAGAAAACTGAATGCAATTCCATTTCAAAAGTTGACATACCTGAGAATTGTACATTTTGTAGTTGGTAATCACCTGGCCCTTGGAATCAATTAAAGGAGCCCCAGCTCCAGGCCGGCCCCATGGGTCATATATTTGCAATTGCTCAGCTGGTTGAAAGAAAAATACAATAGCAAAATCAACTTAAATGTATATGTATTATATACAAATAAAAATATGTATCTGATATTATATATATATATATATATATATATATATATATATATATATATATATATACATACATACACATATATTTTAATTATTTCACCCCAAGCAAGGCAATAAAGCTACTAGGATGCAGTGGGTTACTGAGTATTACAGATTATGAAAAAAGCTACTATTAAGCAGAGAGCTTAATAAAAGAATAAGAATCAAGAAGACAAAAATGGACATTGCATTGAATCAAGAAGATAAAGATTGACATTTCATTTAAATTTTTGAAGATTAAAACTGACTGTGAAGCAATAAACCAAAAGAGAGTTTCACAAGCGAGAAGTGTCATAGAAGAAACTGTAAGCATAGAACTTATGGTTACATCTAGCCATTTCCACTGTAAATTGATAAGACCTTGCCACTAATCTAATACTGCATTTAAATTCATAAAGTCTAAGTATCATAGAGGAAAGTTCATCAGAACAATTATAAATAACTATTTATAGAAGAGACACAGGGAAGCTACATTAAGACAATGGGAAAGGGAATAAAGCTGATGTGTCAGGTCAGGACCAATAACATTGCAGATTCTTAATTTGATATTAATCTTAGAGTTTTTGTCTCTTTTTTTTTTAAGCAAAGTACTTAGAATTTTTAGTCAATTTTTCTCTTGAGAGACATGAAGGTAATTATTGAGCTCAGTCAAGTCCAAAATAAGGTCTTAATAGGATGAAGACAGAATGCATAGATATCAGCAAAAGAGACAGTCCAAAGTGTGAGCTATGTACTTAGGATGTCAAAATCAAGCAGATAAAGAAATTCAGCTATCTGGGTAATGTAGTTAACAGATGACAGAAAATGAAACACAGAAATCTGAAGATGTAGAATACTGAATTGCTATGTAATATCTAATCTCTGATATGGCAATGGATGCTGAACAATTTCCTTACAAAAGGAGAAGAGACTTGAAGCAACAGAAATGTAGTACTACAGAAGGATGCTGAGAATACCATGGACTGAACATGTAAGCAACAATGTAGTCTTAAAGAAAATAGAAACAAGAAGGAACTTATACTTACAATAAAAAAGTGACATGAAATTTCTGGAGCAAATAATAAAGAAAGAGGGTTTGGAGAATTTAACATTCACAAGACATAAATGCAAGAGAAGCAGTGGGAGTTTATGTAAATGGATTGTAGACAAAGAGGGATGACAAGGAATCAAAAATTACTTAGAGCAACAAAAGACGGAAAGCTGTGAAAAAGCATGACTGCCTATGTCCTGAAAAGACATTGCATATAAAAGAAATAGGACAATGATGATATGGGAAATAAGCTTTCTAATTATAGGTTTATATAAAATGTTCCTTTTAGCCAATTTAGGCACAAATCCAGTGTTCTTGAAACACTCAATGAGAATCAAATTCACTTACAATGGCTTGCAAGATTAGCATATAGTATTGCTTGTACACTCTGGAAATGTATTATAAAAAGCTAGCAGTAGAGTGAGACAAAGCAAATTTCTTTATAATTTTTTAATCATCAAAGCTATGTTTCAAACAGACACCACAAAATACAAGGGTGGGAGGCTAAGTCAGATGTTAAGTCTTCAAGATTCTTGATTCTATGTTTTTTATGCCTATTATCCTCCAGTAAATATATTTTTTAGTTTTGATCTTAAATACACAATTTTGTTTTTCTTTCTTTTTCACTGGTACTAATATTCTGGAATGAGACCTATAGATTTTTCAATATAAAAGTTTTAAAAGCTTATGTTCAGTGCCACCAGCCCACCACAAATGTGTTTTACATTTTCAAAAGTTGTCATATTGTCATTTTTAATTTAATAAGGATACATTTCTGCTTAAAAATGATTTAAAGGAGAACAACAAGAAAGCTTATTTCATTCAGTTTGGCTATGGAAATTAAACCAAGTAAATTAACATTATTGAGATAGTTGAAATTTAAAACATTTTATAGGGGGGTGATTCTGAACCATTACCCAGTAAAGCAAAAGAAAACAGATTGGGAGTAATTCAGAAAGCAAATTTATAGATTTTTACATTGAATGCTCAGCCAGTCTTCTCTTTCAAAAAGACTAAAACATAAATTATAAAAAATTAATTTTTCCTCCCTTGATTCACTTTCTTTTTTATTTTATTTTGTTTCTTAACCCTTAAACAGCAGGAAACATTTGCACAGATGTGCATGCCAAACATTTAAAGAACAAGAAAATTCACTTTTAAAGGGTAGTTTTATGCTTTAATCATATATAAAAATGATATTTTAACTTAGATAATAAAGAAAAAATAAAAATGAAACAAATGTTAGGTTCCTAAATTTAATATTTTTTAAACAGGATTCAAGGAATATTCTTGAAACATTCCATGCACAATGGAGCTGTGCATTCTTGGCACCAAGTTGTCATCATTTTTTGCATCTCTTCAAGTATGCAAATATAAACCTGTCTTTGGCCTTTTTTCCAGCTTTATTTGCAGGCAAATATTCCAGGAAATGACGTAACCTCATGAATCCTTGAGTTGCCAGTTAGTTATTTAGACTCAAATCATGAATGATGCCCATATCATAGGAAAAAGTTTGAATCCCCAACTGATGATATCCATTGATCTTGAATGAAATATCAATTGATGATACACACTATTTAAGACTTAAATCTAAGCTTAGCTAACTTTGTATCAAAGTCACATTTAAGCAGCGCCTAGTGAGGAATAAACTTATGGCTTATGAGACTAGGAGGCTATTCACTACTCTATGGCAGGAACTCTTGTCTCTTAGTTGGAAATCAGTTTTACGAAAGAAAAATTGATTACTAATGCTAATAGGCATCATTCTAAAATGATTTTAAGATTTTTTTTCCCTGTCAACATTGGAAAAAGTCTTTTGACTCATTGTTATCATTTGAATTCTAATTTTAAACAAATTCCACTGTACCTTTTTCTTTCTGCCATTGCCGCTTTTTACGTTCAGCCAAAGACAATTTCTGAGTTACTGGATACGGATTTGGTGCTTTCTCTTGGACAATGTGAGTTGAAATTCTGGCCTCATTACCATCTGGTTTTGCCTGGCCATGTAATTGTGTATTGATGTTTGAATCTTTCTCATATTCTTCACTTAAAAAATAAAATAAAATATATTAAATACAATTATATAAGAGAGCAGCAGTAAGGTTTGAAATATAAATTTCATGATTGCTAAAAGTGAGATTAGTTATCATTAAGAGAAAATAACAATAAGAAAAAATTTGATTGAAGCAATAAAAGCAGTCGTTAAAATAGGAATAAAAATAACGCAAAAAAAAAGATGACAAAAACAAAATAACATTATCATAAAGTTGTAATATAAAGATCCAATTCACCCCAAGTAAGGCAGTACAACCATTAAGAATACAAGGGGTTACTGGGTGTAATAGAATTAGAAAACAGAATCAAGGTGCAATTGCAATAGAAGAGTAATCAAGAAGACAGTAGATAATGATTGCATTTAAATTTTTAAAGATCAAATTTGTCTGGAAAACAAAAAGCCAGGAGAGGGTTGCATAAGCAACAAACGTGAGAAAAGAAACTGTAACATAGAACTTACAGTTACTTCTAGCCAATTCCTCTGTAAATTGTTGAGACCTTTTGTCACATGCTGACAGCAGTGAAGGATCGCAGCCAACGATCACTAATTGTTTTGGTTCAGCAATGAAAAACTCCAAACACAGAGAATGTTAACTATTTTTATCAATCATGTCAACATGTAAATTATCTAACTATCCAGTGGTGGTTGCCCCCACTCCCACTGGGAGCCATTTCAAACGCGAAAGAGAACACATCTACATTGCTTGACAGGTAAGAAACAACTCACTGAAACCTTTCTATCTATCTATCTTTCCCACACCAATCAAAATCAACTTCACTATTATGGCTTACATCTGATCCCTGCTGTCAATCTCTGGAAGTTGGAGCCAAGATACACTTCCACTAAAAATAATAGTCTGCTAAACTATCATTTAACACTTGTTGCTAATATAATACTGCACTTAAATTCATTAAGTTTAGGTACTATAACAAAGAACTCATCTGAACAATTACCATGAAAGTATTTATAGAAAAAGCACAGGGAAACTACTGTACAGTAGTGAGAAAGTGACTGAAGCTGAGACACCAAGTCAGGACCAATAATATTGCTGATTCTTCTTTGGATTTTATCAAAAATCTCTAAATATAATGCAGGAACACTGGATCATATGTGGCAACAATATTTGAGGCATGGACAAATGGTAGACTTATAGATATGTAAAATAGATTCAGGAGAGAAAAACTGTCTAGTATGACACAGTGAACCAATTTCCTAGCAATGGATTCAATATAGTCTTTCCACTTCATGTCAGTTAAGAATTTTATTTTAAGGTGCAACAAGTCACTGTTTTGGGGGTTAGCATCAGCTATGCTCATGGAAAGCAGAAAGGGGTCTCTCAGATGATTAATAGAGAGCAGTTTTGTTTTGGAGACATTAAAATTAACAAGCCATTTTTGCCACCGTTAACAACAGATTGTAAAACTTTTCCAAGATCAGCCACCAATTTGATCTTATCAATCTGATCAGACTTACTGTCAAGACAGCAGTAAAGTTTTGTGTCATCAGCATAGATATGAAGTTGAGAGTTGATGTCGTCAGGAAGGTCACTTTTGAAAATTAAGAATAAAGTAGGAACTAGGATAAAGCCCTGCGTGACATTTGCATTAGTACAAAAGAATTTTCTAAAAATCTAGCAATGTGCCTGGTCTTATAACCAAGATATGTTCTCATCACTGAGGAAGGCTAATTCTTAAATTCATTTGAAGGTGCTGGAATCTATTTACATTAAGTCCTACCAGATATCTCTCTGTAAGCAGAAAATGTGGCTAATTAACTTAAATTTAATTAGCCTGTAATTGTGATATATTTTACATAATAGTTGGTCACTTGTGTTCATTTTTGGTTGCTGCACACATTTTTGTCCTCAACCAAGTTCTGATGAGAAAAGACTGATGAAATGGTTTAGCTTTTTTTATTTGTGATATATTTTAGTATTATCTATATCATTTTCATTATTTGTTGTTACTTCTTTTATTTGTTATGTCTGTTTTTGTTGCTTTAAATAAAAAAGGACAAAATATTATCAATCATTTGAGCTATAAACCTAATAAAAACAAAAAATAACAATTGTTATGAATATCTCATTTAAATCTTACAACTCCATATTTTTTTAACCTTTTTATTCAATCCACTAATCTACATCCCACACAATATCTAATCTTCATAATGACTTTATTCAAGGAACTTGATTGTAACACTGATCTGAAATCAGCCAAGGAATCCCAGAGAAGCATGTAGTAAATTTTTGTGTATGCCATGCTTCCTTGTAACCAAATTACAAGTTATTTTTCTTTCTGTTCCTACCAATAATTTTCTTTTGTCAATAAGAACATTCATTTAACAAAAAACACACAGAAATTTTGAAAAAAATTAAAAGAGCAAAAGGGGCCTTATTGATATTCCCTGTTCCCCACAATAGTTTTATTTTTTCAGTTGCCCTTGGCTTTTTCCTTCTGGCAATATTAACATTATAAAAAATAGCCCCTGAAATGTGAAGATAGGCAAAACTCTATTCATTAAATCCAAATTTTCCCTGCCATAACAGACAAGAAACTTGAATAAAGACATCCTTTGTTATTTTTTTTTAAGTTTAATAAATTACTATTTTAAATATACTTTTAAAAAAAAAAAAAAAAAAAAAAAAAAAAAATGCAGTAAGAGCTAAAGATGAATTTACAAACTTAAAAAAAAAAAAATTTTTTAAAAAGACTTTTCTAGAAGTAAATCAATAAAAAGAAATAACCTGTGTTGGGTTGTGCCTTCTTTAAGTTTTTCTGCTGTCTGTTCATAATCCTCTTTTGTGGAGGTTTCTCTATTTTTGACAATATGGCTACCATTTTGGTTTGATGTTCCAGTATCTGTCACTTCTTTTTCAGCTGTTTGTTCCTTAAGTGTATCTAGAATAGATAAATATGTCATGACCAATATCAAGGAACAGACTACGTTAAGCTTTGTGACATTTTTTTCTTAATTTGCTATGACACAGCCCATACTTCTAAGATGAGCAATAAGCATGTTTCTATCAACACAAACAGTAAAATCACAGAGAGATTAGGAAAATAAACATCTGTAAGATTAAATCTTACTGTAAGTTCTTGAAAGTTTGAATGAATGTTCATGGAATTAACCAAATTCTGAAAAGTGAGAGGTTTCATTGCAGATTTGTAACAAAAGAAAGAAAACATCAAAACAAAAAGAAAAAATTGTTTTATACGAGTAGCATAACAGTTTTCAGCACAGAAAGTGAAATTGGTGAGCTGAATTCAAATACTGGTATAGTCTGTCGAGTTCACTTTTGCACTAATTCCCTAGGGAAAAGGAATCAATTCATCTTGTCTTCCCCCCCTACTATGGGTTAAACAGAAGTGTAGATTTGGATCTCTAGCCTTGGTTGGCAGCTACTCTGAGAAGAA
The DNA here is from genome assembly GCA_903632075.3 of Acanthosepion pharaonis. Classification (NCBI taxonomy): domain Eukaryota; kingdom Metazoa; phylum Mollusca; class Cephalopoda; order Sepiida; family Sepiidae; genus Acanthosepion; species Acanthosepion pharaonis. Next base: position 1,682,310 of record CAHIKZ030001979.1, read on the forward strand.
CTTCTTTGAATTCAAAATCATATAGGAGGCAATAACCCCTTTCCTCACAGATGAAACATCACAAGCTTCTCGTTAATCTATTGATATTTCCATGGTAAGTGTTCTGACAAGCTACATTCCTTAGTTCCACCAGCCATGACTTTGCAGCTAGGGCCTACCATGCCACATACATAAGGATGAATCATACTCATTCTCTTCAACTTCTTTTAATAAGAAGTTCCATTCAGACAGCTTCTTCCCAAGGACTGGTGCTTTGTGGAACAGACTCCCAGCAGGTTGCTTTCCTCTGATCACAACAATCTTGACCTCTTCAAGACTAATGTTAACCATTATCTTTCCTACATAATTCCATGAACTGAACTTCTTGCTTTTTATTACACTTATACAACACCACATAGTAACCCTCTACCTTGAGTGGCTCACTTGTTTGCTTTTACACACCCTTTAAAGTCTATCTTTTTTCTTTTACACTTTTGATTCTTTTTCTCAAATCAATCAAAAATATAACAAAAATGCCTGTCAAACAGTGACATTTTTTAGTACATGTGACTTTGTAAGAATTATATAACACTTTACATTTACAGTAAAGACAACTTAAATGGGAAAGACATCACTAAATATCTTATAGTTATACCAGCAACAGATCATGTCCACTTTACAACAAATTTAAAAAGTGGAAATAAACAACAAAAATGGAGGTGGGTAGGTCACATCACAAGAAAGGATAACAGATGGAGCAAAAAGGTTAGTTGACTGGTGCCCAGTGGATAGCGATTGTAGTCAGAAAAGACAAGACTGAAGTTGGAGAGATGAGATAGAGGGTTTTGTGGGTAAAGCATGGCAGGAATAGCAGTAACAGACATCATGGAAGGATAAGGGGAAAGTCTTTTGTCAAATAACAGACACACAGTGAATGATGATTTATATATATTTGGGTAGCAATCCTTCTTTCATGCAGGTTTTATTCAAAATGATGAACAAAGAATATTTTATGAGTTTTTTTTAGGACTGTGTGTGCTGAATTTATTAGTAGTATTAGTTTTCCCACAAACTTTAGGATAATACCATAACTATTTTCAGAGGTAGTAGGCAATTTTCTGTGGTAATAAGGATTAATAATATATTTTCTACAGTGTGCTGTGTAGGAAGCAGTTTTTCTAGCAGCAATTTTTCTTTTGGCAGAGTTTTTGCTTAATTTCTGATGACAATATTTTGGCTGCATTCACACAGTGCTTGCTATAAAGTGAAAGTCTGGTGTTTTTTTTTTATATATATATATATATATATATATATATATATATATATATATATATAAGTATTGTCTTACTATCAAGAAAAATAAGAGTGCATTCTAAGAAGCAAACATCTTAATCAGAAAAAGAAAGTCATTTTGTTCCCAGCAGTATGTGGGTGGGTCACTTTGCAACCAAATTGAGCGAAGCATATATCTGTATGATTTCATTTTGGATCAAATATATGAAGTAAAAAAAAAAAAGAAAAAGAAAAGAAAATTATTAATATCCTTGTTGTTTTTATTTTTCTGTAACCAAATACAATATTGCTTCTTTGAAGGAAGCAATAAAAAGATAAGATAAGCAAAGTCTTATTTTATTCATCAATCTGACATTTTTATGAACAGCTATAAGGATTCATTTAGATGAATGACAACAGAAAGTTTTTGTTTGTATGACTCAGAAAGATGGGAAACAAAGAGAAAGAAAAACTTCCCCTACAAGAAAGTCTAGATAGTGAAAGACTGCATAAGAAAGAAAGCGAGTCTGTCAATAGTTGGATCTGACATATCTACATCTGGTTAACAATGAAAGCATAAATTCTTCTTGACAAAGATCGATTATCAAAATAGCTGGTAAGTTAGCACTAAACAAAAGCAAAAAAAATGGAAATGAAATAGGATGAAAGAAAAAAGAAAACAATGTTTTATGCCTTCTTTTTTTTTTCCCTATGAGAAATAAAATACTGGGTTAAAAAAATAGCCATGTAATAATTAATAAATATAAGTTTACATAAACAATCAGAAGTTACCATACCAAGAAAAGAAAATAACTTTCAAACTTGGTTAAGTGGATTATACTTCTTCTTGTCTTCCAGTTTTGAAATCATTTAAAAAATAAAACTACATATTTAAATTTCACAAGAATGAGCAAATGATCAGGTTTCTTTGATATTCCCTATATGTACATAAAAACATTCCCAAACCAAGATGTGAAAAACCAACAAACATACTGTCTACTAGACATATACACACACACACTTATAAATACAGATTATCATCTGAATCCCATATAGACAAGCTAGAATTATTATACACTTACATACATAAAGCAATATTTGTGGTTTTTCAGTTAGGTTTAGAATCAATTGATTTCTTAAAAATTTAAATGGACAAGTCATCTCTCCTTGAATTCAGAACACCATAAGTTATACTAATATTTGTTATAAAATAAAATAAGACATATCTCGGCTGATTTACAGGCAAATACTCAAGAGCGAGAACCGGATGTGAACAGGACAAAGCTCCGTCACAAAATGACCATTATCTTTCTTTACAAATGTTCCCGACACATTTGTCCCGGTCGAAAAATAAAATAATATTTAAAGTGCTCTATTTTTCGTCCAATAAAAATGCTTCCCTCCTAATTATACTCGCTTCGTTTCTCGAGCCTGTTAAGCCATAAAAAAACGCTATAAAAGGGGTCACACAGAAGTTCAACAGGTGGCCAGTGAACAGACCTGACGGTCAGGCCGAGCAATCAGCAGCAGGGGAGCATCAACCACCGTCAACATGTGTGAACTACTATGAGAGGTCGACCTAGATCAGAAACTGGCTTATGAACTTTACCACAAGGTAGCTGTCCCAAACCCTCACGTTCCTGTTGAAATAAACCACGTAAATCTATTTCTACTGTTGTCGTATTTCTTTCTTGCAACCATACGCTTGTCTATAACATATTTATTTAACAAGTGCACATGAAACATGATTAACCAATGAAAATCAAACACAAAAGTAAAAATACCAGAATTTCTTTCTGATAAAACTTTAATAAAAGTGAAACATGTTAGCCGGATAAATGTTTTCTATTTGCTCTTTAAATTATTAATACTAAAACTTAATTCTTGTGTGTGTGTTCCCAAGATAGAGCTTAAATGCATAATATCACAACCAATTTAGAAACGTTTTGTACCTTGAACCCCTGCCAAGTGCAGTGCCAAATTTCATTAAAATTAGACAAGGGGTTCTTGAGCTAGGGCTGTTTTTCTCTTGGTACAGCATTTTTAATAGGAAATTCAGTATTTGTTTTCAATACACATTCTTATATCAAACTGCATGCATAAACAAACACATATGTATTATATTCCAACTATATGTGTGTAAAAAATAATAAAAATGCATAATACATAACAACATTATTAAATAAATTTAAATATACATAAAACAATATATATTTATACAATTCACTATACTACATTAGAACTTTTTTTATATATAAACAAATATCTCAAATGCTTTGCATGTACTTGATAAATGAAGAGGCTATGTTGGGGTGTCATTGTACGACATAATCTGTATGGTTGGAAAATTGTGTCAAATGACTTGATGGTAAATAAATAAATAGATGCACACTGGTTTGTTGCTGTTACATATTTTTATATAAATGTGAGGAAGGAACAAGTATGTATAATAGAAAAATATAATTATTATTTTGAAAAAATTACCTAGAAAAAAAAAAAATGAAACTAAGTACACAAAAAGGAGGCATCCATATTTTATGTTATTTCAATAAATATGAATCTTCCTAAGCAGACAATTTTGTTAAAGCTTTCCATTTGTTAATTTATTATTGTGTTTAATCTAAGTAATATTGTATAAAGGTGAATAATAATAATTATTACAATAACTTGTAAATACAAATTAAAATATGTGTAATTAATAATAAATTGATAATTTTGATATTTCATCAATTTATATAATGAACAGCTTTTAAAAGGAACCCAATGGGTTTTATGGGTGATCTAGTTAACATATAAAAATCAACCATTGAAATGGGAATGACAGATTACAAAAAAAAAAAAAAAAAAAAAAATGCATAAATAAAAGTTTTTAAAAATAAACACTCTCGGCATAATAATAAAAAATGTTTAGGAAGAAACCCCAAATAAGTGCAAGGGAGATAAGCAAAATCCTAAATCTAAATAGCCAGATGCTATTATATTTGTACCATAATTTATTTTTAATTCATTTTACTAAAATTTCCCCACAATTATTTTATTTGAGCTTTTTTTTATTTTAAATTAAAATTCAATGAATATTTGGTGGTAAACTTGTATTTGGTAAGAAATGGCAAATAAAATAGTTTAGAGAGACTATGCTCTGTCTGTAAATCTATCAACATTAAAATCAAAACAACACTGAGGCAGTAATTTATTTTCTTCTATCTATAACTGAATATATATATATATATATATATATGATTCAGTAGAGTTTTGAAAAACTATTTCAACTGTCTATATAGACTTGTTTTAAAAGGAATGGATAAAACAAACATTTTAAAAATGCAACAAATCATTTTATAATTTGAGACAACGGCTGAAATACTGAAAAAATAAATAAGAATGAAAATACTAATTCAAATATAGTGCTGTACTATTGGTGAGACCAGGAACATAATCTCAATTGCATTTCCTTCAGTCAAGTAAGACACCCCCACACTGCAAAGGGGACACTTATCAAGTAAATGCTTATAGAGTCAAATATAAATGACTACTATTTACAAATCCCCAAACTAAATACTTATAGACTCAAATATAAACAAAAAACACTTACCTATTCCCGAACCAAACAAATGCTTATAAATTCAAATGTAAACAAGCAATATTTACCAATCCTAAAATCAAGTAAATGCTTATAGATTCAAATTTAATAAAGAGTGATTTTAGAAAGAGCTGACAGGTTATGACAGGGCCAAATGTATGGGGAACTCAGTGAGGATCGAACTCACTATTCAGTTTCAACTGATCTAGCAAGACAAGCTCGCTAAGCATTGCATCATGTCAAAGTGCCCAAGTGCTGATATGTTATGAAAGCAACCAACTCAAACCAAATAAAGTATATCATTTCAACATTAGATATTATTTTCATTTTAGAGAATTCACTGACAGTAAAAATCAAATTGATTTGCTCAATGTACAAGCTCTCAGTAATGGGTCTTATCCCTTATAAAAATGCTTCTAAAATATCATCTTGTGTTGAACTAGTAAAATTCATTTCCATTATGGCAGTGGTTCCCAAAGAGTGTGGCATGCCTCATAGGTGCAGCATAATGTTTGAAAGACAATCTAGAAGATTTAGAAACAGTTTCAAAAAATTCTTATGCCAAAACTAAATATGATTCTAAAATTTAAAATATTGTTATGGATTACTTGTAATTGCATGTACAAGTCCCAGTATAAATAGTTATAAATAATTATTGACTGATTTTATCATTGTGGTATTTTTGCATTATATCAAGTATTAAGAATACAGTAACTAGGGTTTTCAAATTGGAGGAGAAAGTTATCAATGATAATGTTCTGATTTTGAATCCTCGGTTATCTCCCCTTTAACCCTCTCTCTGTTTTTTTTATTTTTAAATATACTTTTATCACATACAATTTGGTGAGACACAAGCAAATTTTCATTCCAAAAGTGCGGCATAGAGGGTAAAAGTTTAGGAACAACTGCATTATAGGAAGCAACCAAAAAGCTTCAGTAAACATTTGCTAACAAAAAGTGAAAGTTAATAGATTCATGAAAATATCAAAGCATAAATATAAAAAAAATATTAAACACTTACCGATTTCATTGTTACTGGAGAGATTTTTATCTGTGACAGGTAATTTTCCTACAGAAGCCAAAATAGCATCCAGCTGAGCTTTGGTTAATGTCACAGTTTCTGCAAATGGATGTTTCTTTTGTTTGGTATTAGAGGTCTCCTTTGTTTTTTGTTTAGTAGTAGCCAGTTGCTGATTTGAACTTTTATTTGTCCTGTGGTACATATAAAAAATAATTTCCAGCATAAACATTTTATTTTTTATTAAAATTCATAATAGAATATAACATAATAGACACTCACAGACACATTATATATATATATATATATATATATATATATATATATATAGAGAGAGAGAGAGAGAGAGAGCTGGCCACTTGTATTCGAGGATACCCATCTACTAGGGTGGCTAACCAATCCCTATAGTGGACGCTTGCTCAGGGACATTTGTGTTTGTTCAACACCCACAAAGCCCACCTGTGCTTTATATTGCAACTATGCTGAACAGACCTTAATTATAGTACTTGGGAAAGCGTATGATCAACAATCTGATCAAGGCCAGCATGCTCAAACCCTCGGTCAGGACGACTTGTAACTTTGTGCTAGCACAGCAATCAATGGCCCCCAAGGGTACCGTCTACCCAATTTCACTCACAAAACCATGATATGGTTTTCAGGCACTTTCCAAAATTACCGCACACTGGGATCACCCGCCTCCAGACCGATAACATCAGGAAGACTCTTTCCTGATAAATCAACCATGGTGGGATTTGAACCCAGGTCTCATGGTCAGAAAGTGATCATTCTAAAAAAAAGAAGGCAAGCTTTGTATTGCTGATATAGAGAATCAGGTAAAATGTTTCTTTGTGGGTGAGGGAAGCAACTTAGAGGAAGAAGAGAGTCGGTAGTTGATGTGTGTGAGAGGTCGGTTGACCAAGGTTACTGATGGTGATATTGATGGCTTGATCACTCGCCTGTAATTCTAACAGTGTTGTGAGCAGCATTCTTAAAAGCAGACTGGGTGGATCATGACTCAGCATTTTTTGTCATACCTTTAACAGCAACGTTTGTGATTGGCTCCTTTTAAATTGTATTTTATATTTGTTTGGTGGAGATTTGTTTGGTGGTCTGGATGGGATGGGATAGGATAGGATGTGATGCTCAGAATCCCTGCATACAGGGCAGTTTTTTTATTTTCATTTTCTTAGCATTTACAACTGGTTGTCATGTAGAGTGAATCAGAAAGAGATTCAATTTGAAGTAGAGTAAAACATACACAACATGAATCTTGGTCATTTTAGCCACACACAAAAACCACATTTGTGAAAGGATATTCATATATTAGAAAAAAAAAAACAAAAAAAACATTGAATTTAACAGACAGAAAATATTTGCTTTTAACATTTATTAAGATTTATTTATTATATTTGACCAACACTCTTAGTATTAGAAATATAGATTAAGTGTTAATAATTGTGATGTTTATTTTGTGATTTAAATAAATAAATCCATTTTTACAGACAATTTCATCAGGAAAAGAAAATATATTTAAAGGTTTTTAGCCTGATGAATTGCAAGTCTTTTTAGACACTTATATACTGACCTTTGAACTGTTCCTGAAGCATCTCTTTTATTGACATTTGATTTTCTATTTGGCTGAACTTTTGGAGGATCACTGCTTGGTGCCACTACATTATTATTCCGAAGAGAAAACTTCATATTCCGAGATTTGTAGCCAAACTATAAGAATGTACAAAATACAAGTAAAAGCAAATATTCTCTAAATAAGTATTTCAAATGAAAATACAGAGGCGCTATCTGACAGGCTATTTAATATATATGCTTACATATATAAGTACATTTCAAAAGATTGTGAAATATTTTTTCTATTTTATTTGTAATTTATCACTGCGTAGTATAAAAAAAGGAACAAGGGAGATAACTCTATAAAGGCGAATAATCGCAAAATATCTTTCATGATAAAAACTGAAAATATACACACGCGCGCGCGCACACACACACACAGGAAAAGATATTAGAAGTTCCCAGCGCTACCTTTTGCAAAATGATAGGAAAATTTTAGAAACATCTGAATTTCTTCAGTTCTTTACTACTTGCACAATAACTGAACTACAGTACATCATTTACAAACCTTAGGAAAAATTCCAAAGAATCTACATAAACTTCCAGAAATAATTTAAACACTTTTTTCTTTACTTGACACAAAAAAAAAAAGATAGTTTTGAACAAGACTGACACCAATAAAAAAAAACAAAATTATTATGAGAATATAAAACAAAGAAAATCATGACAGTTTGCAACATCTTAACCTAAACAGAATTTATTTTTTTTAATCATTTAACCCCAAGCAAAGTGATAAAGCCACTCAGATACAAGGGGTTAATGGGAGTGAATGAAAACGAGAAAACATTATTGAGGAGAGAGTATAATAAGAGAACAGGATTCAAGGAGACAGAAGACAATCACTGAAGTTGTATTTAAATTAATTCTATTACAAAAAAAAATCTTCCTTGTTTTGTGCCATCCCGGGTATGACAATAAACTACATCCGCGTCCTGGGTAAGATGATAAACTACATCCAACAGCAAGTCCTCTGATCAGGAGGTTTTGAGGGGCATGGAACCACCTCTTAATTGCTGCTGTTCCCATGTCCACCCTGACTCAAATTATTACCAGCAATAAATTTTTGAAAAAAAAAAAAAAAAAAAAAAAAACCAACAATGCATTTTTGAAGGAAAAATATTAACAGAAATAGATTTTTGAAAAAACAAAATATTACCAGCAATAAAAAATTTGTCAGCATTAAATAACCCATTGAGGTTGATATGCCGTAAAACAAAACAAACCAAAACAATCCTTGTTTTGTGGGGTTTAAAAACAACTGTTTATTATAAACTGCTGGACAAACCATTACTTTGCAAAACTAGTGAATAACCGATTCATTTAAATGATTAAAACAAATGAACAAAAATCACTTTTCTGAGCAAATTGTTGACAGGTGATTTTAATGTATGACAATGTTTGTCCTCATGTTGCAAATATAAACAATCATGGAGGTAGGATAAGAAGTCCTTCCACATAGAGAGGATTTGCCAGATCTGTCACCTTCAAACTAGTATTTTGTGGCAGAGAGGTTCAAAATAAATGGATTTAACACATGGAGAACTTCTTAAACTATATATATATATATATATATGACATGATTAAAAAAAGGAGTGAAAATATATTCATGTATGTACACCAACAGAAAAAAGGAAAACAAAACATTTGTGTGTTTGCATATATATATATGCATATAACACATAGTTGGGTTGAAATTAAGTAGTCAGCTTCCTCAAGGAAAGTGATCTACTTGGTGAGGATGTGATATTTTCACACTACAGCAAAATCACATCTGCTCAGTGGTCTGAACAAGATACTGAAAAATTCCTCAAAATTCACTGAATCAAAACTAAAACTGTTCTTTTATAACTACATACTCATTTTGCCTGAAAAGTAAAATCAGAACATAGAAATCCAAGAAAATGTTTTGATAACTGAATTTTTTCAATGCTACATTTTAATTATCTTTGCTTAATAACAAAACAAGGCAAAAAATAAATAACTTACTTCTGGCATTATGGACAAATAAATCAGTATACGTTGGTATAAAATACATGTGAAAAGTTATACATCAATAAAGTAATACAGAATGAATCTGCTCTGACACTCTTTTAATGCTATGTCCTTCTAGGTAATCATGGCTCTCTGTAGTTTTGGGGGTAAATGAGTAAAGCTTAAGACACATCCTGGTCTCAATGGTAATGTAATATATTTCTGTCTTGATTAATTGTAATATATTTCTGTCTTGATCTACATCTACTATGCCATCCTCTATCCCGTTGCACTGTCTGATTTCCTCTGCCACTATCCTCCTTTGGGCAGAGTATCTGTTTGCATCTTCTTGAATACTAACAACCATAAAAAAGCTCCTTCCATCCTTCATTACCCACCAGTCACCACCACCACCCATATTTAATCTCTCTCCCTTACACCTTTTCAGTTTCTCAATTCATTCACTTCATTTTTCACTTTCCAATCGTTAAGTTTAGGGAGTTAAGGGGGATGCAAATTACTTTTCTTTATTTGTGAATTACTATAACTGCTTTGGAAAGATAATGGTTTCCCATTGCCTTTCATCTAGTTTTGAACTCAAAGTAAATCTTTTAAGTCCAGTCTACCTTGCTACTTACTACACAAAGGAAGAAGAAATGGATACCTGACTTTTCTCACGACAGTGTAAAGAATACTTTTCTAATGAAAGTTTTAGAAAATCATAGCAATTTGATTATAATCAGGTTCTAGTAACCAATTCTTAATATCAATTAAGAAATATAATGAAGTGATTTTTAGTATAAATATTATATCTTGAAATTTCAAGATATTCTATTAAATATTATTTCAGCAAATTTTATGCAAAAAAGAATTCTGTTTCTATTAATAGCTACAACATCTGTATATTTCTTTTATAGCTTTGTACAATTCTGACAGGAATGTGATCCAGTGCAATGTGTTGTAACCATAGTATCCAAATTTTAATGATGAGTAAAAGTAACAGGCTCTTTTCCCCATATCTGAAATCAGATTTCCGTTTATATATATATATATAAGCCTAAATGTCTGAATATATATATAAAGTGATAAGCCTAAATGTCTGAATATAGCCAACAAATAGATATATAGTAATCAATCTGAAATCATTGTCTAATGCAAAATAAAATCTATTATCAATAAGCTACTTACTTTCTTTTTATCTTTGCTTTGTGGTTCTGAAAACAAGAAAAAAATGAATTAATTATTTTTAAAGAGTTCAAAAGCCTCATAAAATATGGCTTTTTCAAAATAGTTTCTATTTTTAAAAAATATATATATATATATATATATATATATATATATATATTAAATATACTAATAAACACCAAACAGTGCCCAGGCACTCCAATTCAAATCATAATTCACACTAAGGTAATAAAGAAAACTGTTTTATATATATATATATATATATACACACACACACAAGTGAATACTGAGTTCAACACCCAGCAGCAAATCTGTTTCATGCTTAAATGCAATCGTCAGGCCATGTGTGTTTTTTTTGGTTTGATTATTTATATATGCTGATCAGTGATGCATTATGGGTAAATATTGTATTATTCTAATGCTTATTTGGTGGCTGGTAATGATTGTGTTTTCAGTTATTCTAGGGGTTACTGAGCGGAAATAATTGTGGATTCAAATGCAGCTTTGTGGCTATTTCATAGTGTCAATTGTTAATTTTATTATTATTTATTAGCAAAAAATTAAGTTAGAATTGAATAAGAACTTTAACAAAATAACTCTGCTATCCAAAGGTAATATTCAAACAGTAAAACCTGTCTCACAGCAATATGGCAGCAACTACAGGAAATTGTCCCATTTATGTTGTTATGTAACAGCATAGTCTTAGCATATGTGCCTAGATATTAACATACAATTAAATTAAAATTATAACAGAGCCTATGAAAATTTGTCCATCCACAAAGAGCCCATGGAGTATTGTTAATGATCAGCTTAAATTAATCAAACAACAATGCAGAAGAGAAATTAAGTTAAATGAAACTTACTTTGCTCCCAGAACCATGGAGTAACACCATGAAAATTTTTGGTCTCAAATTTCAAAGCTCCCCTGTAAGAAATATTTAAAATAAATCCATTTTAATTTATGAAAAATGCAATATAAAATATTAAAAAAAATATTGTCAGTACATGTTTATGCACATAAACATTATCATGAAAGTAAATATTTCTAATAATTCTACTTTATTTCTTTAGAGTTTTAAGTTTGAATTTTTGTTGTTAGTTTTACTCAATGCTATTGACTGACAATTGTTACTAATGACATTGGAAAATTTAAGGTCCATTTTACTTTACTGCTTTTCACTAAAAATTTGGCAAATGACCACTAAATTTTTATAACAAATATCAAAGCAATGATTTACAAGATAAATAAAGCCAACAAATAGAATATCTATATATGTAAATGAGAAGAGTTTGTTCACTATACACAAGCAAACCCTTTTGTGTACAGCCCTCAAATTTGATATACATTTATTGGATACAGGTTTGAGAAAGATTTGTTTATAATGAGGAAAGTGAGTGCGCTACCTCTTTTTATGTTATATGGAAATATCTTTCATACAAACAATTATCATTTGGAATGGTTCAGGGTGAATTTATAATTTTCTTTTATTATCAAGATATAAGCAAGAAAATATATTTGTGTATTTTGCAAAAGCAATTCCACAGAACAATTTTCCCCCAAAATATAATTTTCTACTTTTTATAGTATTCAGAGAATTTACTAGGAAGAAATTAAATCATTTTTTTTTCTCTTGTATACTACTAAGTACTATTACAAAACTACTGCACATCACCATTGTTGAAAATAAATGTGCTGTGAGGTTATTCTGTGATACATCAGCCTTGTCTGAATGTACTTTTTATTTGTGTGCATGTAATTTTGTTTGGAGATTAAAAAGACATCATAAGCCCACATAATGGAAATAAATAAATTACAAACAAATTATATACAAGATACAACACAATAATAAACAAAAATAATAAACAAAATGATAAAAGGTTTTTGTATACATTTCAGAGAAAATATACATATACAGAGATAAAAAAGTTTATGTTTATCTGTTTAATAGCAACATTTACTATCAGAGCACTGTCCCTGGACATCTGATTAATTGATTTGTCTGTTTCACAGCATATCAACTCCTTAAGGGTCGTTTAATGTCGAAATTTAATTTTCTTGGGAGCTTGGAAGTAATAAAAATATAACATGTTATTCTGCTTTCACAACTGACTAGATGGTAGATACTCAGTTTTTGTGCATATACATGTTTGTGTGGACATATTTACTAGAGGGGGTGATATGTGTTTATATTGTAGTTTTGTTGAAGTTATATTTTCGAATACAGTTTGATTTCTTTAAGAAAGTGGATTAATATCATGAAAGTGTTCTTTCTTGTCGGTTGTTTAGTAGTATTTTAAACAAATTTAGGTGAAGTCACAACAATTTGTTAGTATGCGTGTATTGGTATACAGGTTTGAGAAAGATTTGTTTATCATGAGGAAAGTGAGTGCGCTACCTCTTTTTATGTTATATGGAAATATCTTTCATACAAACAATTATCATTTGGAATGGTTCAGGGTGAATTTATAATTTTCTTTTATTATCAAGATATAAGCAAGAAAATATAGGTATTGTTGATAATTTTTTTTATATAAAAATGTATTGCTGGTATTTTTATACTTTCATAGTGCTTTGTTTGGAGGTTATTTATGAATAGCTGGGATCATAACAGGTGCTACCACTCCAAGTCAGGGTGAACCTGGGAACAACAGCAATTAAGAGGTGGTCCTACACTCCTCAAAATCTCCAATCTCTCCTTGCTGCCAGATGTAGGTTATCATCATACCCAGGATTCTGGACATCTGCTTCATTTGGTGATGAGATGAAGCGAGAGAGAATTTGATTTCTGTTTCAATTTATGACAAAAACACCTGTTCTGGTGCATAAGAGTTTACATATTTATTTAACTATTTCTTTTATAATCTAATTTTTTTTTGTTCTTTACCATTAATTATCATTCTTATCTATATTTTAAAGTAATTTCATTAATTTTTCTCTTATTTTTAATTATTGATTATTTTGGTTTCATACTCCTACATAGTCTAGTACTAAGGGTTATTTAGGGATTTATTTGTTGTTATCACTACAAATTGTAATATAACAAATATTTTTTTTTTTACTTACTGTATGTACTCTACATAAAACTATATATAAAACTACATGTATAGTTAAAACTACATGTATCATGTGACCACTGAATTTTTTGTAAAAAACCTTATTTTTTCATATAGCTTGTGTATAATGCATCCTCAGCTTTTAAGCAATACTAGTAGACCTATCAGTAGTTAAATATTGCAGTACTGGAGATCACTCTGGACATATTTTATAGCAAATAAATGGTCTACATTCTTTTTTCTACAAATAATACGAGTAAATGTAAAGAATATAATAAATATAAATACAGATATACAGAATAGGGAACATAACTGAAACATATATGGTGTACATATCAGGCAAAAGGAGCAATACCTCAAAAGAAAAGCAATACCTCAGCAATGTAAACACATGCGAACAAAGATGAACACAAATTGGAAAAAGGAAAAAAAATATTAATTCTTCATTTATATGAAGGTATTTGTACATTTTAAGTGGCACATATAGTGAATGACATCATGCTGTTCATGTAGCAACAGAAAGAAAGAATCTAAGTGACAGGAGGCAGGCTGAAGAAGCTTATCTGTACCCAAAGGTTAGCCAAATATAACGTGAGAATGTTGGCCTTTCAAGTAGGTTACAGTCAACAAAAATGCATGATTTTAATCAATCCTGAAAAAGATTTACCTGTGTATAGTGCAACTGGTCACCAAAAATGCAAAATTTTTAATTTCTTCCCAAAAATTACCTGTGTATATTTGGACCCATGTTTTGCATAAAACACTGATCATAAAAACTCACACTATACTCAAGTATATACAGCATACATTTCAGTTCTTTCATTTTAGTATTACAAGTTACTTTTCAGGACTATATATATATATATATATATATATATATATATAACCATCAGTTTTATGCTAAATGAGAAGGGTGTACTCAATGAAAATCATAGATGCAACACACTTGATTGAATGCATAGAGAGTAAAAGTGCTAAAATTGACAGCAATGCAGAGTTATTGCATCAAGTTCATGTGAATCTTGCAAAGTGCATTAACCTTTCCATCACAAATGATGGAAATCATATTGAAGATGTTATTTGTTATCCAATTCAATAAAATGTTGTTGAAAATATGAATTTTTACCTATGTATCCAGACTTTAGGGACACCCCGTATATAATGGTTTTGTGACAATGTGTTTGTATAGAAAAATTTGTTTCTGAAAGACAGCAATCCAGACAAAATATTTTTTGTAATATCTACTTTCTTTCATTTTTTTTTTAATTATTAGAATTTTAAAAAAAAATGAATCTTTCAATAGCTTATTAACTTTGAGTAAAACTTTTCAAAACATTCCGTCCCTTTTGCCAAAAGTAACAAAAGAAAGAGATTAAATAAAATTATCAAATTATTATTACAAAACTGTTACAGGAGAGATGTTTAACTAGTCTGGACAAAATTAACAGTTTACAAGTACAGATTACAATCTTATTGAACTGACTGGTTATATAAACTTGTCAATTGTATACATTGTGTCATGCAAACTACTCAATCTAAAAATAAGCTGAAGGGAGATGGAACTCATAATCAAAACAATTTTTTTGAGCACTACATAAATAGATTGGTCCACTCTTAAAAAAAATACGGAACATTTTTTTCAGGTAATAATTTTTGCAGATTAACATTCATTGGATTTTTCTCAAGCCATAACATTTGTCAGAATTCAAAAATACATAGATTTTTATTGACTTAGAAGGAAGCAATGTTCATAATATCAATACAGTTTAAATTGATCCCTGACTTTTTACAAAATTATAGGACTTAGATTTTATTTACATGTCAAGATTGAAACGACTTACATCATTGATATCTACATTTTTGTTTAATTTTTAAACTTTTTTAAAACCATTTTTGGGTGTGGTGTTATCTCTAAAGCACATGCACAAACAATGAAGAAGAATTATTTATCTTAAATGAAAAATATTTTTATTAATTCTTGTAAATTTTTGTTCTTTAATCAAAAATGCATATATTCATTTGTTCTTTATTTTAAAAAGAAATATTTTTGTTTAAAAAAAAAAAAGGAAAAAAAAGTGTTTCCTTACACAGAATAGTCCATATAACTTGGTAAAAAGTCAGGGATTTATTTTATACTGTATCGATATGAACTAATGAACAGGACTCCCCCCTCCTAAATTTTTTTAGATCGATACGAGTTGATTGACCAATGTCATGTCTTGTGGAAAGTCTAAGGAATGCTAATATACAAAACAAAAAAAAATTATTTCCAAAATATTCCCCCAACCTTTTTTTTGTTTTTTTTTTTTTTACACATGGTCCTGTCTACTTAACTTAAGTAGTGACATTTCAGTCAAATAAAGAAAATTAAACAGTTATATATTTTTAATTATCTCAGTTAATCAGATGATCATTATACACACAAAAGGCTGAAAGATGTTTTTTTTAAGGACAGAATGGCTAAAAAAACAATTGTACACAAAAAACATGGCTAGATTTTTTATGAAGTACTGTATGCTTTTTTGATGATAAGTGTAACTTAGTTTGTCAAAAAAGTCATAATCATAGTTCAGATAGTTGCCTATATTTATTAGTCACTGACTAAAATTACAGTAAGTTAAGTAGTAATCGTCGTGATTCTATCAAAAAAGCTCCCTTCCTCATTTTTGTGGGTGGATGAGGAGGAAGCATTATTAAATTTAATTTACCGCTCCAAACAATTTCTGCATAACAAACACTGAATTATTTCCCTTGCATATTTTTTCACATATCCCGAGCCCCCTTCTTGAGATTTGAAAAGTTATTCATCTGAAAGATAAGAAAATATAAGGGAAGTAATTCAGTGATTGTTATCTACAAATTATTTGAAGCGGTAAATTTAATAATGCCCATTTTTAGACTAAACAGTGTAATCGGAAAATCACGCATTATGATTTTAAAATATTACACACTTTTTAGACGTACGTTTTTAGAGTTTGAGATGGAAAAGTAATTGATTTAATAAATAATTCATCTAGGATGGTAAAGTGTTTGATAAAGTTTCATTTAAAAAAGTTATTCACATTGTGTAAAAAAAGTAGTGCGTAACAAACTAATGTACAGCACTGTCTGTACACGATAAATAAATAAAAAAAAAGTTTAAAAAATATAATTTTAAATCAGAGTTTCAGTCGCGTTGTTACGTACTTCTGATGTTCCAGACCAAAATTAAAAAATCATAACCGGTTGTTACCATTGCAAAGATAATGGAAAATCAAAATACTTATTTTTCATTACGAACGTTTTAATTTTCAATGAAATTTAGTAGAATTACCATAGAATTACCATCTGAAAGTGTGAAACAAACTGAAACACTATCTACTTTACAGAGTGTGTTGTAAAAACTAACAATGAATTGAATAATGTTTCCATATTTGCGTTGTGAATAAACTGTTTTTATTTTTGTTGTTGTTTTTTTACCTAAAAATATCTATTGAACAGGAAGACTATCTTTTTTGGTTGTTGGTAAGGGTAGGAGGATGTTTATTTCACATTTTTCTTTCTTTAATTTTTCTCCACGAACTTGCAAAAGCAAGATAAAAATATTAATAAATGAATTCTATACTGAGTAAGAAGTTATTAGAAAGTTTTATTGAGGAGGGCGTCTGTTTCACAAACACACACAAGTGTTGTACTTTTTAATTTTTTTGGAGGGGGGAGGCATCATTTTTTTTTATAATTAAATAAAGAAAAAATCATGAAGATGTTATTTCAGTCAAAAAAAAAAAAAAAAATAATAATAATTTCTGTTGGCATAATTTAAAACACGTTATTTTTTTTCAGACTGAACAGAAAAAAAATCAATTCAATTTATTTTTTTTAAATTACTTGTAATTTTTCTGTGCGATTTTGAAATTCATCACGTTAGTGTTAGTTAGTTTGTATGAGATTTGTTTATTAAATAATGACATGTTCGAAAAATCCAAAAATGCAATAATTTCAACGCCATTTTCGAATGTGGCATTTTTTTAAAAGATTTTTTTTATTATTTTAGCAACTGTTAGATTATTTTTCGTAGATATTCAAAAAAGGACATAATTCTGAGTTACTGTCTTTGGTTACTTTTTATCAGAAGAGTAATTTGATATAATAATTCAATAACTCTTAAATTCAGAATAATTTATAATTCACACACATTGGGTACAATTTTAAAATGACATCAAACAGGTACGAAAATAAAAAAAATAAAAAAAGTAATTTATTAAAGTCAAAAGTATCATTAACTAAAAAAATAAATAAAATTACTTCTACTTTAATCTAATGTAGCATAAACAATTAATTAAATTATTCATTCTACAAGGTTAAAGAAATTATTTTTAAACAAATTATACCAATATCTTGATTATTGCACTGTTGGTATTCCGTATTTCTTTCATTTTATTTTTAATTTTAATTTTTCGCTCGCTTTAAAGTCAGGAGGTGTGATTAGATTTTTAATTTTGACCTGTCCCCACAGGGTACCGTGTGTAAATAAACTTTATTTTCATTAAGTGTTAAGTAAACATTGCATTTACAAAATATAGTTAATTAATTGAATTCTTAAATTTACTAGGTAAGACGAGTTGTGACACAAGGTCTTTTTTTAAGGTGGGTACCCGAGTACGTACAAAAATTGTCCGCAGGCCCCGCAACCTTCGGTTGCGCTGGGCTCGGTGCGAGCACCGATCCCTCTCTCTGGTGCAATGAGAGGGCACGGCCTCGGACAGCTGTTCCCCAAGGCTAATTTTTCCCCAGTTGCGGCTCTGTCCTCTGATGGGGTCGCCCCTGAGTGCACTCTGCCCAAAGACAGTGTCGGAGTTCACTAGGGCATGCTCTCCCTACACTATAAATACTGGACGATTTTTTGCCTCGCTCTCTTCTTACTTTGCATTTCAGCGGACACATTTACAAAATGTGATCTCTCGCAGAGATCTGCGTTTTGCCCACTTGTGGGAAAACGCCATAAAACACACACATGTACGTACGAACATTCACCAAAATACAAACTCTTTACGTTCACACACAAACACAAATGGTAATGTCCATGTCCATTGTAAATTTTGTTTAATACATATACTTGTTTGTATCTATATATCGGTCTTGTTGATTTTCTTTACACTTCTTTATGGTGGATTCAATCTCTGAGTCCGCCATGTTCTTGTATTTGGACCTTCTTCTCTAGCAGGAATAAACACACGTGTTCCTAATTTAACAACGCGTAAACCCACGGCCCGCTACAACAGAGACGCAACTGATAAATAATGTGTTACAAAAAAACCCTCAAAAGAGGGATTTACACACTTAAATTTACTAAATGACTTCGAAACATATCTCTAGGACAAATATTGGATATTTTTTAAAGAGCTTTTTAAATTTGTTCTTTACATTTTTCGTCTATTATAGTGGTTCAATAACTCAATGACCAATATTTTAAAAATTCATACACCAAAATTAATTTTCCCTTAATTCGGACTAGCATTCAAAACCCATTTTTTTAAGTTCAAAAGAAGGGAAGACGTTTAAATTATTTATGCGATTTTCGGTTGTTTTTTTACGCATTTCTAAACCAAGAACGTAAAATCAAATTTACTTTTGTACAGTTCGATTAACGAATTTGATGGGCATCAACAAAAGAGAAATTAAAACACTTTTTTAAAAAATGTCTAAAAAATACAATATTTGTTCCAAACTTTTTAGTAATTAGTAAGTCTCTTCAGCTTAAGGACTAATTCGATTTTTTTTTATAATAGAAAAGTTACTTTTTCTATGCCAAAAAAAAAAAAAAAACTTTTCCCCAGTAGGGTAACATTGTCAACACCTTCAAACCTCAAACAATTTATTGTAATCTTACAACCCTTACCACGAATTTTTCTAAGTAGGAGCGTACTTACAAAAATTCGTGCCATAAATAAAAAAAAAAAGTATGGAAGCCCATCAATAAGAAAACTTTTGGAAATATTTTTCAGGTCAGTTACTCCTCCTTAATCAAATTATTTCTGTAGTGTATACTGTTGTTTTTAACATTTATAAAGGACATCAAAGACTTTATTATACAGGCAAAATTACCATCAACTTGAGTAGATTATTGAAAGTTTTTACAACTTTCAATAATCTTCGGTGGCTCTAAAATGGGTTTTTCTATGTGTTCACACAATAATGATAGCAGTAACAACACCTTCAGGAATTTAGCTTTATAAAAAATTAAAAATGTAAAAATTAGAGAAACATCTAATTCATGACTACAGATTTAGCCGCAAGTTAAATAACGCGGGGAGAGTTAAATTGGCCCGAAAAAATTACTTCCACAAAAAAAGTACAAAACTTTAAAAATTAAATAAAGTTTCAATATAATTTCATTCATTTACTATTTTTAAAAATGAATGCTGAAAATCCGATAATCCACTGACGTCTTATTTTTTTATTTTTTTTTTGTGGGGGGGAAGGAGGTTATCGCTTTATTTTTTTTATTTTTTTCCACATGTCGAAAGTGTGCATGGTTTTACCTCCTAGTTTTAATTCAATACTGACATACTTGTATTTGATGGGATTTTACAATAGAAGGGCACTTCTACATAGATGATCTGTGCGATAATGTGTACTGTGCGCTCTGTGAAAAGTGCTACATACGCACACAAAATATAACCATGAACTGCTTAGCTTATCTGTTCATTTCCAAGCAACAGCAGAATTGGGAAAAGTACGAAAGACGAGGAAAGAAGGCGTGGAAGAGAAAAGATAGAAAGGTTGATAAACTAAAAAAAAATATAGTTCACTTAAAAGTTAAAACTAAAAGCTAGAGAATGTAAAAAAAAAAAAAAAACGCAAGAAAAAGGAAGATTGAATGAATGCAGATGAAAAAGATAAATCAGAAGCTTGTTTTCATGAGTATTTTTTTTTATTTTTACTCATTTTTTCCCGATGATCATTTAAAGATGAAAGTCATATTTTTGTTTTGGAGTATGACTCGCACCTTATGTAGGAAAGGTACATAGGTACTAAACACTACACTAATTAATGGTAAAAAAAAAAAAAATTAAATTTCGCAGATACATTCAACACAATTTCAAAATTTCTTCGTAATCTTTGAAAAATCCTCTAAAAACGCAATATTGATCACTACCAAACACTCACTGTGAATATGATATTTCGAGTCTGAGTAAATGTTTTTAATTTTTTATCAGGTCATCCCATAAGTTCTGTCTGAATTTTAACTTTTTGTTAAAATGAACGAAATTTAAAGAAAGAGTATTTTATAATGTCTAATGGAGCTGAACATTATTCTTATGTTTAGAGATGCATTTTTAAACTGATCAAATTTTATCTCGGAGAACAATACAATTAAATTTTGTTTGAAAACCCTGCTAACATGGAAGTACCAAAGAATCATTTGAGGCACATAATGCTTTATGAGTTCAAGAAAGGAAACTCAGCAGCCGAAGCGGCTAGAAACATTCACTCAGTTTATGGAGAGGAATGTGTGAATGAAAGAACTTGCAGAAGATGGTTTGCAAAATTCAGAGGTGGAGATTTCAGTTCACCCTTGAACATGAAAATCGAACCGGACGTCCAGTTGAGTTTGATGAAAAAGCTTCTTGAAGCAGCCCTTGACGAAAATCCTGCTTTATCAGTTGAGGAATTGGCAGTGGTTCTCAGTTCAAACCATACAACTGTTCATCGTCATCTTCAACAACTTGGAAATGTTCCTAAACTTGGAAAATGGGTGCCTCATGAATTGTCTGAAAACAACCTCAAATTCCGAGTTGACATCTGCTCTTCTCTCCATTCTCGTCAACTTGTTTCACCTTTTTTGGATAGACTTGTGACTGGCAACGAAAAATGGATCTTTTATCGAAATGTTAAGCGTCGTAGACAGTGGCTTGGTAAAGGTGAAGGACCCCAGCCACAGCCGAGAAGGGAACTTCATGGGCAAAAAAAGGTTCTTCTTTCAATCTGGTGGGATCGCCAAGGAATAATCCACTTTGAATTCTTACCACCTAATACAACAATTAATGCTCAAATATACTGTCAGCAATTAGAGCATTTGAACCAAGCTTTGAGGAAAAAAAGACCTACTCTAGTGAATCGAAAAGAGGTAATGTTTCATCAGGACAATGCGCGACCCCACACAGCGAGAATCACGTCAAAAGATCGAAGAACTTGGTTGGGAGAAAAATTCCTCATCCACCTTATTCTCCCGATCTTGCTCCTTCAGACTACCATTTGTTTCGTAGCTTACAGAATCATTTGGAAGAAACAGCTTTTGTAACTCACTGACATTTGTGAGTTCTTCGAATCAAAGCCAAAAGAATTTTACAATAATGGAATTAAAAGCTTGTTAATAGATGGAAGGAAGTCATAGATAATCAGGGCAAATACATTGTTGATTGAATCTATAATTAAATGTAACATTTGGTCACTTGTTTTCTTTATTCAAAATTCGGACAGAACTTATGGGATGACCTGATATTTACAGAAAAATTATTCTGTAGTGATTTATTATTGAATAAATCACAAATGCAGGAAAACTTTTTCTTATGAAACTAGTGAAATAAAAAGATCTTTTAATTTAAACCAGTAATTTTGTCAAGAGTATTGAATAGAATCATAAAAAAACTTATCCGAATCGAATTCCTAAACCGGACTTGACTAGACTTGAATAATAAAAAAAAAAAAAAAAGATAAAAAAACGATTTTTTTGTTAAAAGGAAAAGGCAAAGAACATTTCAAGACGTTAAAAAAATAAAAAAATTACCCCTCTCCCAGAAATAACCTTTGCTTAAAATGTAGTAAATGAGAAATTTACCTCATTTTTTCCGTTGGTAATTCAATTCCTTTTCTGAGCGGGAGTAAAAACTAAGCGACGAATCGTGTTTTGTCGGTTCAGCCATTGAACACGTTCCGGCGTCATTGTTGTTGACTCGCGTTGTGAAGGTTACAGTCGGTGCTCAACATATACAGTTCCTAGAAAATAAACACCCGGAGCCTTATTATTCAATACGTTTTCGAACGTCTTTAAAAAATAATTGAAAAAATAATTCCTCTTTTTATCCTAACTAGAAAGTCGGATCACCCCCACTAAATACTATGCACCCGTGGAAAAACCCCCTCCCTCTCTCTCTCTCTCTCTCTCTCTCTATATATATATATATATATATATATATATATATATATTATATATATATATATAGTTGGATTGATGTGAGTTTGTGACCCTGAGTTTCACGTTCTCTGCGATCGTCAGACAAACTGATTAATTTTTTAAATTTTGGATTTATTCATGGTTGCATATATCGGTGCTTTATGGTAGTGGGAGGAAAACTTATTATCAGAACGCCACTCATACGTACGCAGACATACATACACGCACGTTCACACATTGCAGCTCACGCAAACATAAACATATGAATAGTGTGGAACTTGGTATATATGCGCATCCATGTGTTGTTGCGTGCATACGTATGCAATTAGTTTCTGTATTCAATGTTGAATTGTGTAGCGAACTTCTTTCTAAATCACAGTATCCACTCACACGCTGTTTGTCTATTTTGTTCGTGGGATAATATTTTCCTGCACACACATATATACGCATGCAGTATCAGTAAAAACATATTAGAAACAAAATACCAAACTAAGGGAAAAATTAGAACTTAACCAATGGAAAAATACCAAAGTTGTCACCGACTGGTTTACAACAATAAAAAAAACAAAAACAAAGCTACTTTCATGCAGTTTGACATAATGAATTTCTACCCATCCATTACGGAAAACATATTGAATGGCGCTATACAACTAGCACAACAACATGTAAAAATTACAGACGGTGATATTAAAATAATTAAGCACTGTCGTAAATCTTTGTTGTTCCACAATAATGAACCATGGGTAAAAAAACAAACAAAATTACAACCTATTTGATGTACAATGGGTAGCTATGATGGAGTAGTAATCTGTGCATTAGTAGGTATATTCATCCTCTCATATCTAGCCAGGATTCTAGAGAAAAAAAACACGGGCCTATATAGAGATGACGGACTTATCCTGATAAGAGAACCAAATGGCCCCAAATTAGACAGAGTTAGGAAAAAATTGTAAATGCCCTAAAAACAATTGGATTTAAAATAGAAATAAATGCGGGTACAAGAACAGTAAACTTCTTAGACGTCACTCTCAATCTGAACAAAAATACATACAAACCACACAAAAAAGATAATGACACCCCAACTTACGTACACACATACTCCAACCATCCACCTTCAATCATCAAGCAAATACCCATATCAATCAGCCGCAGGCTATCTGAAAACTCATCAAACATAGACATTTTCAAGAAAATGCCATATGACGACGCACTAAAAAAGTGGATGCACACAACAAATACAATACACACCTCCACAATGGAAACACAAAAACAGAAAAAAAAATATTATCTGGTTTAACCCACTATACAACAAAACCATCAAAACAAACATAGGAAGGACATTCCTAAACTTAATAGACAAGCACTTACCTGCAACAAATCGCTTGGCAAAAATATTCAACAAAAATAACGTAAAAATTAGTTACAGCTGCACAAAACAATATAACGCAAATAATAAAATGCCAGAACAAAAAAGTAACAACCTGCAATAACGCAATCAAGGAACCTCAGTGCAACTGCATAAATAAAACATGTCCACTCCAAGAGAACTACCAACAAACAAATATAATATATAAAGCCAGGGTAAGTGCAAACAAAAGCACAATGTACTACATCGATGCCATTGAAGGACCATTCAAGAAAAGAAAACACAACCACGACCTCTCATTCTCCGACAGAAAATACTTAAACAGCACTACACTACACTATCCAGTTACATATGGCAACTAAAAGACAGAAATATTACACCAAGAATAATCTGGGAAATATTGAAAAACGCACCTGCCTACAACGACATAGAAAGAAATGCCTACTTTGCCTACACGAAAAGGTAGCAATAATTTCCCACACCCAACAAAAGAAATTGCTAAACATAAGATCAGAAATAATTTCTAAATGCAGACATGAAAACAAATACCTATTATCACAATTTATACCAAACCGATAAAAAAATACCAACAAATATGCTACATAAACCACCACTGATCCTATGAACACGAAAAGAGAAACCACTGACACCATAACACCATCAATTATTTTCTAATTCAAACTACCATCATAATAATTATTATTATTGTTTTTACCATTCCACCACCATTACTACAATCACTTCTACGATTTTACCATAACTATTTGTTGCTATAATTGTTATCATTATCACCCACTCCTCCCACCATTACTACCGCACCAAAATTACTATTGCCGCATTAGTCCACAATTACTAGCGCACCACAATTACCATTACCGATTTGGCCACAATTATACTTCCTTCACGCCACCAAGCAAAATTAATACTACCGCATGAATACCAATAAATATTATAAATTAGAGTTTCTACCATTTACATAAGCGCAATCGCCAAAAACAAGCAACTAACCGGCTTTAAGATAATAACAAAACAGCATTAAAAAATCAAAAATAATAACAATTTTACCTACCATAGTCTAACATAGTCCCCATCTTAATGATTAAAAAAAAAACAGACGGATAGAAGGTGTGTGAACGCGCGTGCATAAGTATATATGTGTATGCAAGAAAACATCCTGCGATATACGCAACCCTAAATAAAAATCCCAAATTTCAAAAATGAATCAGTTTGTCTGACAATCGCAGAGAGGGTGAAAACTCAGGGTCACAAAAAATATGTTAGCTTTATCACTAATTTTGAGCGCTTTCGAATAAGTACCACGCATATATGACATATAAATAATATATATAAAAATTGCATATATATATATATATAATAGATAAGTAAACAAGGACAAACGAAAGATTACCAATATAATCTGTGCAATAAACATTTATTAAATATTAATTATTGACCATACGACAGAAATGAAGCATAGACAGAAAGGTTTTTAAGTTCTGAATTTTTTAACATGCCTGTGTCCTTCATCAACGGACCGAAGAATAAACAGAGAAATGAGAATTTCTCACCGACAGATGTTTTTGTAGATGCGGTATTTTCCAGTGGAAATCGTATTGTTAGCAAAAAAAAAAACGATCTCTGTCTCTGTCTCTGTCTATCTGTCTTTCTCTCTCTCTCTCTCTATATATATATATATATATATATATATATATATAATGAAACTATAAATTCCATGTTTCTTCAGGGTATGCCAATCATGGTTCTCT
This sequence comes from Acanthosepion pharaonis, assembly GCA_903632075.3. Taxonomy (NCBI): domain Eukaryota; kingdom Metazoa; phylum Mollusca; class Cephalopoda; order Sepiida; family Sepiidae; genus Acanthosepion; species Acanthosepion pharaonis. Next base: position 1,708,284 of record CAHIKZ030001979.1, read on the forward strand.
ACAGCTTCTTGTCATTTGTTGCTCTAACATGATCTATGATTACTCTTTATCAAAATTGTCAAGCATTTTACTTGCTCTTTTCGTATGCATCTCTTCCCTTTGATGTGCCCTATGAATGTTAAATTTGCTGAGCCATCTTTTCTTATCATGTCCACAAAATTTAAGCTGTCTCTTTCTGATTGTTAGCAGTAACTTTTTTTGTAGTTCCGCTTCTCCTTAAAAACTCCTCACTTATTATATGCCATGTCCATGTTATTCTCAGCATACATTGTTAAAATCACATTTAAATCTTTTTCGGGTAGGTTTAACTTTTGGACCCACAAAAATTGGTGTGATGTTTTTTCTCTTGACACTACCCTTACTGTGTACTTCTTCAACTCTCTTGGCAATGTTTATTGCTTTAAAAACTATTAAAAATATGTTTACAATTTTGATGGTGCTACTATAGTATGGTATCTACCATCCATTTTCTACTATAGTATGATATCTACTATTCATTTTTTTTTACTATGGTATGATATTTACCAACTGTTGGAAGTATGAAATATGTTAAAAACCCCAACCCTAACCTCAAACCTAACCCTAACTCTTTAAAAGGACATCGCTCCATCTTCAATTGAGATTATTTTATCTGATATTAGCATTTTTATTTTGTAATGGAATTACATAAATACCTCCTTTATGAATACAAATTAGATAAATACCCCATAATAATAAATACCCCAGGTTAAAATAACATTCAATGTAGTTTGAGGAATGAATTGCTGTAGGCCGTAAGTAAGTTGTTTGGTAGAGTGCATTTTCATTTACATTAGGTCGCAAATACCTCGGTAGATATCATACTAGTAGCGGCATTTTAATAACAACAAAAATGTTATACACTGGTAGTTTTTGATACGCAAAGCGATTATCTTCATTTAGTCAATATGAATTCACGTGGGTCATGTGTAGTTGCTTAGTGACATCACTTCACAGAGTTACAAAAGTGGCTAGTCAGTCAGTCAGTCAGTCAGTCAGTTTCCATGTATCAAACCAAGCATTTATCTTGTCCAGGTTTCTGACCAGTTCAAACAGCTGACACAGGGTGTCACTTACACTCCCATGCACTATTTCCTATGGAAATATATCTTCATCAGATATAGAAATTATCTCCGGCTTGCAGTCCTCATGTTGGGTAAAACTTCTTTATAAAGTGGTAAATAATAAATATTACTTCACATATTTTTTATAAACTTCTAAAAATAAATATAAATATAAAATTAATCTTGTAAATAAACAATCTAACAACTATATAGTGTGTAAGATTTTTGTTGTTATTAAGATTCTAAAAATAGATTTTTAAAAGGTAATTAACATTGCCAAAGTAATCGAAGAAGTATACAGTAATAGTGGGGACAAGAGAAAAAAATGTCCTTTTGACATACCATTTTTTGCGTGTCTGTAGTTTAAACTTTGTTTTATTTGTAATGAAATTGTCCAGTTTTCATTGCCATGTTTGTAGATATAACAATCCAGCACTTTTTTGTTGTCTAATTTTATTTTTGAACAATCTAACAACTATATAGTGTGCTGCAGCCAAAAAGTACGGAATCGGTTACTTACTCATTTTCTAAAAAGTTATCTTTTGATATTTTTATTCATTTTTCTGTTGTCTATCACTACACTGCTCAGATCATTGAATTTTCACACTTATTTGATTTTGACATCCCCAATGTGCAACTCACATATTGAACTGTCTCTTTTGCTCACAGCCATGCATTTCATCTTCTTATAATTAATGACTAGTCCTTCTTGATTTCATCAATACCTTGTATAATAGTTCTTTCAGTTTTCCTTCTGAATCTTTCATCACCGTATATTCCATCGCAATTAGATCTCTTTCTAATTCATTCTGCATTCTCGTCGCATGTGAACACAACGAAGGCAGAGGATGAAATAACAAAAGTTGTTTTCTGCACATTAGGCTCCACGTATCATATCCAGTCAACGAAGCGAGGTCCAGCAGTGGCCAGTCGCGATCATTCCCACCAGAAAAAGAGTTGTCCCTAGGGACTACCAGACCCGCTTAAAAGCAGGTCTTTGAGAACAATTAGAGAACTGGCACGTAAAGCGCTGCTGCTGTTTCTACCACCATAACCATCACCGCTACTCTCACCGTCTGTTACTGCTCCAAGGCGGTTTGCTTCTTCCTCTTTTTTCCTTCAAGCTTCGTGCCGAATCCCACCTCGCGTGGAGGTGAGGTAAATTTCTCTTTCTTCTCTATTCTTGCTGCAAAATGTAGTCCCAGAGAATTATCGTCTTGACTTTGCGGTCAGACGTTAATGAACATCACCAAAATACACGTACGTACAAACATTCACTATGAACATTCACCAAAATACGAACGTTCACACACACACACACATATATTCACACACAAACACAATGTTAACTGTCTATGTGCTTTGTAAATGTTTTGTTTAATACATATATTTGTTTATATACATCGGTCTTGTTTGTTTGTCCTTTCTTCACATCAGTTTGGCTTCCTAAACAAAATTAAATAAATGTGATGGAAGTCCGCCACACTGTGTAGATTTCCAAAGCACCTGTTCTTTTTTTTAGATACACATTTTAAAACTGAAATTAAAAACTATTTTAATCATTTTATCTTACTTAAGTGTATTATTCGCCAGATAAAACCATAAAGTAGATATCTGTAAAAATAAAATGAATTAATTTTCCTTGTTTAGAAGAATTTTATAGGCCAAGCAGTAACAAACACCCACCGAACACTAGTGGCTATAAAAAGAATAATTTTTACTTTGGGTTTAAAAAAATGACTTGCAGTTTTAAAAATATACACATTTTAAAACTAAGATTAAAACTTTTTTTTTAATATCTAATTTTAGGTTTATTCGCTAGATAGAAACAATTTTATTTGCAGAAAAAAGAGACTCGCATATTTGGAAATATACTATTGGGCTCGTCTATTAGCACACTCTTACCTTCTTCGAGTAATGCATTATTCCAACTTTCATTCGTAAATCTAGCCCTCTGATTGGTTCATTTCTACCAATCAGGTCGCCCGCACGTGCACTTCGAAGTTTTCGCGCAAAATCGTTCTGGAGCCACCCACGTGATCATGACCTCTTAAAAAGAACCCAAAGCACGTGTGACACGGAGATGCAGACCTGGGCAGATCAGCAGAAGACCATTTTTCGTCCGCTCACTCAAGCTTAAAAATGTGACGACTACTATTCACGTCTCGCATATCTTCTACGAACTTCTTCGTCATTCAAGAATCTCAAACTATACATTCTCTTTGATCATCAGTCAATAATAAATCAGTCAGTCCAGCAAACACAGAGAAACGCTAATCTAATTCACATCACTTGCAATTATAATTTTCCCGCGCAAACGAAACCATAACTGACTCACTCACTAACTCGACTCGAAGATTACTCTGTGAATACAAAGAACTTCTACTCACAAGACTTTACTTATCCAAAGTGAATTATTAACACTCACTACAAATTAAGTAAATACAGTGTAACCCGGATATAAGAGACCCGCATATAAGAGAAACCCGGATATAAGAAAGATTTTCTCTGGTCCCAAATTAGAGCCTGTGTTAATGTATATAAATTAGACCCGGATATAAGAGAAACCCGGATATAAGAGAAACCCGGATATAAGAGAGATTTTCTCTGGTCCCGTCCTCCCCGATATAAGAGAGTTCGTTTTGAGTGACAGTATGATGTCGTAAATCGGTCAAACAGAGGTCAGTTAGAGAGAGAGTGAAGTTCAATGACTTAATCTTAACTAGTCTAGAGACACGGTGTGTCCAATCTGTGTCTGTAGGAGACACCCTCTACCTCATGATTTTGCTTTGTGTGTCTAAGGGTAGCGCCGCCCGCTTTTTTGCCGACTTTGCTTGTCGTTGCATTTACTGGACAGCACTTTCACTTTACCCACTGTTTTGTTGAGTCAGAAGTTTGTCTGTTTGTTAATTTTGCCACTGAAAACCGTTTGCTATCGATCATTGCGATTAGTGATGTCGGCGTCTCAACAAAAAACTCTGAGCATTTCTGAACAGTTGAAGCTCATCGACGATGTCAAAGTGAAGAAACTCAAACTGGCCGCTGCAGCCAAAAAGTACGGAATCGGTTATTCAACAGCAGCAAAAATTCTCAAGAAAGAAGACGATCTCAGATCTTGCATGCAAATGAACGGAAACACTAATCGCAAACGAAAGCGACAATCCGTGCACAAGGACGTTAACGAAGCGCTTACACAATGGTTTACGCAAGCACGTCACCGATCACGTCATCAGGCAGAAAGCATCACAACTGGCCGTAAATCTTGAAGTTGATTTTGAACCGAACAATGGCTGGCTCATGCGCTGGAAGCAGGCCAATAACATTTCGTTCAAAAAACTTCACGGCGAATCAACGTCAGCAGATCACGGTTCTGCCAACGAATGGGTGACAAACGTTTTGCCGCAACTTTTTCGTGGATATGATCCAAAAGATGTTTGGAACTGTGATGAAACGGGAATTTTCTACAAAGCCATGCCGTCTGGATCTTTGCGATTTGCCGGCGAGGAACAGTCAAATGGGACAAAAGTTCCCAAAGACAGACTCACGATGCTTCAGTTCACAAACATGGACGACAGTGAAAAGCAAGCTGTAGTTGTTGGTAAGTCGGCAAAACCACGCTGCTTTAAAAATGTCAAAACTCTGCCGTTTTCTTACTTCGCTAATCGTAAAGCCTGGATGACTAGTCAGCTGTTTACTGACGTTATGAAAATGTTTGATCGAAAAATGATTGCTCAAAATCGAAAGATTATTCTGTTTTTGGACAATGAAACTTACTGCCGGGTACAAATCTGTCAAATATCAAATTGTCGTTCATGCCACCAAACACCACCAGTCTCATTCAACCTTTGGATCAAGGCATCATTCGTTCATTCAAAGCGTATTATCGTCGGGAACTTGTTCGAATGCAAATCGCAGCGATCAATGCTACACCGCCAGTGCCGCTGTCCGAGGTGGCCAAGCAGATAACTGTTTTGAAGGCCATGCACATGATGAAGCGAGCACTTTTCATGGTCAAACCGTCAACAATTCAAAACTTTTAAAAAGGCCGGCTTTGTCATTGAATCACAGGCTGAAGTGGAAGAAATACTCGACGAAAATGATCAAGTTTCTCCACCATCGGGCATGGAGCAAACAGATTTTGACGAATTTATCAGCTTCGACGACCGTACACAATGTTATGGAGAACTGACTGACACGGACATCACACATGTTATAAAATCGGATGATCAAGATTTTGACGATGATGATGATGCTGAAAGTGTAAGTTCTGAAGTTTCTGAAAGTGACAAACCAGTGCCAAATTCTCTAGCTGCATTGAATGCGCTTGAAACTCTGACAGCCTACTTTGAAGCAAAAAGCAGTGATCCTGATGGCGCATTGAAAATGATTTACGGACTGTATGAAAGTGTTCATGATGTTAACAAAGAGATTTCTGTACAATAAAAAATGACTGACTTTTTTAAGAAAAAGTAATTTTTGATTGAATTATTTTGAAAACTGATTGTAAATGTATTTTTGTCTGTGTTTTTTATGTCTATAACTGTTAAATAAACTAGTGTTCTGTACGTAAAAAGCGTTATATGAAGTGTTCCCATACTTATCTAAACAAAATAGACCAAACCTATATATAAGAGAAACCCGGATATAAGAGACTTCTTCTCCGGTCCCGACAACTCTCTTATATCCGGGTTACACTGTACTATTATCGAACATACTTAGTTTAAAGGTAGACTACTTCTGAATGACTCAATTCTAAAAAAAAACAAAACATAATAACGATATTCTAAACACTGATTACAATTTTCTTAAAGACTGTAATACAAATATACGTAACAAAACACAAAAAGGACATACAAAAAACTTCAGTTACTACGAACATAGCAACACAATAACATCTTGTAAAATATTTTGTATATAATATTTTTATTTGTATATAAATGCATTTGTTTGTTTGAATTGCATGCATGTTTTGCCTTTTTTATATCAAGAATTATTTATTGTTGTGGATGCAAGAGAAGATCACGCAACCTGACATAAAAATTCCTTCTGATTTATTATTTTATAGCAAAATTCTTAGTTCATTCTGCGCATCCCCAACAATACACATCTTAAAAGTAAAATTAAGAACTATTTTATTCTTAATATCTAATTTAGGTGCATAACTTAGATAAAAAAAAACAAATTTATTTATAAAAAAAAATCTTCATTCATTTTTCTTGATTACAACAACTTTATTTCATGATTGGCGTAATGACTTAAAACCCTTAAAAAAAATCCGACTTCATAAAATTTAACATTAAGACGAAAATGGCAACTATTTTTTTTTATTTTTACTTGCTATTTTGTTGTTTAATTTTACCGCAAAAGTTTTTTTTTTTTTAAACTGAAACAAATAGATTTCACTTTCAGACATCATGTCGTATTTCCGTTTTTTCTTCTTCATTTCTTTTGTAAACAAATAGATTTCACATTTATTTCCTAAAACTAGTCAATTAAATATTTTTAATTTTAACATATTTTTGTTCAAACTTTCTCTCTTACAATGGTATAAATGTTGATAAAATTTAATTTTATTAACATCTAAAAGTCTCTTTCAATAGGGTTTCTTTGGATATGGTCACTCAGTAGTGATATAAAAATGGATCCGAAATCGTTCGGTTTCGTAAAAAATTACGATGCGGTTTCACGGTGTGAAGATGAAACCGAAAAAAGTCAGTTTTTCGGATAAACCGCACATCTGTAACATCTCATAAAAGGAGAAACAGCAAGATGTGGAAACAATAAAATCAGTATTATTTATTATCTGTTTGTTATGTGGTGTTGGAGATATGAGAGACAGTAATACTGAATAAAATTGTGAGTTTGGGCTTAAAGGTAGATCAAATATAGATCAGAATCTGACAAAAGAATAAGCAATGTATATTGTCTTTCTCATATGTTGCTTTTTTTTATAAATGCATGTAATGAGTGTCCAGATAATTTAGTTAGAAAATACAAGAAGTGTGTGGGGTTTTCTTATATCATTTTTTGGGGGGTGCTAAAAGATTAATGTTACTATTATGGCCTGAAAAAGAAAAAGGAGATGAAATTTTTGTTGACGCGGGTGTTAACGACCTTTCCATGTGAACTGCTTATCCTATAGTGAGAATGTCACGTGTTTGTGTGTGTGTAAAGGAGAAAAGTGGAGTCGATTCTCATTGGTTTAGAATGAATGAATTAATGATAATTATAATTATTATAATTATTTTATTATAATTATTTTTGACACTATAATTAATTTGTATTTGTTTTTTATGGACTCGACAAAGTGACAGTGTTATCATTTTTTATTTATGTATTTCTTTATGGATACATGTCCATTTACTTTTTCTTGTAAAATGCACTCTACTTCTGAGAAAGGAAAAGTAATTCCAAAAATGTATTTACTCGGTATTTAACAAAGAATGCACAGATAATTGTTTTATGTATTCATCAAACTGAAAACACGTTGAAAGAGAAAATATTCTGAGGGGGATGTGAAGAAACTTTGAAATATAAATAAACATTGACTACCCTTTTTTCTCTTATTCAAATATTTGTGTTTTCCTGAGAAATAAGATATTAAGGACAGAGTATTCTCCCTTGCATTTCGTTTTTCACTTTCTTTATTTGGATCCGGATTTTAGATTATAATTGTCCTGGTGAGATGGCGGCACTTGTCTCGACCACTTTAATTTTTAGGAGCAGTTTAAGAGCTCTCTCAGGTAAGTTATTTAGGTTAATTAAACCTCGATTTTATATAGTCAAAAGAAAATGGCCCACTGTTCTAGTGAATTTAAATTTACTTTAACTTTTGTCAAAAACGTGATACAAGTCTACCTCATAATGGCCAAAGTGAAATTAAAAAGCGTGTTTTAAAAAGTTTATGTATGTTTAAAAATAAATAATCTTTATTTAACGTTACATAACCAAATAGATTAAGTGAGAAAATTTCTTTAATTTTCATTATTATTTTTTTGTTTTAGTTACTGTCGTCACTTCAAAAAAAAAAACTTGTTTGTTGGAAATAAATCTGATTTATCCGTAATTTTTTTTAATATTTAAGGATGGATTTTGTTTTGTAATAATGCCGTTTTTTAAGTGTTTGACAACTTTAAATGCTTTTTTTATCTTCATTTAAAAAAGGGGCAGAGTTTACATTTTTTTTTTTTTTTTTGGCGATTATGTAACCCAACAGTTATCACCCCGACAATTATGCACAATTTAAAAAGGTTGCAGGTCCAAATTTTATTTAGTTTGTAGATTTTTTTTAAATATCCAAATATGATTTTAAGTGGCTAGTTGAAAATCACCCCCATTCAAAGAATAATTAAACGATTGTTACAAAAAGTCTTCTTTTTTTATTTCACGTAAAAAAAATCAGTTATGTTAACCGAACGGAACGAATGTAAAATCTTTTGGAAGGTTAGATCAGTTAGTTAATAATACCAATGAAGTCAGCTTTTTAGCCCAATGATAAGAATTCAATAACATAACTGTCAGGTCCTAAAATTTATTTTAGAAGACTATTAAGTTGAAAACAGCTTCTATCTCCTATCTTGATCTCTTTGGCTAATAATAACTGAAGAAAAAAAATCTAAACAATTGTGATTGTTCACTTCTGTTTTCCAAACAGCATTGCTTTTTTATTACAGACCCTTTTTTTCTAAGGAACATTAACTAACACCCAAGAAATGCATTTTTAACTGTGTAGAAGAACTGTGTTTCATTTCACTGCTAAAAAAAAAAAAATAGTCCTTTTCCCGAGAACTCCAACATGACTGTAACAATTTTCAGTGTAGCCCTGTTTTCTACTTGATATTTGTTTTTCATGTCTTAAAAAAAAGTTCTCCTTAGATTGCATGTTGTCTTCTTCTTGCTCAATTGATTCAGTGTTAGTGTTCTCTCTGTCACTGATTTTATTTTTGAGCCAAGAATTGTTGGGTCCACACGCAAACATTTTTCTCTACACTGCAACAACTTTAAGTTGTAACTTCAAAGGCTCAAACTGTAAGGCACGATTAACGCGCATATACCTATGTCTGTATTGCATCTACTAAAGAGTAGAAATGGTGCATTGTAGCTAGAATTATTGATTTAAGTTAACCAAAAAAAAATGTGCAAGCTTAAATAATGCAAAAAAATATCCGGATTTAGAACTGAATGATAATAATAATAATATTGTTGGGATCCTTTTTTGAGACTCCCACTACAAGGGGGGATTCAAGGGAGATAACTATTAAATGCGTAATTATATCCTTTATTTATTTATGTTTGCATCTAAATAAAAATAATCTAGGCACACAAAATAAAAGCTAACTTTTCCACATAATACACAGAAGGTAGTATTAAGTTGTGACGGAGCAATTTCAATGATAATCTCTCTCACTCGCCTACTAAATATAACTTTTTCTCAAAGCAGATCATAGAGTTATGTAAATTATTTTCAGATATTGTATCTGGAACAAAAAAAGACAGTAGGAAACTATTCCTAGCCGAAGTGTTTCGCCCTCTGAGGGACCTTATCAAGGCAAATGTAGGATTTATTTTGTTGCACGTGTTTATATACAAGAAGAGCAAGGATCTCATTGGTTTATGAAGGCTCTTATATTTTAGAACGTTCATGAATATTCATCAGGTGGTTGATAGGTCAGTCAAAACGTGGAGGACGCAAAATGCCATAATTCGCGTGCAACAAAATAAATCCTACATTTGCCTTGATAAAGTGAAAGTCCCTCAGGGGGCGAAACGTGTCAGCTAGGGATAGTTTTTTTCTCTTGTCTTCTTATTCACACACTCATATATATTTGTGAAAATATATAGGAAAGAACTGGTTAGTAGATCCAAAGTATTTTAGTTATTATTTTTAAAAAATAGTGCTCAATACAAATGTAGAGCATAAATATAATTATTTATTTAAAAATATGATTCCAACTCGCGACATAAGAGGTCTCATGTTTCAAAACAAGAGCCGAAAACTTCAATATAATTATTTGAATTAAATTGAGTTAAAGAAAGCTCTGTTCCATCTTCAAGCGAAATTTTTTTTGGAATAACTTATTTCAGAAATTTACGTGTTTTAATTTGATTTCAATTATGCATAGTGACATTACTGTTCAGTTTTTCAACAGTTCCACCTTCTTTTAAATTGATCTGGTTTAATGTTCATTCACTTCTTTGAAGTTATTTCAAAATTTAAATATGCGCAAAATAAGCAGAAAATCTAACAAAATTAAGAAATTACATGTAGCAATTACTTACTAAAATTTCAAGTCTTCTCTTATAAATTTTATCCAATCTAAAATCAGTATACATGTGTGTCCCAAAAGTCATGATGAGGTTTAAAAATTTAATTCTGACTCTGCCAAATTAGGAGCAGGGTGCACAAAGCTTATATTAATTTTCACATATAAAATCTCCTGCCATTTTTAAAATTTCATTTACAAAAATATTAAATGTATGCCAAAGTTTCTTGCACTTTTTTCCTTCTAGAAATTTGTCTATTTACCCAATAAATAAAAACAGTTTATCAATAATTTAACATTCTAAAAGCTATATGTTACTTTTGGAATAATCTGTATATGTTTCAAGAAAGCTAATTTATTCCCCCCCCCACACACACACACATATGTATATAATCTCCACTTACACAAAAATGTTTACCCTGAAAATGACTAGATTTGCTCAAGGCCAAATAAATGCCAAAGTGGAAAAACTTCTATATAATGCATTTCATCCTTGAGAAGGACTTATCGAACTAATGTTTTTATCGGAAAGGTAGATATAAAAACTGATCATTAGTTACAATTATATCCCAACAGGAAACACTGAAGTTGTTAAAACACCGAATTTCTTTTTTTTTTTTATTTAAAATTTCAGTGTCCCAACATTCTCAGTGTTTCCTGTTGAGACATAATTGTAACCAATGCTCATGTTTTTATATCTCCCCCCACCTACACATATAATTCCATCAACAAAAACATCACTTGAGTATAATAATGTCCTAGGGGATGAAATGTTACATAGAATTTTTTCCACTTTATCATTCATTTGCCTAACATTGTTATGATATATAGAAATTTATATATCATATTCTCCCATGTATACATATGTATATATATATATATATATATATATATATATATATATATATATATATATATATATGTGTGTGTGTGTATATGTGGAAGAAAATATATATGCCTGAACACAAAAAAAAAAATTTTCTATTTAAAAATTGAAAATCTCAGTGTCTGTTCTCCTTTGTGCATATGTGTAGTTACATCACTGGGTACATGACTTTAGTTCAATGAAGCTCCAAAGCATGAGATGCATAATATATATGTATATATATATTTATAACCTTTATGAACATTAATAGTTTTAGCCAAAAACAAGCTTATCAAAAAGACATACTGATGAATTTTCATAATGTTTAGGATATAAATTATAAAGTTCAATGGATCGTTATTTTAATACTATAATAAGAGGGACTGAACATAATTTTAGATGAATTTGAATTGCAATCCTTATAACTACATTGTTATGTATCCTGTTAGAATTCAGATTATCTTTGTAATATCTATTATAATTTGCATTCAAAATTATCGCATATTTCATAACTTTGTCATTTTACTCTATTCAAATATATGATTAAATAACTAATAAGAAGTTGCTAAATTATTAATTGAATAGGTTATAAACCAATGGAATATGTAATAAAAATACAATAAAAAACATAGGTTTCAATAAGAGACTAAAAATAATTAAATTATTAAAATTTACCTTCACGATATTAATCAGATGTGCTAATTGATCTTTCTAATTGCTTTAGTCATATTTCAATTAATTTCAGTCATTATAAATTAAAACTTCAATTTAAAAACAGGTTTATTTTAACATAAAAAAAGTTAAATATTTTCTATGAGACAAGTTCTCTAAAGAACTTGCTCCCTAAAATAATACTGAATCAAAATGTTTAACTCATGAGAGATGATGATGATGATGAAAATAAAATCTTTTTTGAAAAGTTCTTCTAAAGAGAAAAATATAAGAGTATTCAAAATCAGAAACCTTATTCTTCTCTTTAATACAATTACATGAAAAGATATGAAAATATATATTTCTTATTACTTTAAAGATTACATTTACTGTATACATATGTTTGAGTAGGCATCCCTATTTTTTTAAGCAGTATAAATTTGTCTATTGACCTGTGCATTTGAGAGTCTTAATAAAGAGGAATGTCTATGTGTACCCACTAAATATAACATTTAAAACAATAAGAAATAATGTCAGATTATAAATAAAATCCATTAATTCCTTAAAAGTGTGTGTGTATATATATATATATATATATATATGGCTAATAGTGGGTAAGTGAATGACAAACAAAAAAAAAATTCAAGTGATAGATTTAATTCCTAGAAGGAACTTTTTTCAAACTAATAATGGTCTTATTGATGGAATAAGTTTTATATGTAAAAACTTATGGGAGTGAAATACAACATATGCCAGTTAAAGTTTACTAGGAAACATTAATGCCCAGCTTTAAATGTAATAATACAGTTATATACCTATTGTTCATTATTGCCTTGTTATAATAAAGATTTAAAGAGTGAAAACTGATTGTTTGAACATATTTTGATGAAGCCACCATCAGCAGTTGATATTACTTTCAATTTATTTGTAAAAGCATGCTATAGGAGATTATAGGTAGTAAAATGGAAGAACCAGAAATGTAGATGATACTAAAAAGTTCTACTAGCAGACTTTGTAGATCGTATACTCAATGATAGAACTCAATAGCATGTTGGAATGAAAACTTATTTATTAACAATATCCAGTTGAAATAATTTATCATATTTATACCTTTAAAACAGTATGCAGTGGCAAGCTTAAGTTGTAAAAACAGTAGGAAAGAAAACACTATTTTTACAGCTTAAGTGTACAGCTTCATCTTAAAGCAGGAATTAAAATCTGGTATGATTGTCAGATATTCTTAACAAATACACATTCAGATATTCTTTAACAAATTACACATTCATTCTTACCGAAACAAGAAGAACTAGCATGGTGTCCTATATGCCAAATCCAATATATGGTAAAACATTTTCTAATTGAATGCATTGATCTCAACTCAAAAAGACAATTTCTTCAGGGGGCAAACAGCCTAAAAGAACTATTTGAAAATCTCCTAAGCCAGCCAAGCATAGACATGAATACAAAATGGGAACCAGTAATACAGAAAGCTAGAGAAAAACAATAACAAAAATTGTAATATGAGCTATGGTAAAAATGGTTACTGAGACATTAGGTTTATAAGTCCCAAAAATTAATTCACTGATGTCCCTAAGTGGACCCAGTGGATAAAAGCGTTGGTTTGAAGTAATCAAAAAGTGACCCAAAGAGTAACATATGTTCACATAAAAAATGAGTAGTACTAGCATGTTGGAATGAAGACTTATTTATTATACTAGTTCAAGTTGAGTTACGAGAGAGAACTAACTGAAACTGAGTTATCCAGAACAATCTACCCACGTGGACTTAAATAAAGGGTTCAGTTCAAAATTCCAACATATATCACCTGAAGAAGGCTGGAGCGTACAACAGCCGAAACATTGAATATGACAATAAAGATGAGGACAACAGTCTGGACAATGTAAATAGTTTAGATAACTATTTGAAAATATTAAAATAAATAGAATTATAACGTTCCTGAAATTAGTTGGATTATTCATTTTGCCTAAATATAAACCCAAGTAAATCATAAATAAATGACTCTAAAAAGTTGATATGTCATTAAAATCCACTTAAACTTTGGCGTTGATTGTTATTTACTAAGTACTAAACAAAAAGGACACTATATTTCAGAAAGAGTTCAAATTTCTAGGACACATAATGAGGAAAGAGGGCTTAGAAAATTTGACACCCACAGGACATACTGAAGGCAAACAGTACAGAGAAAAGCAGTGAATAATCTATCTAAAAAGCTTGTGTAAATGGTTGGTAGGACATGGTTTAGGAGAGATAGTGAAAAGACAAACTTTACTAAGAGCTACAAAGGACAAGAAATTGTGGAGAGCTATGATCCCTAATGTCCTAAAGGGTCATGGCACATAGAATAAGAAGCACTTTACATTAATTACATGCAGACTATTGTCCGTATCTTTGCAGCTGTTATCACAATGTTTCAGCCATTATGCCCTCTGGTCTTCATCAGGTGCTTGCTTATTTGGTTAACCTTCAGCGAATTTCAAACTGAGCCCATAATTTAATCTATGGCAGTAGAGTGTTCTTGTTCCACTGATCATGTCTAGGAATATTTTGTCTAGTTCTTATTTAGCTCAGTTACTGCTTGCCCCTGTCTCCATGTACATAGTGCCCAGACCAGAGATTAAACACACAATTACTATGTCGCCAAATTCATGAACCAATGCATCAATCCACTAGTCCACATGTAAATAATCATAATCCGTCATCCCAGAAATTCAAACAAAAGAAAGCAAATTTTCTGTATATATTTATGCATACAAAAGAAATTAATGATCATCAGCTGGTGGTGGCTGTAGGGCCATATTCCCAAAACAAGCACTGTTATCTTTGAAAATATAGTTTATATTATAATGCACTCAAACATCTACATTAATTCACATGTGGACCCAACCTGATGTCTTATGTTTTGCTTTTCAGATTGCTGTGTTGTGTGAACGTAGTTTTAGAGAGATTAGTGGTGTTCAAATCCAGTAATTATGGAGAGGGACGAGCTAATTGAGGCTCCTGACAAGTTGGAGGATCCAGACCTTTTGTACCACCAAATAAAGGAGTGCCTGTCCTACCATGATGCCAGGGGACTGACAACATACATTCTTGAACGCAACTTCTCTGACCAGACCATCTTTTTCGATGTGGCCAGCGACATTGTGCGGTGTCTCACACAGGCTAATCTTGAAGAAAATCCTGGCTTTTTTCAGACTTGTGAACGTTGCCTTAAATATTTGGTGCGCACTGGGAAACCTCGTCTTCTACTCCTGGCCATGCTGGAAAACTGGGGAGACTTGGTGGATGACACCCAGTTCAAGTCTGTCTTAGGACCAATCGGTGACTGCCTTCTTGCTTTCCCCAAACCATGCCAAAGTTCGCTTGAGAGCAGTGTTCAAGCTGTGTATAATTATATCTCTCGATTAGAATTGCCTGATGATAATGTCTTAGATGGGGAAGAGAGACAACTCTTGGACAGTGACCCTGTAGTGATCAGGCTTATGGATGTCAGTCTTGCAATGCTTAATTTTTTGGAGCCCTTTGTAAAGGCCATCTCTATAAAAGATGAGAACAACAAGCGTTGGTCTAAGCCGCACCACGCCACAATCCTTAGCAAGTATCTGTTGCTGTTACTAAACCGACCACTCATTTATATGGATCTTGCCCCGCCAGATGCTGATAAAAAAATGAAGGCCAAAACTGAGAGTCGTATTTCTGCGGAAACTGTAATGTCTTACTTAGGAATGTTGAATGTTGATTTCTTCCAGCTGGTTGAAGAAATTGTTGCCACCAACATGAACCAAGAAGAGAAGAAAAGGAAGAAGAAAGAAAAGAAGAAAAAACAAGGGGCATTAGATGATGAACAAAATAGCAAAGAGGAAAATGATAATATTAGCAATGAAAAATTAGAGAAGGAAGGAAAAGATAACACCGAGCCAAATAAAAGGGTTTCGGATGATGAAGAGGAGGAGGATGATGATGAAGATGATGAACTAAAAGTGCCTGACTTATCTATAAGTTGTTTACTGTACCTTGTGTTCACGGAGCATCTGAGCGTAGACAATGTACCCTGGGTCTATTCGCCTCAACACATCCTGGAGTTCTGCTTACCTTATGTAATACACCTTCTTAACCGTACAGAATTTATGATCCTCTTCAAAGGTGTTCACCTCCTTAATGACTGTCTCCAAAGGCTAGAAGCATCCACTCTTTCAGCTTCTTATCTTGAGAATGATATCTACATCCAGCTACTTAGTAAATTAACTCGTGTCATGTTGCACTGCCCTGTTGCTGATCTCCGTCAACTCAGTGTAAAGGTCTTTACTAATATGATTAAAAAATTCCAGTCTGCAGGGCGGTGCCGTGCATACGAATGCCTATTGGTGACCTGTGACAACCCAGGTGTGTTGGGTTACTGTATACAACTGCTTAAGGAAGAGATAAATGTTTGCCTGCAATGTGACCCAGTCACTGATCAAACATTCTTAGGGAAACGACTCCACAAACTGCTTCGTATCATCCTTCACTTGCCAGAGGCTGAAACTACAGACATCCTACAGCATTCAGATCGGATCATCAGTGCCATGAACTTTGTACGTTACCTGGCACTGAGAGATCCTCCCCATCGTAATGTGACAGGTTTCTGGAATCTGCTCTCTGAGGTGGAAGAAAAGTTCTTGTCCCAAATGCAGATGGCTGTGGATATGTCAAGGGCTCACTACAAACTGGAGTTGAACAATATAAAAAGTAGACAGAAATCTAAAAAAAAACAGGCAGATGATGAAGATGACGAGCCTGAAGTGACTGTAAGCATTGGCAGTCAGCTGGCCCCGGGGATGCCACCTGAGGAACAAGCAAAGGTGCTGAATAATGCTCTAAATACATTTGACATTATGGAAAGTTTGCTGTGTCGAATAAGAGAAATATTACAGCAACAGCAGCCATCTTGTTCATAAAAAAAATCCTTTATCTATGCACTCAACTCTTTGTTAATACTGTGAGACATTTTCACAGCATTAGTACCATGAGGTTTTCAAGCGTCCTATTTGAAATATAGATATATCATTTAGTTATTAATTCTCTTATCTTTTAATGTTCTTTTTGGTGCGGAAGGTATTAGTATAAATAAAATTGAAAAAAACAGGTTTTATTTTTAAAATTAAAAGATCAATATTAAAAAAATGAATTTGTTTCAGATATTCAAATAGGCCAAAATAGGTTTAATTTTATTTTCAGTATGGTCTTTTAAAACAATTTATGATCAGTCTGTCTCCTGTTTTTTTTTTGGGGGGGGGTTCCATATTCCACACAATGAATAAGAAGGTTACTGTGATGTTTGCATACATTTCTACCACAATTATTACAGTCTTTACTTTATGGTTATATGCTTGTAAATCATACAAACATTGTAACTAAAACCAGAAACCCATTTTAGCTAGTCATCAGAGTTATTTAGAAAGCTACCTGACTAATCATGAAAATTTGATTTTCCACTTGAAAAATATTGAGGAAAAACATTTTGTTAGGTTTGAATACCCCATGGTACTTAGTAAATTTCCATTTTTTTTTTTTTTTTCTAAATAATGGAAGAATGTTTTCTTCCAATTTTTTGTAATGAAATAGAAATAAATTTGCTACACTTAATTGTTTCTATGGCATCAACCAGCATGTGGTGTTATTTGAACTTGCAACCTAACCAGGAAATCTTGTCTATCTCATCTTTTGTATGCCTTATGTGTTTTGCCTCTCAACTACATTGGTTGTCGTATCACTTTGGCCATTTATTATAGATGATTTGTAAGTGTTTACTGTTGATAGTACAACTGAATTCAGTGATTATTTTTTCAACTCCCAAGTTTTGATTCTTGTGGCTCATCTTTCTCTATCTCCTTATAAGATCATTCCTGGATAGTTTTCATAACTTGTAACTAGTATATTTTTGTATTCTGTAAGCTTGCAATAGAAAAGTTATTTAAAAACAAAAATTGTTGCTTACATTTGTTTTTGTTTTGTTTTTTTTGTTTTTTGTTTGTTGAAGTAAAAGCAACTCTGTCCCCAAAACTTCAATCTTAACTTCCTGAATAAATAGTTATTTATGAATTGAAATCTTAATGCTGGTAATGTGTAGATTTGTGTGGTTTATAATCTACATGCAGAATCTCACCATGGAAATAATCAGGTAGAGCTAATTAATTTCTATTTCACTGTTTGAAAATCTCATTTGAATGAAATAAAATAAAATTGAAAGTCTTAAAATGAGTCTTTTGTTATTCTCTTGTTTTACTATAGAAATCTAAAAGGAAAGTCAGCATGAATTGAAACATCCAGGAAAAGTCTTTTCTTTTTTTTATTATTATACATGCAGAAACTTGTATCTTTATTATGTCATTGCTTTTTCTTTTATCTAGCTTCCTGTACTGATATCAACAAAACTTTTATGTATTGATAAATTCTCATGAATTGTTTTCATACATAGTCTCAAGTTCATCTCTTGCTGGAAATCCTCTTCTGTAGTTCCTGTTTTTAAGAACTCTGTCCAATTGTCTGATCCTTTAAACTGTCGGCCATTTGGTCTTCTACCTCTCTTTGGAAAAGTACTAGAAGCTCTAATCAACACCAAATTGATAAGGCATCACCTCGCAGGGTCTTCATTCAGATGAGCAACATGGTTTTCATTTCTCTAGGTCAACTGCCGATATGTTGACAGTTATTGCTGAAAGAATCTGTCAAACTTTAGGTAATGGAGAAGCTTGGGCTGTTGCTTTAGATATTTTGAAGGCATTTGACAAAGTTTAACATGCTGGTCTTCTTAACAAGTCAAAGGGTGATGGTGTTTCTGGATATTTCTTTGATTTGATTCCATCTTTCTTATCAAGCCGTGTAATGAAAGTTATCTTGAATGGCAACTCTTCTAGATCATTTTGCATATACCGCTAACAGACCTAAAACAAAACTGCTCTCTATTAATCATCCTAAAAAAGTTTTTTGCCTTCCATCAGTATAGCTGTTGCCGACGTCCAGAAGGGCTACTCACTTTGTCGTCTTGGTCTCACATTTTCTCCAAAAATGAAGAGGAATGATTAAATTGAATCAATTTACTGAATCTGCTGCTAGTTGGTTCACTATGTTTTTCACTACAAAATCTATTTTGCACATCTATAAGTCATTCCTCCATGCATTATCTAGTCTGGTGTCTCTGCTATGTGTCTAGAGATTCTTGACAAAAGAAGAATCAGCAACATTATCAGTCCTAAGCTGGCATCTTAGCTTTAATCACTTTTCCATCTACCATAACATAGCTTCCCTTTAACTCTTCTAACAAGTTTGTCTATATTTCTGAGATGAGGTATTATGTACAGTATTTACATTAGTGGACTATTGTCCTCATCTTTTCGCCATATTTGTTACAACGTTTCGGCCGTTGTATGCTCAGCCTTCTTCAATTGGTTTGTGCCATGTGTCCTCAAGGACACATGGCACAGTGGATAAAGGCGTTGGTTAGATCCAGTGACAGACCCAAAGAAGGTGAGTTCAATTCCTGGTTAAGTTGGTGGAGAACTTTCAGAGGAAAATTAGCAGGAGATAACTGATAACTGACATCCATCAAACATGGCCGCGTGGAATTAGAACAGTCTACCCCAGTGATCGAAATAAAGGGTTCAGTTCGAAATTCCAACCACCTGAAGAAGGCCGGAGCGTACAACAGCCAAAACGTTGTGACAAATATGGCGACAAAGATGAGGACAATAGTCCGACTAATGTAAATACTGTCTTCTAACAAGCTTGGTTAATAATCTGGACATATGTCTATTTTTATTTTAATCCTCTCAAATTCTCGGATTGATTTAATGTGAATATTAAATTTATTAAGGAAGGCACCGTAATTTTTTTCTTTTTATTTTCCCAAGTATTTTTAGTCTCATCTGAGATCCTCTTCAGGGGTGAATTGCTAAAACAAAAAATGAATGTAATTGCTAGTTGTGATTTATTTTTTGTAAATATGCATGAAACACGTTCTGTTATAATTATTTTAAACACTCATGAATAATGTCTGTTATAATTGATTTAAAAATTAACTGTTAAAGCTATGATGTTTTTTCCATGTTGTAATCTAAGGAAAATAACTTTAATTTATATAATTATAATTTTTTATATAATTATACTTTTAAAAACTGTAGTGAAAGAGATGAATCATTTACCCCCCCAAAAAGTTTGTGTTTGTATGTGATCTGCTGAAGAAAAATTACAAAAAGTAGTTAGCAAAAATCTACTTCAATGACTAGAATCTATGCTAATGTTCTCCCAACTGGTGCCGAAACCCAGGATGGCATGACCAATCAGAAGCAGAAGATTTTCTGAGCTGGTGAGCCAAACACGCATTTTTGCTCATGAGAAGTGAAGGTTGGATGTGTGACCCCATTTTGTTGTTTCTACTTTCTGCTTGTTGAACTGTTATGACAAACTATCATTTGAACTGCGATTTGGCTACAAGTGTTGGGGTCGAGAAACGGAAGAAATCTATTGCAGTTGCTACTATAAGTTGACAGTCTTTTCTTTACTACAACATTGCTGTTATAGGCATTTTAAAACATTGTTTTACTCATAATTAACCTTAGCAACATTAAGAAGTCGATTGAGAATCTTGGAGGATTAAAATAAAAATGAACAGACATATGTACAGATTATTCAATCAAACATGCTTGAATTATATGCTTCCTAGATATACATTTATTTATTTATATATTTATTTATATATATATATATATATATATATATATATATATATATATATATATATATTATATATAAATTATAAAAGCATGAGTTGTGTGTGTGTCTAACGTTTATATGTTGGATTGAATTTCCTACATTTTTTAGCGATTTCAACAAAACTTCACAGGACTACATAAAATTACCTTGTGGTGGTTCTAACAGGGCCAAAATGGGAAAAAACACAGTTGTTTTTAAGAAAATCATTTTGAAAACACGATTAAGACACATCATGAGAATGAAAGGGGGACAACTCACCCACGAAAATGTAAACAAAAAGAGCATAGCATGATGAAAAAGGCGCCCGAACAAGCGAAAACAAAAATTTTATCGTCTAATGTTCATATTATAATTATTAAAGAGGAAAGATCAAAGTATTTTGGGGTATTTTTTACATTTTTAATCGTTCCTAGCACGTCTGAAATTTTTGTTAAAAATTTTTTTTTTTTTTTTTTTTGTCAAAAAAAGGACAGAATCATTTTCAATCATTCTTTTTCGATTTAAAAGATTAAAATCTTACTTTTGATATTCTTTTAAAAATCAATTATCATTTTTTCAAAACTGATTTTAATAAAACAGAAATTATACTGTTTATTTAAAATATTTTGAACCAACTTAACTTAGCTTCTGTGCCGAAAAATGTAATTTGAAAATAAAACAAAGCAGGTCATAACCTTTCGCATAAACTTGACAATTGATGAAAAGGCACATTCATGACGTTTAGATAACTTACGGGGAGAGAATTCTTTCTACGGATGGAAGGAAGTGAAATTATTTAAGTGAACAAATTATTTACCTTGTTACTTTTAAGGAAAACTTTCAGCGCTCTAATTTTTTTTTTTTTTTAAATTTTTTTTTTGTACTTAGCTTTCATTTTTTATGTTTACGATGCTTTATGGAAAATATAAAGAAATTAAAAATAAGACTGTTAATAGTGAGATTAAATTTCATAAGAAAAAGGTATCTAATTAATTTAGGTACCTTTCTTATGAAATTTTATCAGAAAATATTACATAAAATACTATAATTTTATGTACATTTATTACATTTTACTGTGTTATTTGTATTTCCATTCATTTTATTATTAATTTTGATATTTCATTTATGGAAAAATGTCATAACTGAGATTAATATAAAAAATAAGATCATATAAATTAAAAGTTTAGCAGTAGTTAAATTTCATAAGATGATACTGTTACTTTTAGGTACCCTTCTCAGTTGAAATTGAAAACTCAAATTAACTTCTCCATAAGTGTTTCGCAAAAGTAAAGGGCTTAACAGCGGAGAACAATGCTGAACTCAAATAATGCAACTAAATTGTATTCTGGTTGGTCTTCCGTACTTGATAAGTACTGTCCGACTATAAACACAAAAATTATATTTCTTAATTACCATGGCTAATCTGATTGGTCCAAATTATACAATTTTCAATGACAATCTCACACGGACATTTTGAAAGGTTGATGTTGCTTTTAAGTTTTAACTAATGTTAAAATATTTTTTAAAATTCAATTTAAACATTTTTTTAAAGTCTTTTTAAAATTAAAGAAATAAGAAATAATTGTATTAAAAATTCAATTTTCATTGAAAAAATTTTTTTGCTTTCAGAAAATATTGTCCATATTCATAAAAAACAAATTAAAACAAATAAAAGCATTTGAAACTAAATAATATATTTTGTTTTGAGTTTTGTATGTTACAATTCACAGCTGATTTTCGAATCGTTGGCCAAAAAAACATGATTTGCATTCTTCAAAAGCCTTGTGCTTCTAACTATTGTAATCACTAAAACCCGATGGTCTCGAATTTCTAGAGTTTTCATAAAATTAGTTATGGGGGTGTTAATAAATATAAAAAAATATTTCTGCCATGACTTTAATAAAAAAAAAAAACATATTTATAATAATTTCTGATCATCTGTGAATAGTTTCTGAAAGTTTCATTAACATCTGACAATTATTTTTTATTTTTGCAAGATTTTCCAAATTAATGTGTGTAAATACAAAAAAAACGCGCTAAAAATTATCTGTTATTTATTACCCTTGTTGCGACAAAGAGAAACAAGGTTTTTAAATCAAAATTTAGAATATTCTAAAAGATGGGAAAATTTTTAAAAATAATTAAAAAAATTTAGTCTATCCTCTTCATAAAAACAAGCATTTTGACGATAAAATTTGTTTTTCATAAACTTTGGCGTCTTTTTCATCAGACTATGCTCTATGTTTTAGCGATTCCGTGGGTGACTTAGGTTAAAAACCCAGTTGTTGTTTGTGTGTGTGTGTGTGTTCCTTTATATATGGGATCGGATTTTCTTACATTTTCAGCCGATAAAACAGACATCCACTTTTTTTTTTTTTTTTTTTTTTGGCAGGTAGTATTTCTTATTGTCTTGCACACTTTTTTCTTTATTTACATTCAGAATGCTTTAAAAATTCCATTTACAAGACAATTGTTTATAATAAAATTCTATTCACCAATCGATAGACTCATAATGATTGTAAACAATGTTTTTGTTTGAATTTGGGTTTGACCAATTAAAAAAAAAAAAAAACTAATTAAGACATGCGTGTCCGTCAAGCTTAAACAATAATCTTTGTCAATTTTATTTTTTCAGTCTTTATGATGGTCGATACTTGATCTATCTCTTACTGTTACATCCCCGGCAACGCCGGGCTCTCTACTAGTGTATATATATATATATATATATATATATTTTTTTTTTTTTTTTTTTCAACATCATCACTTGATAAGACACAGTGTGTTGAAACAAAATGGCTATTTTTGTAGTGATTTTATAACATACTTATGTTATAATTTTTTTATAAAAAATAATTATATATATATATATATGAGAGAAATTAAAGTAAAATCTGTGCTTTCTGGCTGGATTCAAACTGGCATCCCTCTGGCCAGAGGGAAACCTTAACTGCCTCGGGCATGGAACAGCCTTGCTAATCCAGCAAAGTTTAAAACGTGCCTTGAAGCGAAATCTTTCTTGTATTAAATTCTTTGAAATTTTTATACTGCTCAATTTCATCTCCAAACATAAACAAAGTAATTTTCTAAAGTAATAGATTTTATTTATCAATCCGACAGATTTTTATCACTAAATATTACTTTTAGTGGATACTTATATTTGAGTAGACACTCCATTTATTTATTAAACTGTATATTTATTTATTTTTGTCTACCGGTCTGAATATTTGAGAAATCATATTAAAGAAAAATATGCATTCTCCAGTGTGTGTGTGTGTGTGTGTGTGTGTGTGTGTGTGTGTGTGTGTGTATATATATATATATATAGTGGGTATGCATCTGAGTAGACATCCCCATTTTTTAAATAATGAATTTTTTTTAATTTGGGTAACTGCTTTTAAGGTATGAGAAACCATCACAGCAAAGCAGGATTTAATTATCCTACTTAAGAAAGTAGTTCCCTATATTAAAAAGGAAATATATACTACGGTTGAAAAGTTTAAAGCATTCCCCAAAATTAATATCATGTAAACTTTATAGAAGAGTGAAAAAAAAAAAAAAGTAAAAGAGCTCTTATAATCATTGAAAAAGAATGGAAATCAATTATCAAATGTATACTTTGTGAGACTTTTGCAACAAATGCCAAAAATTTGTGCTGCAGTAATCAAGGCTAAAGGAT
Organism: Acanthosepion pharaonis; assembly: GCA_903632075.3. Lineage (NCBI taxonomy): Eukaryota > Metazoa > Mollusca > Cephalopoda > Sepiida > Sepiidae > Acanthosepion > Acanthosepion pharaonis. The sequence continues at coordinate 1,732,569 of CAHIKZ030001979.1, forward strand.
ATTTTGACGAGAGCAAACTTTAATTATAAAATACTTTCTTTTTTTTTCTTTTTGCTATAATAAAACTTCTAATAAAAAAACGTCTCACTTTTTTTAACCATGTATAATAATTTTCTCTTATTTAAAGTATAAAACAACTACATTTTGGCCAATTTAAAAAATTGTCAGGGTTTTCCTCAAACTTTTGAACTGTAGTGTTGGTTCAGTTCCTGTTAGAATGCACATTTAGTGTAGCCACAATTTTTTTTACAGTAATAAAAGAAATATTGGATTGTTTATAAATTTAATAAATATTAATATATATATATATATATATATATATATATATATATATATATATATATATATATATATATATATATATACATACATACCTATTCACTATGAGCCACTTTATATTCTCCAAAAATACATTGTCTTAACTGTTACAAGTTACCTCAATATCCATGTATCCATTTATGGTCTTCAGCACCTCTTTGGTAGTATCTTGTCACTTCATCAGGAGATCAATTTGTCATTAGGACAATTCATTATCATGACAGGAAAAAGAAAGAAGGAAAAAGTACAAGTTTGATTTTTAAAACTTCAAAAAATTTAAAAAAAAACTAAATTTCTCTTTATTGAAATATTAAAATTTGTGCTGCTGTTAAGAAAACAAATTTTTTATTCAGAATTTTTTATACATTGCTTCATATTGCATTTTCTGGATAGTTACTTCATTCTTGTAGATACAGTGGTTCTTGTACTTCTGCTGCTAAAGCATGGTTCTGGAATCCATTTTCTTAAACTCTGTAACTTTTCTTTGAAGTCTAACCTTGCATGATTTTCACACTTTCAATATATCATAGATCCATCAGTATTCTGTTCATATTTTTGTACATACACTTATATATGAGTGAGTCAAAAAGTAATGCAGTATATTTTATATAACAAATAAGGAACACAAACATTGTACATCAAGATATAGCTATACATCACACGTTCTTACTTCTCAATATAGTCATCACCTCTTTCTATGGCACCTACGAATTAGGGCCTGTATCCCAGCTTTGGGAAACACAGTTGGTTGCTGATGTAGCCAATTCCTTATAGTAGTTTTCATTTCTTCATCACCACCATAATGTTTGCCACTCCGTTCCACTTTCATTGGACCAAAGAGATGGAAGTCTGAGGGTGCTAAGTCAGGTAGTGATAAAGAAGTGAAAAGTACTGAATTAGCTTTTTATATATATATATATATATTTATATATATATATATATATATATATATATATATATATATATATATATAAACTAAACGAAGTTTCCCCACCACTTCCACAATAACACCAATGCATGCAATCTACATAAACCATAAATTTTTAAAAACATTAATCAGTTTGTCTGGCGATCTCTAAAAGCGTGAAACCCAGGGTCACAAACTCACATCTATCCAACCAAATATGTTAGCTCTATCTCTGATATTGAGCGCTTTCTAATAAGTACCACGATATAATATATAAATAATTATACATATATATATTTATTTATATACACACACTCACACACACACACACACACACATATATATATATATATATATATATATATATATATATATATATATATATACACACAGTGTAACCCGGATATAAGAGAGTTGTTCGGACGAGAAGAAGTCTCTTGTATCCGGGTTTGGTCTATTTTATATACATTAACACAGGCTCTAATTTGGGACCAAAGAAAGTTTCTCTTATATCTGGGTTACACACACACACACACACACACACATATATATATATACACACATACAGTCCATGTTCAAATATGGATCAGAATCCAACAGGATGATAAAATAAAAATTGATATATGGTTCCTATTCTTTTATTTTTACACACACACACACACACACATATATATATATATATATATATATATATATATATATATATATATATACACACACACACACTACTACTACTACTATTCCAAACATTATATTTTGGATACCCATGTTTGAGTAGGCACCCTGTTCCTTAACAGTGTGAATTATGTTTCTCATCCTGTGTATTCAAGGGACTTAATAAAGAAAATGTGCTCTCCGGCAGGGTTCAAACCTGCACACCCCTTTATTGAAGAACCCACCACCTGATCCAGTGTGCTTACGACCACTTGGCCACAAAGTGTCACAGACCAAGGTTCAGTTACTCTTTTGATTCTTTAATAACCACAAGAAAACTATCAAAAACAACATCATCCATTTCCCTCTAGCTGCGCATTTTAACCAACCAATAATTGATAACATTAGAAGAGTCCTTTTAGTGTCTTTATTTAGTTGCCAACAAAATTGCCAAAAATCCAAGTTAAAATTCATCCCCCAGCTAGATTAAAACAATATAGACTAACTGAAATAATCCCATACCCTTCATCCTAGAGTCAACCGTCCACTAATTTTCACAAGCACATAAAATAGATAAATCTACACATGTGTAAAACAACCACTTTTCGCCTAAAAAAAAAAGTCTAACTTCATTTTAATTTTTATCAAAAGGACACAGACATGTCTGAAAATTCTAGTTTTTAATATTTTTCTTGCGCTTCTATTTTGTCTAATATCTTAATTTTATGCACTATTTTTCTGTCTTTCCAAATTTCTCTCATTAGCCTACTTTACCTACATTTTGTAAGAAAGCCTATGTTAACAATCTCTCTCTCTCCCACATATAATATATATATATATATAATCACTGTCAACAGAAATTGCCACTGCCTGTTCTTTATGTCTCATGCTACTTTTCCTTGGTATTATTACATTGACTTCATGGAAATGTGAGTTATTTCCCCTTACCCATGATAGTATTTCTGAAGTTTTGGTTATGCACACACAGATTTGTTTGTTACAAAAAAAATAGTCATTCTCTTGTATTTCCATCATTGAGAAATATCATGATGAATTTTTTTTTTAAACTGGCATCATGTTACATTTGATAAAAGCAATAACAAATACTAAGAAATTGCTTAATATCTTATGACAATCCATATTTTTACTGTGGGTTTAATACCCACAGTAAAAATATCAAAGAATCTATTTTGGTATCAGTTTTTATGTAAAATATGAAAATTTAGAAAGTGTAATTTTTTATCTGTCTATATCTTCCCAAGGACACCTGTCCCAGTCGATAAAAGCATTGGATGATGTAATCCAGTGATTTAACCCAAAGAGTTGTGAGTTCAATACCTGGCCACAGCAGAGGTGAACAAAAACTTGGAGAGTTAAATTACTAACGAGAAATAACTGAAACTGAGATATCCAGAAAAGGCATGGCATGTGGAATGAGAATAATCTACTTAAGGGTACATTTCAAAATTCCAATGTATATGTGTTTGTCTTGCCTGGTTTTTGCGTGTCCACACATTGAGAACACTCCTCTTGACTGAGAAAAACACTGGTGTTATATAGCTCTCCCAGTCCCAGACCCATGCTGACTATTGGCTAATACCTGTCCAGTATCGTTCATATGTAAATAGTTTGACTGGGTTAAGTTATTAATTCAAATCTCTTCTTACTGATCTAAAAAAAAGGATCAATACAGTGAGTGTTAATTGTAATTTTTATTAGATGATTTCTAGTTTATTGAAAAAGTCGTCTTTTTATCATTTCACTTCAAATACCCAAGGTTCATTCCATTATATTTGAGATCAGCAGAAACCAGATATCTTATCACTCATTATCATTCAATTGCAGACAAATTATGTCTGTCATTTTAAAAAAGAAAGAAAGAACCTGGCCAGTTGTTGCTTAGTCTGACATATTGATTAAGCAATTAGTTTAACTATTATTCTATGGAATGCTCTTATTAGTAATATTATAAAGAACAAAAGAAATTATGCATTTGCTAAAAATACAATTAAAAAAGCAATAGCATTGTATTGATTTAAAAATAACATTATGTAAAATGATTATTTCTTGACTATTTTCTTCTTAATTCTAATTGCTTATCATTGCAACTAATTGGTCAATGGCCATTAGTTTAAAAAAAAATAAAAAGAAGAAACTTTTTATTTACATTCACCTGAAAAGTTCCTTGTTACTAACATTCTCCATTCATAGTATTCTCAGCATCTTTCTGTAGAAATGCATCTCTGATGCCTTAAATCTCTTTATCTGTGAGTTATCCAGCATTCACTATCATATAGGAGGACTGATGTTGCACAGTAGTTGAGCACTTTTCTTTGTTACTAACAAAATCTTCCTGTTTGCAAATATAGATAACCTTTCAGCAAGAATCAAGTTCAAATCCATTTTGTCTCAATGAAGTCTGGTTAAAGACCCTTGCTGTTTTTACTTACTGAACTATAAGAATTCTATAGCTTCCTAGAAGATCAAAATTAACCTTTAAACTTACTCTTCATTATTCTTATCTCTCTCAGTGCCATATTATCCTTTGTTTCCAACCTGCACTTAATTCCCTGCTGTAGACAGATGGCTTGAGGAATAGATAATAGGAGTAGATAGGTTTGCCTATTGCCCAGTTCACACACCTCCCTGGTCTTTCGAACTTTAGTAGCAGTGTATCCCTTGTTTCCTGCTTAGAATTGTCTATTCACTCTCTTTAGCCCCCTTTCATCTTAGTGGTATTATCACCTTCATTCGGGTGAATTGATTAATAAAAATATAGTTGCAATTAATATCAACTAAAAAATTAAGATGACAAAACACTAGTCAAAAATTGATAACAATGGTTAACAATGCTTCATCGAATTGCAAATAAAAATACTCTCTCAGTGAGGCGAATACTCATATTTCTCTCTTGTAATGGCTGCTCTACCCCTTGAGCTACAAAAGCCTTCAGCTGACTTTTAAAGTTACTCTTCATTTTCTTTTGATTTCTTGACATTGTACTCGTTATTTTTACTAATGGTTGTAAACTGATGGCCTGAATAATTGTGGAACAGCAACTAAAATTAAGATTAAAGAAATGGTCAAAAAATGTTAGCAGTAAGCAAAAAGAAACTATAGGAACTCCTATGACAGAAGTTAGTAAAAGAAAGTAAGAAAAAAAGACTAACCATCAATTGTAAGAAGATAGTAGATATAGTTGTCACCAAGAGGAACAAGACAAAAACTATGAATTGGAGGTTGAAAAAGAAAGTGAGAACAAAGAACTAACCATCAGTTGTAAGAAGACAGCATATATGATTGTCAGTAAGAGGATCAGCTCAAGATGCAAACTGCAATTAAGAGACCCCAAAATCAAGCACAAAAGCTTAAATATCTAAAGAGTGCTTTAACAGAGGATGCAATATGTGACACTGAAACCTGAAGATGCAGGAAAATTTTGTTACAAAGAAAGCAGCGCTGAACTGTTATGTAATATTGGTCCTTCTATATGGCAGTGAATGCTGGACAATTCCCTCACAGATGAAGAAGACTAGCAACAGAAATATGGTTTCTTCAGAAGTATACTAAGAATACCATGGACTGAACATGTGAGTAACAAGGAAGTTTTAAGGGAATGGAATAGAAACAAAAGTAAGTCACAGCTGAAACACCTGGGGTATATAATGGGGAAAGAGGACTTGAAGAATCTGACACTCACATGATGTAAGCAAGAGAGACAGAGGAGAGCAGTGAATAACCTACCTAACAAGCCTTTGTAAACAGTTGGCAGAACAGGAATAGCAAAAAGACAAACCTTACTAAAAGCTACAAAAGACAGGTAGTTGTGAAGAACCATGATCACCCATATCCTAAAGGGATGCAGCACATAGATGATTTAATGAAAGAGCAGGACTCCTTTTTTCTTTTTCAAAATTTATCAAAAAACATTTATCTTATTCTTATAAAGAAGGTTGTATAAAAGATTCTTTCTTAAATTTAGTAATCAGAAATTTATTTAAATTATATACAGTTGAACTAATGTGAATAACAACAACCTTTGTTATAATTATGTTTCAGCCATTTTGCCCTCCAACCTTCATCAGGGAATTTCAATCTGAACCTTTCATTTTCATCTGTTCTCCTTCTGTTGTCCATGTCTAGGAACGTTTCATCTTGTTCAAATTTAGCACAGCTCTGTGATTGCTAGTCCTGTTTCCATTGAGTCTGTACTGTCCAACTCGAGGTTTAAACTCAGAAATTTGCCACTACACAAAGCTTTATGAAGTGATACTTTTTACATTCAACACTTGATATTCTCAAACGCTGAGCCATTTGTTACTGACCAAATACAATAGTGTTTAAGTATACCAAACAATTATTTATAATTGTTAAGAAAGTTTAACTTAGTTCTGCTGTAAGTATATAGAATTTAACTTACTAATAAGTAGGAATGAGTTGCTAAACTAATTTGCTACAGGACAATGGCCTAGTGGGTAAAAGCATTGGTTTGTAAATTTGGGGACATAGTGATTATGAGTTCAATCCCTGGGTCGGGCAGTGTGTATTTGCACTTGCTGGAAACAGGTGAGAACTGAACAGTACTAAGTAAAAATAAGAATTAGACAATATCCCTAGCAGTGGAACAAGAAGAGTCTACCACCATAGATTAAATAAAGGGTTCACTTCGAAATTCCCTGTGAGTGAGAGGGCACAATGGCCAAAATGCTGTGATTAAAAATAACAAAGATGAGGAAAATAGTCCAAACATAAATAGTGTAAATAATGATAACTTCTCATCCTAGAAATCCCGGATTACCATTATCCCATATTGTCACAACCATCAAGCACTAATAAAATGTCGGCATGACACAGCAATAAATATTTCACAAGAAAAGAGATGGTGATGTTTTTAGAAGATATCAGTTTGGATCAGTGAATTTGAAATTCCTTTCAGGTTATGATAAATACTGTAATTGAGTTTGTATTCATTGTCCTCATGTTGCACCCCAAATTTTGAATTATTAGTTTGTGGATACAAAAGCTTACATCCCCCTTTCTTTCTTTTTTTTTTTCTTTTTAATTAAAAATAAAATATTGGAAATTTTTGCACATACTTTATAAATAATTGTATAAAATTTCTTTTGATATTTAAAATGGCAGCAGTTAAAATCACTTGTGTTTTTATTACAAATATTTGCATAGTTCACTTTTCAGCAACCATTTGAGGTAATTAATAAAATTATGTTTCATGAGAGCAGTTTTGGAAGTAAGACCCACTGTAAATCATCCTGACTCAGCCAATACAACTTCAGATTTTAATGTTCGCTGCCTCTGCTTCATAATAACTTTGCAGTGAATACTGTTATATTTAGAAACAATTTTTTTTTTAATACATCTTATAAGCTGCCAAATAGTAATTTTTTTCAGCTAGTGTTTAAAAAATAGTTCAGATAAGAGTTACATTGCTCACCAGCTATGTTTGTTGTTTCAGGATGTCAAGTCAACAGAAGCCTTTTGTTACAGAAGCTTAGTACAGATACCCCGCCCTCACAGAATGGGTAAGTTGACAAAGAGCTGCTTGGCACAGTGATGATTTCTTTTGACAGAAGCACCTCCTGATCAGATATCATTTTTCTTCTGGATGTGACCCAAACATTCTTTTCTTAACCTATTAACTTCAAATAATCATATTCTGCTTGTTTCTTCATTTCTTACTTAGTTAGTATGTGCATTACACCCTGCCAATACCTCATAAATAATGGATTGTTCCATTTTGATTGCAAGGAAATACAGAAAAGACAGAGAAAAAAGAAAGAAATAGAGGTGATAATGCTCTCGCATGTTTAATGTCTGCTTCAGTAAAATGGAAAAGTTTGAAAACCTTTCATTTGTACCCTCTTACTTTAAATAATGACCTGCGTTCATACTTGTTTTAACCTAGGAAAGGTTAGTGAATAGAATAATCACATGAAGTTTGGTAATGAACGATAATACTTAGAACAAGAACAACACAGATTCACCAGTGGCACGTAGAAGTAGTAGTCAACTGCTAGAAGTGAGTCAAGTGAATTCCACAATGAATCTCCAACTGCAGGATATCTACCAACTGTTCCACATGGTCAGATGTGACACAAAGCCAAATTTAATGTGGGGTATCTAAGCCCATAGGCTCAGACAAAAATTCCCCTGTACCCTGTATAAAACAATCAGGTAGCTGTTTCTCGAGATGAGACTCTGCCCTTCGACATAGCTTCGTCTGGGGGATCCTCTCTGTCCGGAAACAGAGACTTTGATGAATCTTCAACTGCAGACCAAAATACAGTATTTACTACTGTATTTATGTGAATGGGGTCATACCCATTATTGTCCATAGGTATGCTACAAGAATAACTTATGATTGTTATTACATTCCTTGGTTAAAACTGTTAAGCTCAAATGTTTACTGATGCAATAGGAGTATTTCTATGGGTATTTTGTAGTTGTTGAACTTGCAGTGAGCTTATTTATTCATCAAAAAATTGAAACAGGAAAACTGAAATTTTCACAAATCCCTGCTAGTGGGAATTAATGGATTAATCACATGTTCACATTTTAACCAATTGGAGATTTCTTTTTCTTCTCAAGCAAAGTTTGCTGTTGAAAATTTAAATGGAAAAAAATGTCACTTTTTTTTTTTTATTTAACCCTTTATATCTGCATTTGCTTTATTTTTTTATCACTTCCATCACTAGCAACAGATTGTTCTGAATAGCTTTCAGCAAGAGTTTAAAAAAAAAAAAGAACAGATTTTGCAAAAATATCAAAGTTCTTCAGAAGCATATGCATGCCTCTCATAACCACAAAACAGAGACAGTTTGTTTTTTACTGATGGCTATTAGAAGATGATAGATTCAGTTTTTCAACACCATACAACTAGACAAAGGAACAAATATAGAATATATAGGTCAAACATAACTGCATACAAAGATATGAGTTAGTTATACAAAATATAATCAAAATATGTCTTATTACTATAAACTTTATTTTTAGTGCGTACACATGTTTGAGTTGACATCTCTGTTTTTTTTTTTTCTTTTTTTAATTTCTTAAACAGTGAAATTAATATCAACTGGCCTAGATCTAGAAGTCCTGTTAAAGAAAAATCTGCCTACCAACAGGAATCAAACCTCTCAACTCAAACATGTGTACCCATAAAAATAATCTTTATAGTAATAAGAAATAATGCCAGATATTTTTTAAAAATCCATTTAAATATTACTGTTTACATATACAAAAAAAAAGCTAACAGATACAGATTCAAAAAGTCCTAACAAGAGATGCGCATTTCTAAAGAAGGTAATTGAGCCATGCCATATCATGCCAGTCTCTCGTGACTTAATTAGTAAGAGTGCAGTTTGACTATAGGAGTGGTTTCCCTAAAAGAAAAAGGGAATACAGGTTCGATTGGGAGGCATATTTTTCTTTAGTAGGACTTCTCAATCCAGGCTGGTTGATATTAATTTTACTGTTCAATAAATTAAAAAAAAAAAAAACACAGGCATGACAACTCAAACATGTATTTACAAGCCTTAGGGAAATTGGTACATGTGAACTATAAGGAGCATCAGTCATTTAAACATGTGTCTTTCTCTTCTTGTGTCACAGAGAAAAATGCCATTTTTGGACAAGAAATCATTGTAGATGAAAAAAAGATTTATTACAAAAATCTAAAACAAAGAAAATCATTGTTAGATGCAAGACAGCTTTCAACATCTTAGCCCAAATGGAATTTACTGAAGAAAAAAGTTGTTTATGTTTGGTGAGATTTGAAGAGATGTCTTTAAGAATTTCAAAAACTGAGACAAACAGTTACTGTTTGAATATGATATATTTGAAGAGAAAAGGCCTTTCTTCTTGCCAAGGGAGTCTGGCACATGTGACTCAGCAAACAATAATGGAGCTAGGATGGGAAGTTCTTCCACATGCTGCAAATACTCCAGGCCTGTCACTTTCAGTCTATCACTTGTTTTGCTTCTTACGGCATTCCTTGCCTGCGCATCACTTCCAACAAGTTCTAGATACCAAAGAATTCAACCCAAAACTAGAATCATTCCTTTTGATAATTACTCACCACTCCATAATGGCAGGATATGGCACAAAATTGATTTAATGTAGGGTGCCCATGTCTGTGGGATAAGGATGAAAATAGCTCAGTCCCCATGGCGCCACATTGACATCTACAAATCCTTCCTCTTTAGTACAGTGGGAGAGTTGCTGCTCCAGAACCAGGCATCCTTCATTGCTGAATCATGAACTACCCAAGAGCAGAAACATGAAAAACATAAAAGACACTACATACTAATCCCAGCCAAAAATGCTGATGACATGCACAATTTAACTGAAAGGTGGTGTAAAGTCTGTTATATACTGCTGCAATTAGATCTCTTTCTGATTCATTCTACATGTTGGCTGAATGTGAACGCCAAGAAGGCAGAACACAAAATAAAAAATTTGTTTTCTGTGCATAGGCTCCAAGCATCACATCAAGTCCACAAAGCAAACCCCGGCAATGAAAGTGATACAGTGTCCAAATTGCAAACATTCTCACTGGAAAAGGAGATGACCCTGGGGACTGCCAGATCTGCTTAAAAAAGGCCTCTCATAATGACCAATGCAGTCAATGTGACTGCTTCTCTCAACACAACCATTACCACTCTCAGGCTTCACTAATCTCACCCAACTTTTCATGCACAGAATGCTGTCAACCATCGAGCTTTGACACCATCAGGCTCCCAACATCCACCACTGTGGTTTATAACATCACACATGGAATGCAGCCCAGAATTTGACACTGCCAGCCTCCTGACACCAACCACGGATTTATAACACCTCAACATTGTCACCACCCATCTACAAGCCTTCTTTGTCATCCCCTTGACAACCCAATTCACTACTGGCATACCCTCATAGTGAAACATTCCACCACAGGCCTACCATCTATACCTAATCCCTCATTGACACTACTGTTACCTCGGCAATCCAACTTGCTACAGGTATACTCTCGCAGTCACCACCATGACTCCGTTTTGTTGATACATCAACTTAACATTCCACTACAAGCCTACCAACTACACCCAATCCAACATTGCAACCATTTTCACCTCAGCAACCAACACACCCTACCACGAATCAACCTACCACAATGACATCAATCAATCAACACATGCATTGAACCCAACCTACAACTAAATCCACTCTGGATCTATCCTCTGACCTCAGCTAAACTAACCCAAAAAATCAATCAACTCCCAGCACTACCCTTACACCTAATCATTTTCCTGACGATCAGGGACCAATTTTCTAACAACTGTAAATATATTCTGTATATTAAATGAATACACACTGTTTGAAAATCTAATCCTTGTTATTCCTTTCCTTTTACAACCAAACGCTCATTATAACTAGTCATAGAAATGATTGGAAAGTATGATAGCATGAATTTATATGGACAAAAGACTTTTTCAAAAAATGCTGGAAATCTTTGCATCAACCTCTTAAATACGTTTTTTTTTTTGTTTCCCTTTTTCTGAAACTGTAATAATAGTAAGACAACTGCCTTTATAATTTATAAGTGCTGTTTTTAATGCCTTCATTATGTAAGGAGTCTGTATGCTATTTTGCTGCTTGGATTGAGAAATCGGAGAGCCAAGTTTGATTTTTCCAGTTAAGTTCATTACATTCACTTATGTATTAATATTTTCGGAAACATATGAATCCAACTCTTTTCCCTATCTATGGATAAATAGTAGGACAGACTGGGTTCTATAGCCTTGTGTGGCAATCAGTCTAGGAGGAAAAAAACTCTGGATTCAAAACTATATGCAGCCCTGGCGAAGCACATACTATTGAGCTAAGGAATGGATCCTTTACATTGACTTGATGATTCCAACTACAATCGACTGCTTTTTTTTTTCCTTTCTTTTTTTTCATTTTGTATTTTGTGGGATTAAAATTGGGTGCCAAATAAATGTGCCCTTTCCTTGCTTTAAATTTGGGAATTTTTTTCCCCAACTCCCTCATGAAGCATATTCAGACCCCCAAACTTTAATTTGGGAATTTTTTTTTCTTATGGACATTTATTTATATTGTAACATTGACAAGACTTCATGGAAATATTTGTAATTTTGTTGAAGCATTTCACTTAAAGACATTAATCGACATCTATTTTTAATTTCATTACTTCAAGGTCTTGTTATAGTGTGAAAACTTGTTTTTAATCATTTCCTAACTCCACAACCCATTTATTGAATCCTGCTATTTGTTAGATGTTCTTATTGTTCTTCCTCCATTTATTATATTTGTTGATTATTTTCAGCCTCCCACAATTTATCATGGTCCCCAAATTTTATTTAACATCTGAGAGTAATCCAGGTTTTTTTAATAATAAATCAGGCAGATATCTACTTGTATTTATATATTTATGATCATCAGTCGTGTGCTTTCCAGTCGTAATATTGGAGTGTATCAAAAGTATTTTCATGCTTTAATCAATTGTACATATTTTGAAGGTTGCATAATACTCAACATATAATATTTTTCAATGATTGCCAGCATCTCAATAATTGTGTTTACCATTATAAAATCTGAAACCAAAAAAGTGTGCAGTAGAAATACTTCCCACATAATGGTAAGACATTAGTGGTAATGGTGTCTTCATTTAACTAATGTCTTACCATTAAGTTGGAGGTATATCTGCCGCATCCTGTATAATTGAATGATATTGATAATGATATCATTATATATTACTTATTACTATAAATATTATGTTTAGTAGACACATGTATTCACATAGATATCCCTGTTTTTTAGTTTGTGAAATTAATGTCTACTGGCCCAGAGATTGAGATACCTTTTTTTAAGATAAGTGTACCTTACCATTAGGCCACAGGAAGCTATCATAGCAAAGCAAGGCTCAATTACTCTACTTAAGAAAGGCACATCTCTTGTTAGGATCTTTTGAAGTCCATATTTGCTAACTTTATTTTCAGAAAATATAAGCAAAATATATTTTAAGTGTTATATTTAGTGAGTACACATACTTGAGTAATAAGAAATTTGTTAAATTAAAAATAGCAAGTACATGTTACTCACTAAATAATGCTTATTGCAATAATATACATGAGTAAAATTTGGATGAGAATATGACCGAATGGCAGATATATAAAACAATTTGGTAAACTTCTATTTTGACACATTTCACCAATGAATCAGCATTATCACAAAAATATAATACAGTGAGACAAATCATGATTCACATTAAATGGCTGAATGCTTGATTTTTACTTTGTGTCATGACAGAAATTAGATTTTTAATGGAATGGTCTATGATTTATCTGAGGTAATGGCAGTATGTAACATATGTGCTAACTAAGAGACTAACAGAGGAATAAACAGAATTCTAATATAATGTGTTTATATTTAATGTGTACATGTTTTAGCAGACCTCGCAATTGTCCTTAATAGTAGAATTACTGTCTGCTGGTCTAGAGATTAGGAGTTTATGGAATCCTCCATACTTGCCTGTCACCCTCTATGGAAAGATGCACTCTTCCCCAAATTAACCTTTAACCAATCATCACTTTTCCAGACTCAACATCCCATTGGTTAAAAGGACACAAAAATGTAGCAAGTTGAGACAAATCCTTTTTTTCTCACGCAGCTGTCTGGAGCCTATTTGAAAACCCAAAAATTTATATAAAAAAAAAAAAGAATCGCTCAACTTAATTCAAGTCAGTCAGACACTGAGTTTCAAGAGATGCCAGAAGACTCCACTGACTCAATAACACTACCAGCCTCTCATCAACACAACTCAAATCACACTACTATTGCCGCGTGAAGAAACTTAACTCAAAATTTACTAAAAAAGTGACATTATCACTACAAAATAGTAATTGAACATTTAATCAGCTTTAGCATATCAGTCAAAGGTACACAACTCTGCATAACTTGAATGAACACTTACAACTGTCACACACATATGCACTATTATTTGAACTCACACAATTGACATTTTACCTTGCAGAAATCAAACTGTTTTAATTTCACAAACTTAAACCATCAACATTCATTCACCAAATCTCTGCATGGACATTCTTTGCAATCTTAACTCACTTGCCACATTTAACAAGTAACCTATCATCACTTTGTGTATGTCAAATATATATATAAATTCATGTTATTGTTGAAATCTCTAACTACATTGTTTTTCCTTGATTTCTTCAACTTTAATTGTCTTCATATGTTCATTTAATTTGTTTGTTGTGGATAAATGCATAATGTACATGCACTTTTAAGGCCTTCACACAATTTCACCTTCTGATACATCTTACTTAGCATAAATTCTGCAACAAGTTGAACTAAACAAATAAATTTCTTGACAGGAATTAAACCTGTATTTTTTTATTTTATATTTTTTTTTTTCTTTTTTTTTTTTTTCAGGAAAGCCAATTTTAAGCTAAGTGTGCCTTACCATTATGACATAAGAAGCCATCACAGCAAAGTGATGCCCAATAACAGTATTTAAGAAATGCACATATCTATATCTGCTAACTTTATTTTCAAATTCAAAATGTAAACAAAATAATTTCTAAGTAATTAATGGATATTTTTAATCCAATACATTTCTTCTTATTACTATATGCGATAAAATGTATTACTATATTATTACTTTCATCTTCATTCTGGGTATCAATTGGTTCAACCGGGTCACCAATGCCGTAGTTTCACCCATTCCCAGTTATCCAGCCTATACACCCTTCTCCAACAGCGCCAGCTATGCTGGCTTAGACATGTACACCATATGACAGATAGGAGGATTCCAAAGCTCCTTCTGTACAGGGAACTGGCCAGTGGCATGAAGGCAACTTCCTCTTTGCTTCAAGGATGTCTGCAAAAGGGATATGAGGATGATGGACATAGACGTCAAAAGGTGAGAAGACATCACCAACAATCACTGATACTTGAGATGCAATTTACACCGAGGAGAGGAGAAATAAAGACTTGCTGCTGGGGAGAAGCGTGCTCAATGGAAAGAAAACAAGGCATCATTGAGGGAGAGTGTCTTCACATGCATTCATTGCAGTCAAGACTGTCACTCCTGTGTGGACCTGTACAGCCATAACAGATGCTGTACCAGCATCAGCATCTGAGGAATCACTCTTTGAGCACAGATCCAAGGTTTCTCAAGACTGACGGATGCCACGCACATAGTAATAATATTAATATAGTGGATTCATAGTCTTTAGATGTGTACACAAAATAAGCTTTAGAGTAAAAGTCTGTTAAAAAATTAACATTATTTTGATACACCAATTCTATTAAAACAAGTAAAAAAAAAATAGTTTTTTCTTTTACTTTCCCAATTTTATGCAGGCCTTTCCGAGGGGAAAATGGAGGTAAAGGTGCAGCTCCTCCACCACATGTGAATCCTGATGATGCAGATGAAGAATTAAGAGAGAAAATATTCCGTGCCTCACTTATGTTTGTTTCGAAACATGGTTGGACTCAAAAAACTTTGTCTTCAGGTATAAAAAAAAAAAATATAATGGAAAGTCTTCTATAAGGAGACACAAATTACTGTTCTTTATTGAACTTACATTTGATGTTGTAAAAAATTGTTAATGATGTCAAATGTTTTAAATAAGTATTTTCAATTATGGTGTTTAGATGCTCTGTATATTTAAATTGCATTTTGAAAATCTGAAAAATTTTCAAATTAAATTATTTAACCTCCTTAAATTATAACAGTGTTTATAATTAGTTGTTTACATAACCTGTGATATCATAACCTGTGATATCATAACCTGTGATATCATAACCTGTGATATCATAATTTTCATTCCAACTATAATAAGATACACACACACACACACACACATCTACCCAATTTCACTCACAGGGTTTGGGTCACCTCATATGGTTTCAGGCATTTCCCAAACAGTACCACACGTCACTGGGGTCGTCTCCTCAAGCTAATATTGTCAACAAGTCACCTCCTTGATAAATTAACCCTGCTGAGATTTAAACCTGGGTATCATGGGTGGAATGCTAAAATTCTAACCACTTGATCCTTGTGAGTGAAATTAGGTAGATGAAAATATTCAGAAGCCTTTGATGGTTGTCACAAGTCATCATGACCAAGGACTTGAGTGTACTGACCTTGTTCAACTACTGATCTTGCCAGATTGCACAATCTTACCCAGATGCTATATCTAAGGTCCTCTCAGCATAGTTTGATTCAGTAGGTATTGAAAAAACACAAATGTGCCTGAGCAGGCATCTGCAACAAGGACTAGCTAGTTAATCTAACAGACTGGTGTACTCAGAAACAAGCATCCAGTCATTACTTTATATATGTGTCCAGAAGGGGACTACTGAACAAAAAATTTGGGGGTAGGGGAAGAGATTCTTGGTAGGCTGAAAACTTTTCAGCATCTACTTGTATATATTGTATGACAGCTAAAATAAAGACAAAAAACTCAATCAGATACCATAATTTTCATAGTATATATTTATTATATCATTTCATAAAAATAATTAAAAGTATTGACAATTTAATACTCATTTCTTGCTAGAAAATCTTTAGAAAGTTTACATTTTAACTTCTCCTCATAGAAGAATTTGTTATATCCCACTGTTAGTGAGTCTTTATGCAAAGTGGTGAAAACTCCTTCATGACTGCAAGTAAATGAAATTCACCATAGTAACATTAGTATTTAAAAGTAGAATTTCATAATTTAACCACTAATTTTGATGTATTTATTTATTTTCAATTTTTTAAATAAAGTTTGTCTTACTACTCAATCTGTATATGCATTGAAAATCAAGAACAGGATTGTTCTATTACAAATAGAATATGGTTACTATATGCATAATTCTTCATTGTTAATTCTATTATAAATAAATAATCCATTAGTTACTTGCATCCAATGATACAGATGCACTTTTCCTTTGTGTAGAAAAACTATTGTATATTTGGGAAGATGATGCTTCATCAGATTCTGTGAACTGGTGGTACAAAATTTACAAATAAAGATCTAGACCAAATAACAACAACAACAAAAATGGATAGCACTAACTAGAAGAGAAAATGATATAATCAAGATGTTAACTTTTCACATTACCATAAATCAAAGTCTTGGAAAAAATTCCCATTGATAATACAAAGAGCCATAACTGGGCTTGAGAACCATAATTTTTCTGAAAAACTTTTATAAATTTCAACCAACACTAATACTATTTGGTCAATGAATGCCAAATGTTTCTTGGTTGGAAACAGTTAATTTCACTAGTACCATTAGCACATACACACATGTCATTTATGTCAAATGAATTTATATATTTAATTTTTTTTTCTGTTTATGAATATTGGTAAGGTGCTGAGTCTTTGGGTTTACCAAGTGTCGCCCATGGAATGTTTCCAAAAGGAGGAGTAGAACTGATTAATTTCTTCTACCAAGACTGCAATGCTCAGTTATCAAAGCAATTGGCCCAGAAAGTTGAGGAAAACCGTGAGTTGGAAGACAGGTAAGAAATAAATACGTTTGATTGATTGATTCATTTTCTGCAGCTTATCAGCTCTTTGCAGGTTATTTAAAGCCAGAAAATATTTTTAGAGTGTAAGATTTTTCTTTTTTAGATAATAATCGTTTTGTGATGCAAGTCTTACTAATTAACCCAGACAGAGCTGGGGAAGAAGAGGTGGATTCATACATTCCTAAAGAGTATTTGTGCATAACTGAATATAATGAACCCAATGGGAATTGGAACTCTGCTCTCTGTTTAACAATTCCAAGCCATTATCCTTTACACCACTCACATGTCCAAATTTACAGCACTTGGTATCCCCAAGTGGTCACCTATCTAGGTACTGACCAAGCTCAATGTTGCTTAACTTTGGTGATCGTATGAAAACCAGTGTTTCAACATGATGTGGCCATATAAAACAGATACAGTAGCAATATTCTATCTGCTGGTTCAACGCCTCTTGGAGTGCATTAATCAATATTTTGTTTTTTTGTAATCATTTCATCCCAAGCAAGGTACTAAAGCCACTAAGATGAAAGGATTTAATGAGTATGAAAAAAAGAAAACATTATTAAGGAGAGAACAATAAAAAAAAAAAAACAGGAATTAAAACAAAATAACAAATGACATTGCATTTAAATTTTTGAAGATCAAAGTTGATTGGAAGGCAAAAAGCCAGAAGAGAGTTCTACAAATGAGAAGTGTGAGAGAAGAAATGGTTAGCATAGAACTTAGTTTCATCTCACCATTTCTACTTCTACTGTAAAATGATGAGACCTTTTCAGTAATCTAGTACTGTACTTAAACTCATAAAGTTTTGGTACCAAAGGGGGAAGCTCATCAGAACAATTACCATAGAAAAGGCACAGAGAAGCTATTATCAATAATTTTTTCAACTGATTTCTCACTAAATAGCTGATATTTGGTAAGAATAAAAAAAGAATCAAGTTTAAAGCTCTGCGATGTGATATCATTTAACATCTAACAATATTCACCAAAAAGTTGTCGTTAGAAGGAACTTAATGATGGTAATAATAAAAATAGAATCTTTTTTTTTGTTTTTTGATCATTTCACTCCAAGCAAGGCAATAAGACCACTAAAATGCAAGGGATTACTGAGTGTTAGAGAGTATAAGAAAAAATACTGTTAAGAACAGAGAACAATAAAAAAAAAAAAACAAGAATTAAGAAGACAAGATAATGATTGACATTGCATTTAAATTTTTGAAGATCAGAGTTGACTAGAAAGCAAAAAGCCAAAAGAAAGTTCCACAAGTGTGAAGTGTGAGAGAAGAAACTGTTAGCATAGAACTTACAGTTACATCTACCCAGTTCAACTGTAAAATGATGAAACCTTGTTGCTAATCTAGTAATGCACTTAAATTCATGAAGTCTAAGGACTATAGATGAAAGTTCATCAGAACAATTACCATGAATGTATTTATAGAAAAAGGACAGGGAAACTATATTATGTTGGTGAGAAAGTGACTAAATCAAGATGCCAGGTTAGGACCAATAACATTACAGACTTAAAGAATTAAAAAAAATAAGAATAATTTTATGGAATTTTGATATTAAATAAGTCAGAAGACCAACTCCAATCATGATAAATAAGAAAATTTGTCATGTACTGAGTTTTGTTGTTCTGGAAGATCACAGATGAAAAGTTAAGTGTTAGGAGTCCTTTGACTTAACTGAGTTTAGAAGTTCATTAAGTTTTACATAATTACAATGATTGGATCTGTGATAGATTCCATGTTTTTTTTACTATCTGGGTATATAAAGTCATTATAAATGAGATTGTTTTATTCATTTTCTCATACACAGGGATATGTGGATTCATACCTTTTCTAAACAAAAATGGGCATAAACACTTGCTGGAAATTAAACTGATTCAATTTTCTTTGTTGATAACTTCTACAATACTGTATCTTCAATATAATTACTGTATTGAGATTGTTAGCAACACTGACCTGCGCAATCACTGAAATTTTCGTACTGATCTGCGCAATGTAAACAAACTGGCGCCATATTTGTTATCAGCATCAAATATCAAATATTAGAAAAAAAGTTATCTCGATAATAATTTGGCAAGCAGTGTATATTACTTTAGACTGTCTAATAAATATTTTCAGCTTATGGCCCAAGAACTATAATAACATTCTTTATTTCTGAAACCATAACCTGTTTTTTGGAAGAGTTAAAATCTTTGAGAGAATCTACACTCAACTAAAAAAAAGAAAAAAATTTTCAAAATCACTTTGTATGATTAATAATTTAACATTCAATAATTGTTGAAGAATTAACTCTTAAATTTTTAATTATTATATTAAGTGTATGTTTATTTTATCCAATTTTTCCATTTCCAGCACAAAACCATCAACTCGGACATTCATACGTGAAGCTGTTCAAGCACGTCTTCATATGTTGATCCCCTATATAGAAAAGTGGCCACAGGTCAGTAATAAGCAGGTTTTGCAAAACATCATATTCATGATTTTGACTTTGCATAATTCTTTTATTCAGTACAATAGGTTGGAGAATTTTTTCAATAAATCTGATACAATGATTTGTCATATATATATAAATAAATAAATTGATTTAAAATATGGTTTTTCCACTACACAGTTAATTTCGTAATTAAATTAAAGACATTAGTTCCATTTCATCCTCAAGCGAAATTCGCTTGAGGATGAAATGGGACCTTCCATTTTTGAAACATGGTTAGAACTGTGTAGCGGAAAAACCATATTTTAAATCAATTTATTTATAATAATAATGGTCTGTAAATTTACATTGAGCACTATTTTGTAAAAATAAAAATATCTATAAGAACACTGGATTATATATCTTACTGTTCTTTCTTTTTATTTATATATATATATATATATATATATATATATATATATATTACAGTTAAAAGGTTTGAGGTCAACCCCTGGTAATTTTTTTGAATTGGCCCAAAAAGTAGTTGTATTGTATTTTAAATAAGAGAAAATTATTATACATGGTTAAAAAAAAAAAAAGTGAGACATGATTTTTTATTAGAAATTTAATTATGAAAAAAGAAAAAAAGCATTTTACGATTAAATCTTGTTCTCATCAAAATATCCTCCTTTAGCCTCGATTATTGCAGCCTAAATTTTTAGCATTCATTGGAAAAGTTTTACAAAGTATAAGTTTGATAATTGATTCTATTCTTTTTTCAGTGACTAAGAACTCTTTTACATTTTTTTTCACTCTTCCGTCAAGTTCATCTGATGCTAATTCTGAGGGTGGCTTCAAACTTTTAAACTGTAGTGTGTATATATATATATATATATATATATATATATATATATTTAGTTGGATAGATGCGAGTTTGTGACCTGGGTTTCACGCTTTAGCGATCATCCGACAAACTGATCAGTTTGTCTGACGATCGATAAAGCGTGAAACCCAGGGTCACAAACTCACATCTATCCAACCAAATATGTTAGCTCTATCTCTGATATTGAGCACTTTCTAATAAGTACCGCTCATATAATATATAAATAATTATACATATATATATTTATTTATATTTTATATACACTTTTCATATATATATATATATATATATATATATATATATATATATACACACACACACATACATGTAATGATATAACAGATCCCTTTCTCAACTTTCACTAACTGGATAAATAACTTCATATTGCATCTCTGTTCTTATTCATGTTGGTGGTATGCACAACAACTGGGAAAGGTCCATTGTACAAGAAAAGAAAAGGTGATAATTAAGAACACATTGAGAAATGAAGGCTCAAATCTTGTTTCCAATATGATTGTTTACTCAGAGATTCACTTGCATGGTCTGGGTGTGTGGCTACATGATACTTGGGACAACTTCTGTCATGACAGACTACAGATCAGTTTTTCCCTTCAACCAACAAGAATTCTATCTCCCCTACCACCTCTCTGACCATCTTTACATCATGATGTATGGCTTCAGAACTTCTCAGCAGACAGCCTGCACCCACCAACAGGCAGCTCAACACTATTCCTAATCCTAACTGTGTCTGTTTATATAAGAATGTGAACAGTAATAGTAATATTAACTGTTTCCTTATATATGACTAGCTGCTGAAAAAAAAAAATCTTTCTATTAAAACAATTTTTCAGAAAAATAAAATTCTCCAGTAATTGTTATTGCTCTCTCCATTACTGCTGAGGTTTTTTCCTAGCCTTTTGTTTGAAGTAGTGTGGGTTTTTCCATTATTTTCTCTTTGAGTTACATGTGATATCCATTTTAATTGTTGTTGCTTATTCAAAGTCCTCAAGGGATGTGGTTTCTGCTATTTGCTACAGTTCTTTATTTGTGATTCTATAGCAACAGCCCACGAGGTACAAAGAAGACCTATAGGCTTCATTTGATCAAACTTCTTTGCAATCATTGATCAAAGAAAGTGGTTGTATACAGCGAAAAGTTTAGACATTTCTAAATGAGTTTGGCACCATGACTACATCTACATCTGATAAGACTATTTAATAACATGACTTAAGTTTTTAGGTTAATGTTTTCGTTTTGTAGCAATTTACAATGTAGACCTTATGAATTTAAGTGCAGAACTAGAATGACAACAAGGTGTCATCATTTTACAGTTGAATTGGCTAGATGTAACCATAATTTCTATACTAACAGTTTTTTTCTCACACTTCTCACTTGTGGAACTCTCTTCCAGCTTCTTGTTTTCCAGAAAAATTTGATCTTCAAAAATGCAATGTCAGTTATCATCTACAGTCATCCCAATTACTCTTCTGTTACTCTTCAGTAATTCTTCTGTTTTCTAATTCTCTCACAATAATCCCCTGTGTCTTTACTGCCTCACATGGGTTGAATTTGATTAAAAATATTGAAGTATTTGGTATTTACCAATTCCACAATCTGAATTTTTAATTCCAGATTTTTAGGACAGCTGCTAAGAAATTATATTATTCGAGGCAATTATTTTCTCCAGAATCGATCTTACATGTCTATGTCTACTATTTGTGCATGCTTAGAATATTGCTGCCACATATGGTCCAGTGCCCCTGCTATTTATCTTGAGCTCCTTGATAAAATTCAAAGAAGAATCAGTAATATTATTGGTCCTGGTCTGGCAGCTCGGCTTCAGTCACTTTCCCACCGCTGAAAGGTTACCTCTTTGTGCCTTTTCTATAAATACTTTCATGGTAATTGTTCTTCACTATGGTACCTAGACTTTAGGAATTTAAGCACAGTACTAGACTGGTGTAAATCTCTCATCAGTTTGTAGTTGAGCTGGCTAGATGTAGCTATAAGTTCTATACACTTTTCGCACTTTTCGTTTGTGGAACTCCCTTCTGGCTCCATGCTTTCCAGCCAACTTTAATCTGCAAAAATTTAAATGCAATGTCAATTGCTATCTACTGTCCTCCTGATTACTTTATTCTCTTTCTGCTCATTATTAATGTTTTTGTTCCTATTTCTCCCATGCATCATAACCCCTTGTCTTAATGGCTTTACTGCCATGCATGGGGTGATATCAATTTAAAAAATAAAAAAAAGAAATAGATTATAGTTTTTGTTTTGGAAAGGTTTATCTTGAGTCGTATTTGTTGGAAGACACATGAAATTAAGAAAGAAATTCTATCCTGATTCAAACATCTGAGAGATAAGTGGGCAAGTGATATATGCACTATTTTAACATTCTACCTCTTGAATTAGGATAATGAAACCGTCACTGACTGAATCCGATTTTCTATTTTTGATTTGGGGTTGTACATCTCTACAACTTTGGAAATCCATTTCCTTTTTAGATGTTTATTTGATTGCAGCTGAGAATTTTTATTTTATTTTTCTCTTCTGTTGCAGGCAATGGCCATTCAAGCGTTGCCACAAAATTCTTGTCATGCTTTGAATAACCTTGGACAACTTGTTGATGATATTTGGTACTATGCTGGCGATAAATCTACAGATGTAAGTTAAACATCACTAAATTCACGTGCATATTCGAATATGGGTATGCTTACACATGTGAATATGTCGTATTCCACTGTTGTATTGTAAGTGTAAAAAACTTTACCGCTGTCGAGGTTCCTCATTGCCAATGTCTCTTTGTTGGGAGTGTTGTGGATTCTCGGTAAGTGGCTCTCCTGAGAACTAAGAACTACTCTGTGGGTTTCTTTATATATTGTCCTACTAGCCACCTCCTGTGACTATTACTGGAATAGTTCACTGAGCTAGGGGTTGGACCATGGCGTTCTATATTAACAGGCCTCTGCGTAGCGCTGCTACCTCGATAGACTGGAGACCGGCTGACAATTAGATCGTTTTAGTTTCAGTTTGAGCAAACTGCTGCGTGCTGTGTACTCTTATGTTGTTGGCTCGAGAAATTCAAAGGAATCTTTTAATTTTACCTTTGGTTGGAATATCATTTAACTTATTTATTTGAAGTAAGTATATTTGATTATTTTAGTTTGAGTCTATACATTATTTATATTTAAATTGTAGAAAGTAAACTTTGGTGCTTAAATTTACTCAAGACAAAAAAAGATTTACTTAAGTTTAAAAAGCCTAAACATTTTAAATTAAAGTTTAATTCATTTTGGCATTTTCCAGAAAAAAGTTTGTTCAACATTTTTTGATTAAAATTTAAAGAATTATTTATTGATAAAATGCAATTCTTTTTGAGAAATTTGTGTTATTTTAAGAAGCAAAACAAAACAACGTTTAACAAATTTGAACAGAATTTAATTTAGTTTCTTCAAAGACGTAAAGAAAACTATTTTTATTATAAGATGAATTCAATGTCATTACTTAATTTGATATTTATTTTTGATATCGCTAAAAAAAACATTGTTATGAGTGAAAACATAACATCAACAAAATTAAAGTTTAATTTTCTCAAGTTTTTAATCATGATAAAAAATTAGCATAAGTCAACATTTTTCTATTAAAAGTTTAAGTTTGAATAATAAATTTGAATAAAATTTTAATAGAGAAAGGTCTCCTTTTTTACGCCTTTTTAACTTCAAAATTTATTTTACAAGACAAGTATAATAATACCATTTTATTTATCATATTTATTTTAATAATTTTCTGATATTGTTGTTAAAGGACAAAATGCATTATTTTTACTTTACTTTTAATTGTTTTGCTTTAAGGTAAAAAAAAGTTATATATATTCCTATTTAGTTTAAAGTGTATTAAAATAACCAAACTAAAGGAAAGGCTACTTATGAATGTTTTTAAATTTAATATAAAGTTTTAAAGTAAACAACATTGGCCTTCAAATTTTGATACCATAAAAGTTAATGGAAAAATACATCAAAAAAATCCACCATCTGTATGGCTAGGTGTGCCAAGTAGTCAAATACCAACACCCTCAGCTGTTCAAAGGAATATAAAAAAAACCTCCAGTACTGTTAGAAATCAAATTGCTGATGAACTTAATGCTTTTTTAGAATTAGATAAAATCATACAAATTTGAAAGAAAGTCTACTTAACAACAAAAAAGACTTTATATGTCCAGTTGTAGCATTTTTGGATGAAAATATTTTAACTGTTCAATTATCAAAATTTATTGATGGTATTCCTCTCTTTATGTTGAAAATTTATAACAATTTGCGCTTTGAAACATTTCATTATGGAGTTAAGTGTTATATTAGCAGCATGTCCAAAAATCATATAAATACAGTTGATACTTGGTCAAAACTGGAAGAAATCATCCGATATTTAAATTCTATTGATCACAAGAAAAATATCCTGAGTCAACAATTTTTAGCAATGGCTCCCAAAATGGTTGGAATAAAATACAGCTCAGATATAGTTGTGCATGCTTTTGGGTACTATGCAAGATCACAGACATTGTATAATGAATTAAGATATGATTTTCAATTACCCTCATTAGCAACATTATGAAGAATGACGTCAAAAGTTTCAAAACTTAATGAAAAATCTTTTTTGTTATCTATATTTAATACTCTTAATACCAGTCAAAAAGGGTGCATAATTCTCCATGATGAAGTATATATCAAAAAGATGTTGCTATATCATGGCAAACAACTATTTGGTAAATCAGTTGACAATCCATCTGTACTTGGTATAATGTTGATATGTCTCAATGGGGGTCCAAATTTTCTTACAAAATTGATTCCAATTTCAAAATTAACATCCGCCTTTTTATTTGAACAAATTGAGTTAACAGTCCAAGCCATCACATCTGTACCAGCTGATGTAAAGGCTATTATATGTGATGGCAACCGCGTAAATCAAGCTTTTTTTAAATTATATCCTACACTTCCTGAAAAACCTTGGTTAACTGAAGATAATAAACATTTGCTTTTTGATTATGTTCATCTGTTGAAAAATATTCGCAATTTGTGGCTGACAGAAAAAACGGGAGAACTAATCTTTGATGATGATGGAGTAAGTCGAGTTGCAAAATGGACACATCTTAAACAGTTATATCATTTTGAATCTGAAAGACTAGTCAAACTTTCAGATTTAAATGAAATTTCCATTGCTCCAAAGCCAATAGAAAGACAACGGGTTTCTACTTGCCTCAGAGTGTTTTCTGAAAAAACATAAAATGCACTTCTCACTCAGTCTGAAATAAGTGCAGGTAAGAATGATACTGCCCTCTTCATAAACAAGGTTTTGACATGGTGGAAAATTTTAAATGTTAAATACCTTCAAATTGATAAATTACATAATGATCCTCTACAAGCTGAAATCAAATCTCCAAATGACACCCGACTTGATTTTATCATTGAATTTGGTAAAATGGCTCAATATGGCTGGCAGTCAAGGTAATCGTAAAAAACAATTATCCCAAAACACTGCTACTGCCATACATAATATTTGTAATGGAATTGTTAGTCTGTCGACACCTTTTAGCTACAAGTCATAAATATGTACTACTTGGGCAATTTTCAACTGATCCATTAGAAAAAGAATTTGGTAAACTTCGCCAAGGATCAGGTGGCACCTATTTTATAAATGTTCAACAATGTATTAAAAAGCTGCATATTAAGCAGACATCTTTATTTTTAAATCAAAATGTAAATATTGATGAATTTGATGTTAATTCAGGTCACCAATGTACATCTTGTGATTATACACTTTGTGAGGAAGGTTCAGAAATATTTGACAATCTGGAAAATTTAGAACCATCTCTTTCCAATGAAATAAAAATGGCTCTTGTGTACATAGCTAGATATATTACAAGAAATGATAATCAACCCAGTGAATGTGAAACACATTTTTATTATGAAAAGTATGGAAAATATACCAATTTAATTGACCATGGAAAACTAAAAGTTCCTTCTGACCACATTTGTCAATGGTTATTTTTTTGTTTCATCCTTTTCCATACAATAAAGGAAAAGGGTTGCTATAAATCATTAAGTAACATTTTTATGCTTATTTCTGAGTTTCATTTTTTTCAACATGGAGAAAAAGCATGCTTCTATTTTTGCAAATATAGTTTTGAAAAAATTTTGCAAACATGGCACACCTAGATCAGAAAAAGAACCAGCTCTAAAAGTTTTGAAACTTTCCTAGAATGATTTTGTTTTATTTGTCTATATTTCTGTGATGATTGTTATATACACACTTCGGCTGATGTCTTCCAGCCTTCTTGGGTTCTGTTTGTCAAACTCAGTAAATGTAATGTAAATTTAAACCACAGTCTTTATTCACTCACAGGGAATATATTGAATAAAGGATTTAGTGACACCTGTAAATAATATAAATTTCTGATTTCAATATATCTTTTACCAGAAATCATAATTACCCCTTTGTGTTGTTTAATAATTATCAGTGTTCATAGCAAAAATACATATTTTCATTCATTTATTTATCTTTCAACACATCCTATTATCCTCAGATGTGAATAAAAATGTTATTCTAAGTATTTCATAAAGTGGTTGACTTCATTTTCTTCTAAAATTTCTGAAAATCCTACATTTTTCAATAGGCCTCCAGTTCTGGCTCTCAGTTGCGCCATGACTTGGCCTGGAGTATAGAACGCCATGGGTGGGACCCAGCAGAATAGAAATATTAAGAATTTTATTTTGCACCAATCATCAAAAATGAAATGGACCTGCCTGTTTTAAATAACAACTTTCAAAATCATGTCTTACCAGGACACAACCCCTGGCAAAAAAACCTAGATAGAAATATACAATGAAATAAATAAAATTAGCAGACATGAGCTTCAAAAGATCTTAACAAAAGATGTACTTTCCTTCATAAGGGTAATTGAGCCTTGCTTTGCCATGAAAATCCTTTGTGGCTGAGCATTATTAAAAGTATACCAAGCTATATGTTGTTTTTTTTTTTCAGCATAAGTGGGACATGGGTTCAAACCCTGCAGAAGGGCACATTTTCTTTATTAAACCCAGGCTGGTAGGTGACAATTATTTAAAAACAAAACAAATGTCTACTCAGACATGTGTATCTGCTTAATATAATGTTTCTAGTAATAATATACACACTGTGTCATTTTATTATGGAAGTTAATGTTTTCTCAATAAAATAATTATTTACCAACCTACACTGGTAAGATTTTTAGGATATCAACAATAATGTGAGCTTCAGCTTTTAATATTTTATAAAAATTATGAAAAATATTTGAGTTGTTTCTTGGATGGGGCATAAATTATACAATAAAACCTGTAAGCCATACAAACATATATTTGATGAAAACAATATCTCATATATTTAAATAAATTATTTTATTATATGTTAAAATGGGCTCCTTGACATTCTATAATCTTCATCATTCTTTCAGCCATTGACTTTGTAAACTTTTCTAATGTTTCAACTTTAACACACAATAGTTTTTCGTGCTTTTCATAAGTCTTCTTTGCTTTAATACTGTTTTCTTTTCTCATATACATCTCTTTTTAATGATAGACAACTTTTCTCTATTAGATTAATATCTGGAAAGTAAAAACCATTCCATTAATTTGGTGTCTTTGGAACCTTTTTTTCCTGCAAAGTGGGCAATAGTCAACTTTTCAGAATATGAAGAAGTACCATCTTGAATTAATATAGTCTTTAGTTTAAAGCTTTATGATTATGATCACTACCATACATTTTCAACACCACCATCAATTTTGAAGGAGGCCAACACTTTTACCAACAACAATAAGAGACTAAAACTTTACCTTCTCACTGTTGATTTTAATTCATCTTTGTTGACTATTTCCATGAAGGATCTAACTATCATGTGCGTCAAATGTTAATTAAAAAAAAAAGATATTATAAACTGAAATGCACAAGGTGTTTATATTTTGTGCCTAAACAAAAAATGCATCATAGAATTTGTTATTATGAAGTCCCTCATAATTAACTCTTAATTATCAATCATAAATAGCTGATAAAATTGTTCTTGTATTATAATCCATTTGGTGGTATTTTTAAAATTAAGAATAAATTTTAAAAAATAATAAATAATCGTTAGTGTGCCATGTCCTACCATGAGGGTATATTTTCAGCTTTAGGCTCATCATGTTTGAAACTTTCATTTGAAAGTTAGAAACTATATTTATTAAATCTCTGCAGCCTTCTCTTTGTAAACAGGAGGAATGGTTGTTTGGTCTTAATCTGAACTGTTTATAATATATATTCATATATTGGCACATTATTAATATATGTGTATATCTTATCCTTATTCAGAATATTCCTCCCCCATTAGCTTTATTTCCTCGATTGAACTCTGAAGAGAGAGGAACAAAAACTGGTCAGCTGTTTTTGTTTTTCAAATTATCATTCATGGTAATTGTACCTTTTCCTTTTTTGTTTTTCTCTCACTTCCATAAAATAAGTCTGTTTTAATAGCAACAATAAAAGGTTGTATCCCTAGAAAAAAATTTTAAAAGAAAAGCAGATGTAAACTTTAATAAACCTAACTATATTGAAAAGTAAATATATACAATGTGGAACACTTGCAATCTAATTTTGCACAATAAATTAGTTCCTTGCTAAGATCAAAGCTAATATCTAATTGTTGTTTTGCTGCTCGGTATTGTCATAATTTCTTTCTTTTCTTATTCATAATTGAATAAAATTCATCTTTTTATTGTTTTCTTATTTTGTCATCTAGTTTAACTGGTACTCAAAACGTTTACTTCTTGCTGGCGTCTATAAATCTACAGAGATCTTCATGCTGCAGGACAAGTCAGAAGATTTCCAAAACACCTGGATATTTTTGGACAGTAGGTTCGATAATGTAGAATTCTTTGGCAAAAATGTGAAAAAGGTAATATAATTTTTAAGTGCTTTCAAAAACCATGATTTTGTTTTTATGATTATACTCATTTTAATGAAAATTGTATCTCATAATGTAATGACATTAATTTCCTCTCAAATCCTCAAATGCTTTAATTACCTTAGTTATTTTTTATAGTATTATGTATTTAAATATATTGAAGGATAAAACATAACAAAATTTTCTTTTAATTTTTGGTCTTGAAAGTTTAGGTAAAATTTGTTTTCATAAGTTAAAAAAATAAGCATATTTCACTGATCCAGTGCAAAAGGTTGAGATGTGATTTTTTTTTTTCACTTCATATTCAAATAAGTCTTAAAATTGGGAAAGTCAATTTGTTTGATCAAAATATATTTAATAAATCTTAAGTTTACATGTAAAAATTATTGAGTAATAAAATAATACAATAGCATATTTTTCAAATCTTATTAATAAGTGACAGAAAATGGCTTCTGGTATTAATTTACTCTCATAACTAGTTAATGAAGCCAGAAAGTTAATGTTGATAATAATAACACTTTTTCTTTTCTTTTTTTTTTTTTTTTCTTTTTTTATTGTGACCTGCAGAATTTTTATTTTATTCATTGTTATAATCTTTCAAAAAAAAAAAAGTAATTAATTGCTGGAAGAATTGATAGAAGATGAGTAGATCTGCCACAATACATCATACTGTATTCCGGTGAGGTGAATTGTGCCTGAAAGCCAAAAGTATAAGGATTTCTTTACACACACACACATATATATATATATATATATATATATATGAGGGAGGGATTATAGTGGTTCCAATGAGAGAAAAGAGTATATTTTAAAGAGAAGCTGCAAACATTTTTGGTTATAATGTGGATATTTTTAAATATATATTATACTTTATTTTCCATATTTTTTGCTACACAAGTTTTAGGCCTGTTTTTCCTTATGTTTTCTCATGTTTAACCATTGTCTTTGTGTGTAGTAGTAATCCAGATTATTCTTGGACATGTGGAGAAAATGTTCTTCTGCTTAAGAGGTAATAAAACAATTAGGGTTGGGGGAAGAAGGGAGGTCTTTGTTCTTATGACCTCTGTATCTTATTTCCTATCTCCCATTTTTGTGTATTGTGTGTGTTCTTGCTAGTATGTTTATACACATTCCTCCTCCTACATATATATTGTTTTATTACAAGGAAATAGTGTGTGTGTTTATATATATATATATATATATATACACACACACACTCTTTGTATGGTGTGTAAGGTTTGTATGTCTGGTCCATCTGGTGTGTTTGTTTTTTGCCAATATTTATGTATATATTTATTCTTTATATATATTTGTATGTGGGGGTCAGACTAGTGTGTTCAGCCACTGTGTGTATGTATATATATATATATATATATATATATATATATATATATGGGGGTATAATTTGTTCAGTGTTGGTTTAAATTTGTATATGAAGTTTTTCTTGTATTTGTAGGTAAGAATAATTGTCTATTTGATATATTGGCATAATTTTAAATTTACCTTCATTGCATTTGCAGATGTGTTGTGACACAGAGTTTCCTGTTGTCTGGTGAAGGGAAACTCTGTTTAGTGCTTGAGTGATACCTATATAGGACTTGTTGCATTTTGTGCACTTATGTGCATAAATCACATTTTTGGAGTTGCAGTTTAAATTTTATTTAATTGTGAATGTCGTTATGAGTTTTTCAAAAATGTAGGAGTTTCCTTCTATAATGATATCACAAACCCCACATCTTTTTTGTTGCATTTTGTGACCCCCTGTATTTTGTGTTGGCTAAATGTGGATGAGGTTAATATGTGTTTTAGGTTTCTTTGATTGGCATCTGCTTTTAATTATTTTGGTTGTTTTTAGTATATTTTTCATTTTATCATTCTGTAAATAGTTCTGGATTGTTCTTGTATGTTGAGACATATGCTAGAGTTTGTTCAACGTTACATTTCTTTGGATTTCGTAGTTGGTCTCAAGGTATTTTTTCTATTAGTTCAAAACATTTGTTTATTAATGTTGTAGGGTAGCCTTGTTTTTTTTTAAAGCTTTATGTAATACTTCTAGGCAAATTTTTTGAAGGTGTTTGTCGGCCACTATAGTGCAAACCCTATATGCTAGGGAATAGGGGATTGATTTTAGACAAATTTTTGGGTGACAGCAATTGAAATGAAGATTCTGTGGTAGATATGTGATAATGTGGTTGTTTTTATTTCTGATGAGTATATCTAAGAATGGCAGTTCATTAAAATTATGTTCTTGGGTTAATTTGATCTTCAGGTGTAAGTTTTGTAGTCAATTATGTAATTGGTTAATATCACCCCATGAGGATTTACAGAAAATGAAGCAATCATTTAAGTATCGCTTCCAAGATTTAGTGAAGTGTGATTTTATATTTTCCCCATATATTTGCTCTCTCTTTTCATAGAGGTTTTCCTCTAGGTAAGCTAATGTTAGGGTGTTATATGTTGGTACCATTTTCATTTCCATCATGGTACCTAAGATTTGGATATAGTTTTTGTTGTCAAACTCAAAAGAGTTGTTATTCTGTTACTTATATTAAGCTCTCTTTAGATTAATGTCCTCCTTGGAATTATCCCTATCAATTGGTATATATATATATATATATATATATATATATATATATATATATATATATATATATATATATATATATATAGGGATGTTTTTAATTTCGATTACAGTTAGC
The DNA here is from genome assembly GCA_903632075.3 of Acanthosepion pharaonis. Lineage (NCBI taxonomy): Eukaryota > Metazoa > Mollusca > Cephalopoda > Sepiida > Sepiidae > Acanthosepion > Acanthosepion pharaonis. Next base: position 1,764,971 of record CAHIKZ030001979.1, read on the forward strand.
ACGTTGTGGCTTTGTTAAGTAGTTAATATTGTTAAGAGTTGGCTTTTTCTTTTTTATTATTAAAGCTTCCATTATTTTTAGACTTTTTTTGCAGGTGGATGCAGTTAATATATTTGTGTTTTCTACTAGTATGTTTCCAATGGAATCAAGTAAATCTGTGTGTGTGTTTAAATGGGTTCTAATGGAGCTGTGATCAGATAGGTGTAACATAAGACATCTGGATAAGCATGTGGTTGTGTAGATGATGTAATTATTTATGAGTCCGGTTTGATCAGGAACACAGTTCCTTAAGGGCATTGAACTCATAAATAATGTTTCGTTCTTTGTAATTTTGACTTAGTTGGTGTGTTGTTATTTTTGAGGATAAGGTTGGCTGTCTTAAATTTTTTATAATTTTTTATATATATATATATATATAACATGCACACACAAACATATATATATATATATATATATCCCAACAAGTTTGATTAAAAATAACTGATATGATCTGTCTGTTTAATTTTTTTTCATATTTTTCCAATCTTTGAATAAGGTGTTGAGTATTGTGTTTGAAGTTCTGGATAAACTGTCCAAAGTTCATATTTTGTTATTGTTTTGGTTTCTGATCCATTTGAGTTGATTAATCATTAGATCTTTAGGCATTTAGTGATAATTTTTTGTGATCTGAGATACTCAATGGAAAATGATGTATACAAGAAAGAAAATTTCATGTCTTAAATGAAAGCAAACTTAATAGTTTAATCAATAGAAATTTGGCTTACAGCCATATCTCATTGAAACACCAGTTCTCATCCAATCACTGAAGTTAAGCAACATTGAGCCTGATCAGTACCTAAAATAGGAATTACTTGAGAATCACTCAATAGATTGAAAATTGCTTGAAAATAAATGCTATGGGATATATTGATTGATTGATCTGTTTTCTACTGCTTATCAACCTTTTGTAGGTTATTTAAAGCCAGAAAATACTTTTAGATTGTAAGAGATTTGTGGAGATAATAATGATTTAGGGATACAAGTCTTACTAATTAACCCATAGCTGAGAGGAGTTGAGGTGGATTCATCCCTTTCCCAAGAGTATTTGCGTGTAAGTGAATATAACAAACCTGATTGGAATTGTAACCCAGCTCTTCAATTAAGAATTCCAAGTCATTATCCACTACATCACCTGCACTCGACATTGCTTAACTTTGGTGATCATATGGGAACCAATGTTACAGCATGATATGGCCACAATGCAATATAAATTTCTTTTCTAGAATTATTAACACTTATATACTTACTACTGTTTGTCTGTTACATGATATCCCTAAAAATCAGAGAATTTTTCAGGGGAATTGTCAGAATTTTATTCAATGATTAGGCTAGGAAACATGTCCTATGACTTTGTCTTATCATATTTTCATCTACTTGCAGTGTAAAAAAACAACAAAGGCTGTGGGTGAAAATCTTTGGGGTATGTTCTTAATGGTAAGTATGTAGGCCCTCTATCAAGGTTGACAGTAGGTGTAGCAACTTTTTACATTTATTAGTGCCTGAATACATTTTGAATATATTGATAACTGTTTTGATTATTCCTGTTTTCTGGCTGTTGCTAGTGCTGTTTGTTATATATTTTTACCTTTCGTTTGTTTGCCCATTTTGGCTCATGGTTAATAATAATAATAATAATAAATAAAGTATTCTATTCTCTGTCAGCCATCTATAAACAAGATATTTTTAGATGTAACCAAACACCGAGCTATAGATTCTCATCTCCCCCAATGATATTAAGGTCAAAATGTCATAAGTAACTTCAGTTAAAATTTAAATTTGGTTTGTCAATTCTGTTTTCCATATTTATAATTGTTATGCAAGCAACAGTACACAATTTTGTTTGTTTTGTTTTTGTTTTTTATAAGCAATTTCTGATTTTGACCAGTACTCAGGTTGCTTAAATTTTGTGAAAGAATTAATACTCAAGTTGTATAAATGGTTGCTTAAATTTTTTATGTTTAGGTCTAATAAATAGAAAAGAAAGACATTTCAGTAAACCTGAACCTTCATGCCTGCAAAAAAATGTAGTGACAAAGGATGGATTATTTTTTTTTCCTTGGCAATGTTTATTGTTTTAAATAGCTATGAATAGAATTATTTTAAAAACTAAACATATGATACAGTATTTACATTAATTAGGACTATTGTCCTAGATCATCATATTTGTCCTGGCGTTTGGCCGTTGAACCTTCTTCAGGTGGTTGGAATTTGAACTGAACCAGATTTATTTCGACCGCTGGGGTAGACTGTTTCCTAATTAAGGCGTGCCATGTTCAGATGGATGTCAGTTATCAGTTATCTCCTGCTAATTGACCTCTGAAAGTTTGAAACTGGCACTTAACCAGGAACAGACCACCTCACCTTCTTTTTTATCAAACTCGAAAGCTAACTGTGAAGAATAGATCCACTGTGCCATGAAGAAGGCCGAACAAAAATATATGACAATATGAGGAAAAAGGAATTTATACAGAAATATAGACAAACTCTAAACATATGATGAAAGGGAATTTATACATATTTTTATTCTTGAGAGTTGACAACAAAAATATTTATGAGATTGTTTATTTACAAGAATAATTTTATATTTACAACATTCTAAAACCTAATACAATTAAAACTAATGCAATGCAATATTTATCATTTACCAATTTATAAAGAAATAGATCTGAAAATAAATTTTTATTCATAAATTTATAAACATTTACTAAATTATTAAAATATGTAACACAAACTATAAGGAAATCTTTATTATTTACCATTTTATCAAGTTCAAATTAATGTTTTGCCAACCATTCCAATAAACAATCTAATAAATAGTGTTTATTATTTTTGTTGTCAATTCTTAAAAACAAAGAAAATGTATAAATTCACTTTCATATGTTTAGGTTTTATTACAATTGTAATCATCACTTTTTAAAACAGTAAATTTTGCTGAGGAGTGAAGGTAGTTAAAATTAAAACGGCACCAATAGAAAAACTGTCCTTTTGTCACTCCATTTTTTGGTATGCAGGAAGGTCCAAGTTTGCCGACATTTCAATGTAACTCAACTAGTAGAAGTCATAGAGTTGTTCAATGCAGTATAAAATAACATATTAACTCTTTAAATTTTTTTTTCCTCAGCTCCTTAAGCCACACTGATGTCGGTAGTGGTGTTGCTTAAGATTTGGTCAAATTTGTGTACAGTTGTCTATAAACAAAAATTAGTATTATCTATTTTTTTTTTATTATTAGCTGAAGCATTACCAACTTTTATTTATACAGGGTGCAGCAGAAATACTTTCCACATAATGGTAAGACATTAGCTCGATGATGACACCATTGCCACTAATCTCTTACCATTATGTGGGAGGTATTTCTGCTGCACCCTGTATATTAATTTTAAGCAATATTTCATCTTGATCTTTTAGTTGCATTTTATTGCCACTTGGTTCAATCTATAGCAGTAAGTAAACAGTGTGGATAAGAGATAAAGGGGCAAGCATTCAGTTGGATTTGAACTTAAGTTCCTTTTGTCTCAGAGAAGCTTATTTGAATGCACCAGATGCTGCTCTGCTTGAATTACAAGAGCCCAACAGCTTTTATGACTTATGATCTAACCTTTTGAACTCCTCCTTCACTCCATGATCACTCTCAACACTGTTTGCTTTTTATGCTAATGGTATTTAATATCAATTAAATAGCAGGGTAAACTCTGTTCTCTAGCCTTGGTTGGTGGAGAAAAAAAAATTAAAAACCTCAGGAAAAAGGCAACATGAATCCACTTTTAGCAATACACAATTTACGGATCTAAAAGAAAAAGTAGTAGTAGAAAGCTATGATTGCTTACATCCTGAAAGGACATGGCACTTAAGAACAAGAAGTATTTAAATGACATTGAGCTACTCTTAAAGCTTATAATGAAAGACTTGATGTTAAGTGGTTATTTGACTAAATCTGCTGTACATGGGGAATGCCTTTAAAAGTTAAAAAGAACACAAGGTTTGAACAGAATATGAAGTAAATCCATTTGATTTACTTCCCTTGAAATTTAAATATTTTTCTTGGGAAGTGGGAAAGTAGATAATATTTAGGGGTGGGGGACCTAACTCACTTTGATTTTCATAATTCATCAGTGTGATGGTAAAAGGGTGTAAGTGCATTTTTGTGAAATGAGAAAACACCTTTTAAAGATGAAAAGAAAATTGGATTAAAAATCCATGATATTGACTATGTCATAGAGATTAGTTTGCTCATTTCATAAAGGAAAGACATGCAAAAAGTGTATATCCTTTTTAGAATTACATTGACAAGTTGTGTACAATATCTTTTGTTTTTTTTTAAAAAAAAGCAAAAGATAATCAAGTACTTACACAATCACTTGATTTATGTCTGTCTTTACTAACATTAAATATCTACTTAATATAATTAGCTAAAGATTAGTCTTAGTGAAAATCTCTCCCTATTTGTCTGTTCAACTGCACCAGAGAGGCTAGTGTTTATAATTGTATCATTTATGCAGATTTATATTATGAGAATGTACAAATATTGTGTGAAAATACTAAATTATCTTGAATTGGTTCAAACTAAGTTTTTCATCCCTTTTGGCTTAATCACTGTTTTATTTTATTTGTTTGTTAGTTTTCCTCAGATAGCATATATATATATATATATATATATATATATGCTATGTAGATATTAGCTTAGTATGGCTTAAGGCCACAGAAGTAGAGCACTATACTAACAATAACCAGGAAATTCAGCTTACCTATCATCAGTATATAGCATATACCTGTGCTTATCATTAGAAATGATTCATAATGAAATAATTGATAAGAAATCTTTTTATCAGTGTATAGCGATGGAGTTGTGCTCCCTGGACAAAAGATCTCCAGGAATTAGACTCACTTTATTTGTATCAGATTTTAGCCAAAGATGAGATCTATGACTGACCTTAGCCAAATGGCTAGGGTGCAATGTCCCCCAACTATTATTGGTTTGATGATAACAATCTAGTTGGTGAATTCAGGGGTCTTCTTTGGGTGTATGTTGCTTCTGGTAATCCGACTTAGAATTTTTTAACTTTCTTTATGTATATTTTGGACAGTTCACAGATTCAAGAAGCAGATTTCTACTATACTTATTTTTTTTTTTTTTTTTTTTTTACAATTAAATGAAGCCTAAATCTTATTGATTTTGATCTGCAAATTTTCAAAATTATAAATTGCAGCTGGATAAAGGATTCTATTCAGATCTCTTTAAAGATTATTAGAGGCTGAAGAACAGAATCAAAATTACCAAATAATCATACTTTGCTATATAGCATTTAAAACAGATTTCAAAATTAATTTTAAGAAAACTCATTGAAATAAAGTCTTAACCTTTAGCACTCTGCTATAAGTATTTTATCCTCATCCATTATGCATAAATGGCCACACAACTGCAGTAGCATCATCTTCAATTTTCTGTGTCATTTTCCTGTTGCCATAGTAGGATATGACAACACTAGCACAAAATTCAACCACACTATTTTATGATGATCAAAGTTGCATGCAGTGGTTGTACAAACATTTTGTTTGACAAATGAAGGCAGCTATGTACAGCATACTAGGTAAATGAACTTAATTACACAAATATCTGTTTATTAAAAATAAATAAATAACCTGTTTATTAAAAAGTTACTAAAAATCTATCAAAAAATAAATAAATCTATTTATTAATTTTTTTTTAAATTCATTTATTAAAAAATAAATAAAAAAACCTGTTTATTTAAAATATATAATCCATTTAATAAATATAAATAAAAATCTGTTTATTAAAAAAATAAAAGGGCATTAAATGCAAATAAACTGGTTTCTTCTTAATGTGTTCTTGTGTTTTCAGGTACAGAATATACTTGGTGTGAACAGTCGAGTCAGATAGACCAATACAGTAGTAGCCTGGTTGTTGTTGCCTGTAGAAATTGTCACTATTTACCCAAATTACTGTCTGGACTAAGATTCTACAAATGTGTCTTTCTGCTTATTAATAAAACATTGTTACAATAATTTGTTGTTTTTCTTTACAAATAGACTCAGCTCCTCAATGTTCAGGTAAGACATAGATGTCCCCAGATTTTTGTAAAATTAATTTTCATGTAGTCCTTATTAAATTTTGTAATGTGTGCATACACACACATGCACATATAAGTGCTTTCATTTGTTTAAATCAATTACGGGTCAAAGTTTACTCCAAAATTGACCAGGCATAGCAGATTTCAAAAAGTACTCAATACCTAATCCATAAAGCCTTATTAAGAAAGTTTATCTTAAAAAGATGTAATTACCTCATGATGCGACTGCAACTTCACCTCTCAGATCTTCAGGCTTGTTTGGTTTTATTTATTTATATATATATATATATATATATATATATATATATATATATATATATATATATACCCACACATATATGTATATGTATTTATATACACACACATATATATGTATTTATATATGTATTTATATACACACACACACACACACACACACATATATATATATATATATATATATATATATATATATATATATATATATATATATAAAATAATTCCAAGAGGATAGAATCCAGGTAGAAATCAATGTCTATTGTGTGTGTATGTCATCACAAAATGTATACTCTTTTCCGGTAAATCTTTAATGTATTAGACATCCGAGAATATTCATATTTCTCTTACTTAAACCGTCTTTGACTCCCCTCTTTAAAACTTCTCTCTGTTAAATTTTAATTCCCCCCTTCGTCTTTAGACATTCCTGTTCTCTTGTCTGTTGCCCCTCCCTATAGCTTTCATTTACTCTAACATTCGTCCCACACTCTCATACATACACTCTCACTAAATTTTATTTTTTATTCCTGGAATTGTTTTTACTGTTTTCTTTTTGAATTTGTAGGTCTGATGAATTGGATCATATTTACGATTCTAATGGAATAAATTATGATCATGGAACATTAGTGTTTAAGCCTTTTTATTATATATATATATATATATTTATATTTATCACTTTAAACATTATTTTTAGTGGATACTCATTTTTGAGTAGACACTCCATTTATTTATTAAACACTATGCTTGTTTTTGTCTGCCAGTCTCCAGTAAATATACTGTTTAATAAATAAACAGTGTCTTGCTTAGTTACAAATATCCATTAAAAATAACATTTAGCATGATAAAACCTGTTGGATTAATAAATAAAAATAATCATTACTTTAGAAAATTGCTTTGTTTACATTTGGATATGTAACTGAGCAGATATGAAAAATTTGGTGAGTTTACTACAAAGAGAATCTGATTGGCTAAGTTCTTCATAGCTCAGTTCGTCCAGAGCACATTGGATTTAATGACGGTTACCTCTGCCCAGGAGGACGCAGGTTTGAATTCTGCAGGAGAGTGTATATTTGTCTTTAATAAGATTTCTTGATTATTCAGGATTGTAGATGAAATAAATAAATATACTGTCTAAAAAAACAAGCAGGGCTTCTACTCAAATACAAGTATCCACTAAAAATAACATTTAAATTGATAAAATCTGTTGGATTAATAAAAAAAATTCTTTATAAAAATTGATATATGAAGGAGAGGAGATGCTAAAATTTTAATCTTTCAAATTTAATTTTCTTTTTAAATATGTGATTAGGTATATTCTAGCCAATTTCATTTAGTTTTTGTTCTGGCATATAAAAATTTATATATCTTTCTCATATATATATATATGTGTGTGTGTGTGTGTGGTATTTAGTAGAAAGTGCTAAATATCTGATAGAGCTAATATATGCAGTTGCATGGAGAGCTGTTTGTGACCTTAGGTTTTACACTTTCACAATCTTCAGGCAAATTAGTTTATTTTTTCAAAAGTGGATCTATTTATGCCTTTTTTCTGTTTGTTTCCTAAGTTGATATATCCTACACAGGTTGAGCACTCCCACTGTACTTACACATGGATAAGATCAACTTAGGAAACGAACAGAAATAAGGAGGCATAAATAGATCAACTTTTAAAAAAATAAAACGGTTTGTCTCAAGATTGCAAAAGCATGAAACCTAAGGTCACAAACAACTCTCCATGCAACTGCATATATATATATATATATATATATATATATTTTTCGAAAGGTGTAGGTCATAACATTTTTGATGAACACAATATTCCATATACTTGAATAAATTATATGTCATTAATATTGTCTCCTTGATATTCTATAACTTCTATCTATTGATTTTTATTAACATTTCTACTGTTTCAACGTTTTTTGTTTCCCAGAAATCTTATTTGCTTGAATATTATTTTCCATTCTCATATAAATCTCATAATGATGATCCACTATTTTTCTATTGGATCAATATCTGGAAAAGCTGGGGCCATTCTATTAATTTGATGTCTTTTAAACCTTTTTCTTTTGCAGTAGTCAACTTTGCAGAATTGTCTTCTATTAATTTACTCTTTAACTGAAGCTTCTTAGCTATAACTTGTACCACAAAAAAGAATGTCTTGTCCAAGAATTTAGAATAATTCTATGCACTTATCTTGACAGTCATCACCTTTGAAGGAGCCCACAATTTTACTGCTCACAATACAACAAAACATTCCATCTATCCATTGTTGTCTTATAAGTGATATGGATTAACTATTCTCATGAATTGCCCAACCATTAGCAAAGTCAGTACAGTTGTAAATTCATCACTAAAAAATGACACCTTTACTATTGTGACATTTGTTTAAAGTTGGTAGTTTGCCTGCTTTAATATCTTTAGTCAGTGTTCTTAATATTTTGCATCTTTTTTCCTTCTATTTGCATTTGAAACACAATCTTGTTCAAATATTTTATTGCTGAGTATTTCATTTTTTGTACTTATTACCCTTTTTAAGTTTTCAAATCTCTTTTTATGATATTCTCAAATTTCTTTTCTTGTTCTTATCTTTTTTATCTTGTTGGTCTTTTCAAATTTCTTCTTTCATTGTTCTCTTATCTCTGTTTAACTATCTTGCAGTTTTCAACATTTATTTATTAACAATTGTTGAGTTGGATAATAAAATCTCACAAACCTTGAATTACATAATAAAAATTTCACAGTATCAAATTTATTGTAAATATTTCTATTTTGTATGAATACATCCTGAAACTTTTACCAAAATAAGCTAATAACAACTTTATTGTGAAAACGTTGGCTTGTATCATAAAATTTGACATTGTGTGTATGAGTTGGGATAAAATATAAATGTGGATCGAAATCCTACAGAATAATAAGATGAACATTTCCTATTTGTTCTTTATCATATATATATATATATATATGTGTGTGTGTCTATATATTTAGGCAGCACTCCTTCTTTCATGCACATTTCATTGAATATGACAGACAAGGTACTTTGATTTAGTTTTTTATACAATTTCTCATGTGATCTAATAATTTTTTCTTTTCGGGTGATAAATTATATAAAAACTGTCCGATTGTTTTTTATCCGAGCACTTTCAGCTATACATTTAGCCATTTTCAAGGTTGAAATATATTAACGGTTAACAAGAAATAGATTGTTGTATGTATTTATACAATGTTTTCATTTTCAAAACACAGTCTAGATATTGTGTCCTTGTTCATAGTTGATATTATTGAGTGTTGTTTTTTTTGTTTTTATTAATAAGGCTTCCATTATTTTTAACCTTTTTTTTTTTTTTTTTTTTTTTTTGCATGTAGATGATGCTATTATATTTGTGTTATCAACAAGTATGATATGAATAGTGTCCGGTAGGTCTCCATGAATATTTAAATGAGACCTAATTGAGCTATGGTCAGAAAGGTGTAGTGTGAGCCTTCGTGTCAAACATTGTAGTATGGCCTATTATTTATGAATTTTGATTGATCAAGAACACAATTCCTTAATGGACATTTAAATTCGTAAATAATATTTGTCCTATTTAATTTTGTTCTAAGAGGTGAATTATTATTAACTATAAGGTTAGAGGTTTTAAATTTTTTGTAATAAATAATTTATCTAATTTTTTGCTATTGTTAACTGGTGTTGTGCATTTTTTATAATATTCTTAATAATTATATATCAGGATTGATTTGGAACCTTCAATAGGTAACCACAATGACACGTTTCTAGCATCATGGTACCGTAAATTAGAAGACTTCTCCAGGGAACTCATGCAGGATACCATGCAGTTCTGCCAGGAAAGCATAATGGCAACAACAGCAGAAATTAACCTGCTCGATGAGAAAATAAAAAAACAAACGGATACGGAAGAATATACCAACATAAAGAATGTCATAAAAGCTCACACAGACCAAACAGTGAGGGAACTACAAAAAACAAAAACTGAAAAACAAAGGAAATTAAAATGGAATATTTCCTCCAGACAGAGGAACAAAAAAGAAATGAAGCCAAACTCTGAAAAAAGTGAACGACCATACCCCAAAAGAAAACAACAAAACACCGCCACCACACAACCAATGCAAACACAAAACAGACCAAATAAATACACCAACAGACAACCACCAGCACCACAACCAACAATAACAACACCGCCACCATCAACGATAGCTAGAACCTCAAAACAAACACACACCCAAAACAAACCACTAACTTACGCGGACATCCTTAGGGTGCCGTACAGAAGAACCTAAAAGAAATCATAGGTAGTAACCACATTTCAGGGGACAAGGTAATCCGTAATAAACTAAGAACAAAAACAACAGGATTTTCCCAACCATGTAACAACAAAAGAAGTTTATGTTGCAACCATATTAAAAACACGAATTCATTCACTAGCTCAATCACTAAATCTACTTTCAAAATCTACTACGATTCTAACTAAAAGTCATAACATAGTGTGCATTCTAGGAGGTAAATTATGCCAGAAACAATATGTAGGAAAATATGAATGGCCCTTTCACTACAGAATTAATAATTATCGTAAGCGAATTAAATCGACTCCCCATGAAAAATTATTACCTGTAGAACAACATTTCCGCCTGGAAAAACATGATTTCAAAACCTATGCCAAATTCACTATAATTGAGAGAATAAAAAAGTTCAGAGCACATAACATTAGAAAGATTTTAGAGTCCCATGAAAAGTGGATACAACGTCTAAAAACAAAATACCCAGCCGGGCTAAATCATAAATTTAACAATATATAGATAGTCAACAAATCAAAACCTACCCACATTTCTCACCCACACAAGACAGACATGCTGATGGAGGTGTGGAGGCCTCACACTTATACACACACCCACACGAATATACACACTTACACACATCATACTCACTCACTCCCTAATGAGCCAAATGATAACACACACCTACAGCAATACACATGCTTACACATATCATACTCACTCACTCCCTAAGAACCAAATAACACACACACAAACACTAAACAGAGACACATCCCCTCACCAGGTCCAATAAAACTGTCAAACTGACCAGAGAATTCAGAATAATATGTATCTATCCAGCACTTATCTCAAATAACAACTTAAAAGTGACTGTTTGACCAACACAAGGAATGTTAAAAGATTCATGTTAAAAAGATAAAAAAATAAAAAAAAACAAATGAAAACTACAGACAAAAGTTCATTTTCCATCAAGACATTCATTCCTGTAGTTCACTGCTACCAGCAAGCAGAAATATTTCTCCTCCTGATGATGGCCATTTCGGTCAGAAAAAAAAAACTAGTCAAGGAATCTAAATGGAATAATAATAAAAAACGAAAGAATATTAATCTACAAACCCAGTGTGTCTAAAGATTTTAATTTTTATTTTCTTATTGCTTTATATATATATATATATATATATATATATATATATATATATATGGACAGTTTTTATATAATTTATCATCCAAAAAGAAAAAAATTATTAGATCACATGAGAAATTGTATAAAAAACTGAATCAAAGCACCTTGTCTGTCATATTCAATGAAATGTGCATATATATATATATATATATATATGTCATCCACAGACAGACTGTTTCACTGTATCACAGCTCATCAGTGTGGCTAGAGATCATGTGATTGCTTCAAGCTGGGATCAAAACCCAACCAATTTAACATCAGTCAGAGACTCTCACTCTTAGGCCATCAGCTCACACAACAGAAAAAAGGAATTTTTAACACATTATATACAAGATATAAGCATTACTGGCTACCAGAGTGCTGAATTCATAGCAAAGAGCTTTTAGCATTAATTAGCAGCAGCTAACCTTCCCTTTCTTCCAAAGTGCTCAACCTACAAGAGTTTAAGACTTGCTATATTTATCAGGGAAGAGTACTCAGTATCAACAATAGATCATTTACAGATATAGACAGTTTGGAAACAAGAACGAACATTACCTGGTAACTGGAATTGTGTGATTTTTTGACCAAATGACAGTCACCATGTAGTATTGAGTCCTCTGTCCACACTGTCTTTAGGCACCAAGAATTTTTTCAAACCTGTTTTGTTAAATAATATTGAAAAGTTCCATCCATTCAATTTTTTATTAACTTTTCCAAATAAGTTGTTTTATATACTAAAATACATGTAAAAATTCATTATAAATGATGCTGCCATGAGTGACTTGAAGTTGGTTCTACAAAACATCACACTAGAATTAACCAAAAACGGTTACAAAATACAAAATCCTTTAATACTAATGTAGCCACATTCAAAAGTACACTTTAGAAAAAATAAAGTTTGGTAAATTTCCTGATTATATAAAACAACTAATTTGGAAATTTGAAAAACTTAATAAAAAATTGGATAGAACTTGTTGATATTATTCAACAAAACATGTTTGAAAATATATATGCACACATACACGTGCGTGTATATATATGTGTGTTCTTGGAAGCAGGTTTTGCCTACTACCTGATTATGCACCATTGGACCCATTTTTCTTCACCTTTGTTATGAGTTTCTGATCCAAATTGATCAACTATTTCACCATCTCTCTCCTTACCTGCTATGGCATTCAGGTTTATTTGCATTAAATTTTAATGCTGTCTAGTGTACAATAAAACTTTTGTTTTTCTTCTATACTTTGAGCTGTTGGTTCATAAACAACTAGGATGTATTTGAACCCAGCAACATTTTTCCTTATCACTGCCCACTGAATTTACCATTACTCCAATTTGCAAACTGATTATTTTTACCCATTTTTTATTAGTCATTACCAAGTGCTGCTGTGTTCCACATTGAACAACAGGAACAAAGGAATTGTTTGTGATCAGGTGTAGTAACTAACAGAATAGAATTGTTTTTTTTAATCAATTCACCCTAAGCAAGGCAATAATACCACTAAGACTAAGGGGCTACTGGGAGTGAAAGAGAATGAGAAGAGTTCAGAAAGAACTGGAAACCCAATACTAAACAGGAAAAAAAGGGATAAACATTTGCTCCTGTTCAAAAGATCAGGGAGGTGTATGAACCGGACAATAAATTAACCTATCTACAATGTGCAAAATTTCGAAAACAGTTTCTGGTGAAAGATAAATATTTAAACAAGAAAGAATTTTTACTGGTGGAAGAATCTATTCTATAATTTAAAAGTGAATGTGACTTTATATATTTATTGGTCATTCAATCTGATCTCGCTTTCTTAGTAGTAAAATGTTCTGGTAACAGGAGGATTTACTCAACACCAGTATGCAAATTAAATCAGAGAATAGGCTGTGAATACATTACTTTTTTTTTTTCTATTTTTTTTTTCATGCCTCCTTTTTATAGTTTTACTTCAGTGATTTAAAAATCAGAATTCTTTCTTACATATGCCAATAAAGTTAACTGTATAAATAAAAATTGAAGATTATTCATGCAGAAAACTATAACCAAGGCAATTACAAAATTAAATAGTGCTGTCATCCTTTTTATGACTGCAATATTTTTTATGAGTAAACTTAGCTTAAAGAAAATCTTTTATTTTCTTTTTCCTTTGCAAATGCATTGTGTGCCTAAATCTGTGTATAGAATTACATTTAAGTAAATTTACTTTCATAATATTTACTTAGGTGAAATTCCCTGAATGCAAGGTCATTTAACAAATAGATAAATTGTGCTAAGATTCAGGTCATCTGTGATCAGCCGATAAATATGTCACATAGTGTCATTAGTTTTTATCTGTAAAGAAATTTAATAATGATACTAACACCAACACAATAATTGCCCTCCACCCAAATATTTTATGGAAATGAACACCAAGATTGTTAATATTTCCACTGCTGTTACCATACTTATGTCTTTACAAAACTTATATTGCCTGCTGTTGATATATATATACCCAAGTATATAATTGGTATATACGGAATGAATTCCAATAACCAACAATTGCTATTCTTAAAAGAGTGCTCAATATGAAATAGAGCAGATATAATTATTTATTTAGAAAATTTATAACAAACATGTTATAAAATCACTACAAAAATAGCCATTTTGTTTCAACACTTCCGGTGTCTTATCAAGTGATGATGTTGAATGCAAAACAAATGGTTTTAAAAATTTCAAATTCAGTAACGATCTTTCACAAGGGGAAAACATTGTTCCAAAAGCTAGAATGACCAATCAAAATACTAGTATTGGAAAATTCAAAAAGCCTGACAACGAAGTCATGTTATAATAGCTATTCAGATCGTTAAAATACGGGTAAAATTAAAAAAAGAATTTATTCTAACCAATAATTATTAATAATTATTTAATAATTATTGGTTAGAATAAATTCTTTTTTTTCCAGAAATTAAGCAAAATATGAAGAGATAGGAAAATGTTATAAAAAAACAAAAAATATTTTGAATTGTGATGGCAATGAATGCTGGACAATTTCCTTATGGAGGAAGAGATTTGAAGCAACAAAGATGTAGTTTTACTAACAAATACTAAGAATACAATGGACTGAATATGTGTGATGTAATAACTTACCACCCCCATGAGTGACTACACTATAGGTAGTAACTACCTAAAAGTAGCTGTAAGTGAATGGAGTACAGAGACTAACTGGGATCTGTTGAGTATGACTCAGACTTACGTGAGAACTACCGACCTTCCAATACTGGATTGACTTGTGCATAACTGTTACCTTATTCTTATTGTACTGTTTTTTTTTACAATAAACCTTTACTTAATTTATCCACCTTATTTTTTAAGTATATATTCCTCTTAGCACAGAATATAATGAGTGAGTAATGAGAAAGTCTTAAGGAAAATAAGAACTACAAGATACTTAGAATCAGAAAGGAACAGCTGAAATTTCTGGAACACAGAATGAAGAAAAGGGGCATAGAAAATTTAATACTCACTGGATATACTGAAGGCAAGAGAAGTAAGGAGCAAGAGTGAGTAACCTACTAACAAGTGTGGCAGGACAGGGACAAAGAGGGGTGGTAAAGGGTTAAGAGTTACTTAGAACCACAAAAGATAAAAAGTTGTGGCAGGCCATAATCACCCACATCCTGAAGGAAGTGCAGAAGAGAAGAATCCCATGTACTGCTGACAAAAATATCACTTTTCTCTTCATTGTCTTCAGTTATGTGCTATGCGTGATACATGCTTAGGCGATCATGTATCTTTCGAGACATAACTGACGAGGCAGATTTTTTTTCCCACAGTAGGTTGCTATTTCTTTTTGTGGCAGACCAGTTGCCATCCAAGGCTATAGAGCCCTATCTGTCCTGCTATTTACCCATAGCTGGGGGGGGGGAGAAGAAGAGGATTCATACCTTTCCCAAGGTTATTAGCAAGTAAGTGAATGTAATGTATTCAACTGGAATTTGAACTCGGCTCTCTGATTACTCAATCCGAGCTGCTATCCTTTACTCCACCGTGCCTCATTGTCTTAAAGGATCTATTTTCTGTATTTTCATCAAAACCACTTTTCTTTATATTATGCTTGCTTTATTTTATTTTTTTCATTTGGAAATAGAAGAAAGTCTATGACAAATGGTAAAAAGACTTCAACTGGGGATCTCGTCTGAAACTGATGTGGTTGTCATTCTTTTAGCAACAGCATCAACTTCATAACAGTCATATTATCATTATATCCCTTTAATTTTGGCTATGAAACTTCCTACATTCACTTCTCCAAAGAAACGTCTGTAATGTTATTGGTCATGACCAGCCATCTCAACTTCAGTCACTTTCCTAACATTGTAATGTGGCTTCCCTGCCTTTTCTATAAATATTTTCATGGCAATTTTCTAATAAGCTTTCCTCATTGGTACCTCAACTACAAAATTTAAGAACTCAAAGAAAATCTATCCTAAGAGCATGCTCCAAAGATCAGACACAAGGATTTGCACAAATAATTAGCAGAAATATGTTAAATTCTATTTGAAAGTTTGTTCAGAAGTATAAAATTCTTAATAATAACTGTAAATACCTAAAAGTTGAAACTTTTCAGATTAATAATTTGATTATGTTTAAATGCTGTGTAAATTTTATCTTTCCCCATAAATTATAAGTTAATTAAATCTTAAGTTGGTATCCACTCAGTGGGGATATTGTATCTTATTAATAATTGTCAATAAAAAGAGGTGTTTATTTTGTCTGAAATTGATTAATTAATAGAATAGTGTGACCACCGTAATTTGAATCTATATAATTTGCTCATTTTCCAAAATGTTAAATTTATATAGATTTTGAATGTTTTTCATCTCAAACACTTCAAATTGGTAGATATAGATCCACTTTACTCTAGAGCAGGGGTTCTTAACCGGAGGTATCCATAACTCTTGGGTGTATAGGAACCAGATTGGAGCGGAACACAGAGTGTTGTTGTACCATACAGAGGTACGTCGGCTGAGTTGTGGCAGTGTTTTCACATGTGTAGTGGAACTCCGGGATGAAATTCTTGAATTTCTCAAGCATCAACAATCCCCTCTAGCAAATGATTTTGAAGATGAGCATTTTATTGTTAGCTTGGGATATTTGGCTGATATTTTCAGTCTTCTCAATGATTTGAACACATCAATGCAGGGAAGGGATGTGGACATCATTCAAGCCAGGGGAAAAGTTGTTGCATTCACAAGGAAATTACCTATCTGAAGTCACCGTGTTGAAAGCAGAAACCTGGCAAACTTTCCAATCCTTTATGATATCCTTATTGGAGATGTTAAAACACTACCTGTAGAAATAATTCAAGAAGTCAAGATTCATTTGGAAGTTCTAAGTACAAATTTTGAGGGTTACTTTTCAGATATTGATGATCTTAGCATGGATTTAATTTGGATACAAAACCCTTTCTCATTTGATATATTGAGAATGAGTGATAACGATTTATAAAAGGATGATTTCATTGAATTCCAAGAGGACCCAAGAAAGAAAGCTATATATAATAATATAAAGTTATAATTGCTTGTGGCTTTTTTCATGTTCTATTCCTAGCAATCCATATCTAAAGTACAGTAAATTCAAGCAATTGAAATATTTGGAAGACATACTGGCAAATAATAGGATTAGTGATAATTATTTCGACAGTCAAGTGAAGGGGGTCTGGAATCATCAAAAGGTTAAGAATCCCTGCTCTAGAGTAAAAAAAAAAAAAATAGAAAATGGTCAGATTTATACTTTAGTATGCAAGCATTTACTCTGGGAATTGTAGAGCTTTTTTCTTCTGGGTTAGGAGCTTAATAAATAGGTAGACATATGTCTGCTTTACATGTAAACCAAAAAAGGCAGACATTGGTTGGAATTATACTTATGTCTCCAAGTCTCCATTCAGAAGATGGACATTTTTTTAAACAAAAGGGGAGCTTACTCCTCTGCAAAAAATGCAGTCGGGAAACACAAAAATTTGGGGCATAACCTAATCTATCAATGACCAAATTTTTGTCTTGATGAGATTTCACAATGTAGAAAAAGTACAGAAGAATATAAAATATTTTATTGCTTAATTGCCATACATGCTGGCGTATAAGAAGACCCCCAAATTTTCAAGCTAAAATGTAAGTTTTTGGCTATATTCACTGTACAAGACAACCCCTTCAAATCAGACTTTAAAATGTATTGAATTTATTATGTAAATTCAGTAAGCATATACTTTCTTTTCACTCAGATTCTAATAAAAAAACAGTGGGGAAATATTGTCATTACCACAATCTACAATACATCATGATTGGATACTGTTTTATCGGTAGCTTATTACAGTAGTCTGAATGACTTTTCCCTGCTAACCATCCACTCATTCCACTGTTCTCAAATCCGATCTTTAAATGGCTTGTTGAAACACACATCATCAAAAAATGGAAGCAAGATATTGTCAATTGTGTGATAATAGTTTGGGATTTTTCTCTTGACTAATATGCACTTTATTGTGCAATGATAGCACATATTATATAAGGTAAGAGTACTATTATTACATTACACTTTTATTATTTTATCATAATAATTTGAATTAAGTTTCAATAAAAAATATTTGTGTCAATAGTTACCAAGGCAAAGGTTAGCCTACCATCAAAAATCTCCCATGCTGACAACGTACCATAAACTACAGGATTTAAGGTTCACATTTTATACCTGGAGTTAAAGACGGCCCCTTTATTTTTGTGGAGATTCTTTAAGGTTAAAAAGTCACCTTGTATGCTGAAAAATACAATATTTATTTTTGAGAGGTTCAGATGAATAATAGAGAATCTAGAATCAAATGACTTTTTCCTAAATACATAAAACACATTTTTAAAAATGTTATAAGCCTTACTTATTTTGTAGAGGAAATCCAGAAGGATTTCAACATCTGACATAGAGGCATGATCAGTTGAACCTCCACCTGGTTTTTTTTTTTTTAAATCATTTCACCCAAGATGAGGCAACTAAGACACGGTGGGGATTACTGAGTGAATAACTATAAAAAAAAGCAAAGCATTATTAAGGAGCACAGAAACTAATAAGAAAGAAGATACTGGTTAACACTGCATTTAAATTTTTGAACAACAAACTTGACTGTGACAAAAGAATCTGGAAAAGAGTTCCACAAGTGAGAAGTGTGTAAAAAGAAACTGTTAGAATAGAACTTATGATTAAATCAAGCCATTTCTACAGTAAAATGATGAAATCTTGCAACCAATATAGTACTATGCTTAAATTCACAGTGTCTAGGTACTATAGAGGAAAGTTTTACAAAAATTGTAAAATAGATAGTTTTTGTTTGCCAGTAGCAGCAGTAATTACTTGCAACAAAAAAAAAAGTAAATAAAACCTAATTAAAAAAATAATTAAAAACCTTAAAACATCCAATTGGTTTTCATATATTCCATCTTACATATTTTGTTTGGATATTTCATATCAGTCATTTTATCATTATTTACAATGGATACATGTCATGGAGGGTACACAAATCTAAAACCAGAGTATTTTTCCTATGTGTTATGGCCATATTACATTGAAACACCAATCACTCATAATCAGTATCTAGATGGGTGGCTGCTTGAGAATACCAGTTGCTGTAAACTTGAATGTGCAAGTGATGTAATGTATAATGGTTCAGAATTGTTTTCCTATGTACTTTGATTTGCTTTAACCAAATCTGACCTTAGTTTTTTGAAGTTTTTCATTTTTGAGAAAAAATAGCTTTTAAATTGGAAGTAATTTCTAAAGTGGAAGTTTAATTCGCAGTGTACATAAAAATGTCAAATTGAATTCTTTTTATGGTAATATTCGCTCTTTCCTTATAAGGAAACATTCAGCATTCATTGACCTAGCAGCCAGTGGTACTTTCAGTTGAAATTTATAAAATCTTTATACTAAAACAATTTTTCATGAAAATGGGTTTCTTAAGTCCTCTGTTATAGCTCTTTCTAGTATTGATGGGGACATTCTTTATAACCTTTTGCTCAAAGTAGTGTGGAAAATCAACATCTTGAATATACCATTATTTTCTCTTTGAGTTACATGTGATATCCATTTTAGTTGTTGCTGCTGTTGAAAGTCCTCAAGTGATGTGGTTTCTATTATTTGGTGCAATTCTTTCTTTGTGATTCTGTAGTACCAGTCCATAAAGTTCAAAGAGGGATAGTCCTCGCTAAGACCTGCAGGCTTCATTTGTTCAAAGCTATTTTTAATCATTGATCTAAGAAAGCAGTTGTATACAGCCAACTGTTTAAATATTTCTAAATTAATTTGGAGCCATGACTGATATACATATGAAAGCTTTGACCTGATGAGGCTATTTAAGAATATGATTTGAGTTTTTAGGTTAATGTTTTGGTTTTGTAGGAATTTGCAGTGTTAGGCAAAACTATCTCTAACTCAACGTATTCTATGTTCAATTTCCTTATCTTCAATACTAAATTTGTTATATCTGAACCATATGCTGAAATATTTGAAGTGTTTAGTATTTACAAATTTCACATCCTGGATTTTTATGATTGATTCAGTGTTATCAATGCTTTTGTTTCAATGCAAGATCATAGTTTCTGTTTTATAGGTTTTTAAAATAGGAGAAAATCCTGGGTTTTCTGTTACCTATGATATTTTCAGGGTCATATTACATATATGTATAAAGTTTCATCTAATTCGGTGTTAGACTGACATACAATGAAGTAGCCTGTCACTGCAGTAAGTGATGAGGTTGTTATTGGTCGCCAGTTCTTGTGGGAGGAATTAAAACTTGCTGCTGATTAGGATAAAGACTTTCAAACAATTGAATTCAGCATTTTCAAAAGGAATGAATTTCATCACATGTAGGAATTTTAAACATATATTTATATAAAGAACAACACAGCTCTCAAAAAAAAGAGATAGTTAAAAAAAAGGGAAAATATTTGCTTTGTTTAACCTTCATGCCCCCCAAAAAACAATGATTAAAAAAAAACGGTTATTCCCTTGACACTGCTATTGCTGTATAACCTTTTGACTCCCTTGACAATATTTATTTACAAGATTATAAAAATATGTGAACCAAGTACAATGTGATATTTATTATTTATCTTTTATGAAGATTTATTTAACATTTTATGAAGAAATAAATTTTAAAAGAAATCTTTTTATTAAAAAATTTATATAAAATTATCAAAATATGTAATTCAACTACAATGCAATATTTATCATTTACCATTTTACAAATAAATATGAAAACAAATTTTTATTCCATCTAATAATTAAATAGCATTTAATATCTTATCCATTCTCAGCATGCTTGATGGAACCTACATTTGGATGTTAAGAGCTATACTTAACATCTCTTGGAGACAACATCCAACTAAATCACAGCTCTATGGACCTGTCCCTGATATTTTTACAATTTTATGCATTTACAGAATGTGCTTTGCAAGACATTGCTGGCAAGCAAATCAAGAACTAGCAAGTGATCTACTGCTCTGGACACCTGGCCATGACGCAACAATCACCTACATTGACCAGTTATGTTATGATACAGAATGCTACCCTAATGACCTTCTGACCTTAATTCAGGACCATGATGGTTGGCATGATAAACTCATGACTGTCCAAGCTAGCTCGACCGAATAAAAAAATAAATCCAGTTTGAAATTTATTAAAAGTCTCATCACTTTTTAAAACAATAATCAGGAGTCAAAAGTGTATACAGTAATAGTAGTGTGAAAGGAGTAACCATCCTTTTGACACACCATTTTTTTTTTTTTTTTGGTGAGGATGAAGGTTAAACATTGCCAACACATTTATATACTTAGCTGTACAGTGTGTGTGATATCCACATGGTTTGTTTGAAATTAACTAGTCAGTATGCCAGGCAATTAAATCTCCTCCAGAGGAGAAGACTAGACATATCTGCTACCTACCACATCCTGTTTCTGAGTGAGCAAAAATGGAAGAGGGAGTGAGTAATTTCTATTTATACTGCTGATTTTCACACCATCTAGCAGCATTCTTACAGACGAGTTGGAGCAATCTCTCCAATGTCAATATAGTATAAGAGAAATTGAAGGTTTGTTGGTAGTGGTTTCAACCTCCCACCCCACCTCCACACCCACCTGCCAGCTCAATAGATTCTAATTAGCAACAGAAGGCTTATCAGACCTACAAATTAAAATGAACTCAACTCTAGAGTTCATAAGCTCTCTCAATTTCTCCATAAATGGTGTATGATTTTATCTGTCGCAGTTGTTTCCTATTTTATGACCAGCAAGAAAGTCTGGGAAGTGGTGGGTTAAAAGCAGTCACCTACTTGACCAGAAGAGAATAAAATAATAGATGAAAACTTTTGGAAATAAGTGACAACAAACAGGACATCAAGGACTTCCAATCACAGGCTTATATTAACAACCACAGTTGGGATTGAGAGTTCTGGATTGTCTCTTGGGGTAGTTCTGATGCTGCTTGTTACAGTTGCCAACCATATGTCATGATGCCAAGAGGAAGAGTTGACTGGAAGAGCTGATCTCTCAGTCTGAGATGTTAGAAAGAAGTGGCAGAAGTTGCCCCTGGTGTCACCAACCCACTCATACTCTGCAAGAAATTCACTGAATAAACTATAAAAATATATTGAAGATAAGGTTTGAGTCTTTCTTTCTTACAGTGGTGTTTATTTTCACCTTTAGTTTCCTTGTGAGCAAGCACTGGGCTTTTGCCAGTTTTTGGTACATACTGATATAAATGACATTCAACATATTTTATGCAACAGGTTGGTGGAAAGCCGAAAGAGGGTTTTAATATATGTTTACAATACATTTACTGATCAATTTCATTTCCCTATATACTGTGAAATATGTTTTTCTATCAATTACTGTAATTCCCCATGTATGATACACCTTCAACCATAATATGCACACCTAAAATTGTGTTGAAAGTGTGGGAAAATGCTTCTACACATGCAAAATGCACACCCCTTGTTTGGTAATCAAACACTGTAAATTGTACCCCTCCAATTTCATTACAGCCAGCATTTCCTACTCTTATTCAAGCTATAATTGAAGATATTTATCAAAATTTATGATCATCACAATTCTAAAAGAAAATGGAAATATTTATATTGTACCTACTGCACAGACTCATTAACCTGATTTTGTTCGATAAAATGTTCAATCTACCAAATTTGTATGTAGTTTGAGTTAGTTATACATAACTTGAGTTTGCTTAATAGTTCAAGTTAGATATACATAACTTGAGTTTGCTTAATAGTTCAAGTTAGTTATACATAACTTGAGTTTGCTTAATAGTTCAAGTTAGTTATACATAACTTGAGTTTGCTTAATAGTTCAAGTTAGATATACATAACTTGAGTTTGCTTAATAGTTCAAGTTAGATATACATAACTTGAGTTTGCTTAATAGTTCAAGTTAGATATACATAACTTGAGTTTGCTTAATAGTTCAAGTTAGATATACATAACTTGAGTTTGCTTAATAGTTCAAGTTAGATATACATAACTCGAATTGTGCTTAAAAAGTAGACAGAATAAGAGTTGGTCTGAGAAATGTTTAACAAAGAATAAAATGAATAAAGAAACTAAGAAATGAATTCAATGAAATTTATTGGTCTTGATCATGAGGCAATTTCTGTGCAATTGAGGTTCTTCTCCGGAAGGACAGGTTGTTCATCTTCATGAACCTGTAGCACCAATTTGGATAGACTTTGAAAGTTTCCTCATGATATTTTTTCATCTGCCAACAACCTTGTCTATAGTGCTGATGGCAAGTCCAGTAGCCCACCTTTCTGCAATTTCCTCCACCAATTCTTTTTCCATTTGAGGATACTTGGCCTCTTTTGCTCTACCAGGGGTTCTTGAAGAAGGTTTTGCAGCCACAATTTTTTCCTTGTTTTTTTCTCCATAATCTTATATTTGCTTCATTTATATCATACTTTCTTCCTGCGATTTCCCACTTGTTCTGCCACAGCAATAACTTTTCTCTTGAATTCACTGGGGCAACTTGATTTTCTTGAATTAATTTTTAATCAGGGGTGTTGTAGAGTAAGGATAAGAGTAGGTAAGAATAAGGTCTGTTCTTCTCAAGAGAATGTTGCAAACTGCTGGTTGTTTAGCTTATACACACACGTTTTACCAATATCCATTTCCACCAAAATAAACTTTCTTATTCTAATAGTCTTGACCAATCAGAGTGTATCATGCAGAAGCAACATGGTGGGGCCCATAGTTCATTGCATAGGCGTTATTTTTTCACAAAACAAAAAAGGTTTTTAACATAGAATATTATTATTCTAATTTAGATTTATGATAATTCTTATTTCATTTTACATTTGTAAGTATTGTTAGGTACATATGATTGTATTCGACATACTTATGTAGTTGCAATTGCCAAATGTTGGTGTCAAATTGTTGTATGTTTGTGGTGAGTAGTCATTTCGCAACTGAAATTGACCTATGAAACAGCAATTTTTTAAAGACTTTTTGTAGCTGTGCATAATACACACTTCTAACTTTGCTTATTATTTTTTAGAAAAAAATGCGTATTATACATGGGGAATTACAGCATGCAAATTCAATATTTAACCTTATTTTAAAGACAATGCATTTTTATTCAATATTTATCTTATTTTAAGAATGAAAATATTCAAGAATTGGAACATAAGTTATTATCATTATAGACTACATAAAAAATTACATGTCAAATGCACTTTTTTAACTAACAATCATTTTTTACCCTTAACCCTATCTACATTGAAGACTACCTGTACAAAGAGGTACTGAAATATTTGGACAAGAAGGGAATCCCCATGAAAATTTTAATATTTTGCCATATTTTGGCAAGTTGGTGGTACTGAAATTCTTCTTTCATGATGTGGCTGATCATGGGTCTTCACAACTTCCTATCCTTTGTAGCTCTTAGCCATACTTGTTACTATCCCTCCCACTCTCTGTTCTGCTCTCCATTTACACAAGCTCACTGTTTCCCTCTGCCCTTCTTACCTTCAATATTTCCTGTGAGTGTCAAATTTTCCATGCCTCCTGTCTGCATTATGTGCCCAGTAAATTTCAATTGTGTCTTTTTGATGTTAATTGTACTTATTGTTTCTGTTTTCCTTAAAACTTCCTTGTTGCTTACATGTTCTGTCCATGGTATTCTTGGTATCCTTCTATGGAACCACATCACTGTTGCCTCACGTCTCCTTTTCACATGTGTAGAAACTGTCCAGCATTTAGTGCCATATAGGCAGTTTGATATTACTTAACAGTTGAGCACTCTTTCACTACTCCTTGTATATACTTTTGTATTTGTACATTGAACCTAAAAAAAACATATTCATTTGTTCCTCTTCAATGGGAAATCATTGTAAATAGTATCAATAAAACAGATTTGTATCAACCATTTTTTCAGTTCCCTATAGGACCCAAGGCCTTTCCTCCCATTTGTCAGACATTGGGTGTAATACACTTTACACTGCCAGGCTGGCCTATAATATGTTAGCAGAAGGATTGAATTCAAAGTTGTTCCGCTAGACTGGTTGCCCTAACAAGGCAAGACAGCCCAGTCTACCTTACTATTTTACTCTCAGATAGGAGGAGACGAGGTGGATTCATGCCTTTCTCAAGGTTATTAGTGCAACAGTCTCAGATAGAATTTTCCCAACTGATAACAACTACATCACCTACACATCAAAAGACAGTACAACAAATATGAAACTTACCAACTCTTTGTAGTAAGTTTTAGATAAGAATGGTGAGGCTTAGGTTGTGGCTTTAGATATCTCAAAGCCATTTGACAGGGTTTGACATGCTGGTCTTCTTCACAAGCTGAATGGAAATGGTGTCTCTGGATGCATTTTTTATTTTTCCAATCTTAACAAATCATGTAATAAATGTCATAGAGTTAAGGGGGACATGGGGGAGTAATGGATTGCAGCTCACATTGAGGAATCAGAGAGCTGAGTTCAAATTACAGTTGAGTTCATTACACTTACACACTAATACTCTAGGGAAAGCTATGAATTCATCTCATCTCTTCCCAGCTATGGATAAATAGCAGGACACTGGGTACTAAAACCTTGTGTGGCAACCAGTCTAGGAGGAGGAAAACTCTGAATTCAAAACTATGTAACCCTGGTGAAGCACATACTATGCAGCTAAGGAAAGGATTGTTTGCATTGACTTAATGATCCTGACTACAATTGATTCCTTTTTTTAAATGGCCACATTACTTCCTTAACATTAATGTGGGTGTCCACCAGGGATCTCTCCTTGAACCTTCTTTGTTTCTTATCTTCAACAACATTTACCAATGCCATCATTTCCTAACTCAGTATCTATGTTGATGACACAACTATTTACTCCTGTCTTAATAGTAAGTCCAATACAATTTATAAAGTAAAACTGATAGCTGATCTCAAAAATGACTTTCAATCAGCTGTTAACTGGAACAAGAAATAGTTTGTAAATTTTAATTCCAAAACAAAACTGCTACCTTTTAGTCATCTTAGATAATTGTTTTTACCTCCCATCAACTGTGCCATTTTGGTCTCACATATTCCATTGACATGAAGTGGAATGATTATATTCAATCAATTGTGACATCTGCTGCTAGGAAAGTTGTTTTACTATGTCATACCAGATGATTTTTTCTCACTACCATTCATCTTTCATGTTTATAAGTCTACCATTTGTCCATGTCTGGAATATTGCTGCTACATTTGGTCTAATGTTCCTAATATATATCACAAGAATCTTGACAAAATGCAAAGAATCTGTAAAATTATCATTCCTGTCTGGCATCTCAGCTTCAGTCACTTTCCCAATGCTGTAACATGACTTCCCCATACCTTTTCTAGAAATATTTTCATAGCAATTGTTCTAATGAGCTTTCCTCTTTGGTATCTAGACCTCACGAATTTAAACATAGTATTACATTGTCAACTAGGTCTTGCCATTATACTGTGGAAATAGCTAAATATAATCCTAATTTCTATTCTGATTGATCACACACTTCTCACCTGTGGAACTCGCTTTTAGCTTCTTGCTTTCCTGTCAACTATAATCTTCAAAAAATTTAAATGCAACATCAATCATCAACTTCTGTCTTTCTGAATGCTGTTCTTTTATTGTCCTTTCCCTTCACTAGTGTTTTCTCATTTTCCTTTCACTCTGAGTAACCCCTTGCATCTTAGTGGCATTATCGCCTTGCTTGGGGGTGAAATGATTTTTTCTAAAAGGATGTGTGGGTAGAATAACATATCTGTATGGAAAGTGGTATCAGCAAGCCAAGTTCAAATTCCAAGTTAGTCTAGAAATAACTGAAAAGTTAACCAAGGTGAAATATCCCATGGAAAGTGAACAATCTATCCCTATATATTGAATAAAGGATTCAGTTTGAAAATTCCTTAAAGGTTACCTGAAGAAGGCAGGAATGTACAATAGGTGATATCAAGGCCAATGCATACTACCCCTGAACATAGGGGCCCCAAGCCTGATTGGGGGCCCTCGGCAGTGCTTTGTGACCCTTGCTATCTTATCAACATTCGCTTTTTTTTCTACATACTTTTATATGTTACAAATTAACTATTAAAGGATGAAAATATTTTGCAGATTTTGAAGTCATTTTGGGGGCTTTTTTGACTAAATCTGTGAATTTGTTTTGCTCATGCTCTCAAAAAAAAAAAAAAAAAAAAAAACAATATAAAATTCACTATTTTTTTATCCATAATGCTGAATGTATTAAAATTGTTCAACTTTTGAACAAGAAAAATCTCAAATTGATGTTAAACATTGATTTATTTAAAACGGGATGATCTATTATAAACATGTCTCTAATTTGTATTTAGATACATTGTATTTATTTTCAATTTTTCTAGTTGAATGTACACTTATATTACATATGATCCATTATTGTACATAATTAGGTTACAATAAAATTTTTTATTTTATATGAATACTACTTTATGAAGATTGAGATGTAGTACAGTGGTGGCCCCATATTATAGATTTGGAGGTGGGGCACAAGATCCTTGAACCAGCCCTGGTTGATATGTTGTGATAGTAACAATAAATTTAAGGATATTAGTTCAGCTGTAAATAATGAAATGCTAATCATTTTTACTACAGGGTGCCCCCAAAAAGCAGTAAATTCAGAAATAAATCTATTTAGCTGTCATGATTCATGTACAAACTGAACAATCATTGTAGATGTTTGAAATGATTGCCTGAATGTTCCACACAAAGTTGTAAGCGTGGTAACCAGGAGGCAGTAGTTTTGCAGATAATGTCAAGAGGAATTTAATTCCGAGCTTCAGATAAGTTCCACTTCAATGAATCAACATCATGACAATTGGTTTTGCAATTGAGCTAGGAGTATACTCCGCAGGCTTTCCACAGATCTGTGTAAAAAAAAATTCCAAGACTTTTCAAGGCCTTTTCCAGGACTATGTTAAGAAATTTCAAGGACTGAAACTGGTGTAAATGCACACACACACAAAGTGAATGTTCGTCAATTTTAAAAACAAAAACTTTGTGATCTATCTTTTAATAGTTTGACAGACTAGATGTCCAAAGAAGATCTACAGTTGGTTCCAATAATTCATGTCACATGGATCAATTGAAAGCAGTGAAGAGATCCAAGTGTTGAAAGTTAAAACTCAACTGAATGCAGTTATATTACACATTTTGTGTAGTATTATACACAGTTTGAAGTTCTACTACACTCGAAAATTTTGAATTATACACTTTAATTCTTACTGCTTCACATTTCAACTATCTAGACTTCTCATGGTTTGTGAATATCACAAAAATTCTTGACCGCTGCACATTTCCTGTGAAGTTAAGTATAATGGTTTTAATGAATAGAACTACAAATAGAAATTTTCACAAAATGACCACACATTTTAGCTACCTCTATTACTCATGGCTTTCATTGCACTTGGCACAGAACACAACAATGTTAACATTTTTTCAGTTCATCTAGTTTAGCATTCAGCTGCTTTTCCAGTTTTGATAACTCTATGGATGTGTCCTTTGCAGATCTTTGCATGGCATTGGACTTTGCAATGTGTGAAGTTTGGAGTATGCTTAGTTTTCTCCACATAGCTGTCATCTGACTTGAGTAAATCTTGTGTGCAACTTTCAAGCTTGTGCTTTTTGACCTTAAGTTATTCAATTTTCATAAGCATGGATTTCCATTTTTGTCCAACTTTTTCCTGACATTTTTCTTCTCAGCCTCAAGGAATTGGTTGTATGTTGTTCTAGCATTGGAAGCACTGCAGAGAAGAGCCTTAGTCATGGGAACATTCCCAGCACCTCCAACTGTTGCCAAATAGTCCATGATAATGTGTTATGCAACCAGAATCTGCTGCTTCACAATGTCAGTGGAAATTTCCTTATTGACGGAGAAACCTCTCTCTTGAGGCCTGTCCATGAGAGAGTACCAGCAATCAGCAAACAACTTTACACCAGATTTCTGGGATTTGGCATTTTGACTTATGTGTGAGCAGCTCAATTTAGAAAATTCCAGGACTTTTCAAGAAGTTTGGGGGCTATTGCTGTTTTCCCAGAACTTTTCAAGCCGTGGAAAAGGTCTTTTCAATTTTCCAGGACTTTTCAAGGTTTCCAGGACCTGTACAAACCCTGACTCCAGATACCACAGGCATAATCCATAACATTCAGATCTGGGCTTTTAGAGGGCCACTGAGATGGACCAATTAAAGCTGGTGTATTTTCTGGTATAATAAATTTGCCGCTTTTTTTTTTTTTACTTTATGTTAATTCCTGTTGCTTTTTTTATTGCACATCTATGCTTCATATGCAGTGTGGGTCAGAAAAAAAAACAATCCTCTGGTAAGACTCAAACTTGTATCAGTGGAAACTTCTATTGACAGCTTGCTTTACTGACTACATTGAGAAATACAAATATTTAATATTATCTTTTATAAATTTGTGTAAGGCTAAATCTTGTCTATTGTGACCCGACCATACATCAGTAGAACAAAACACCCTAAACATAATATTGCCTTATAAAAGTAATTTTTTTCCTTACCTTTAAGAAGCAGACATAAAGTAAATGATTTAAAAAATATCAGAATAAATTCCTGCAGCATTATTGTCATTTCACATTACAAATTAGAAAATTAGTCGAGCAAAGCTGAAAAGATTCTACAAGATTATCTGAATAAGTCAAACTAATGTATTTAATTAGATTTTCTTAAAACTATACTGAATTATTTAAACAAATGTAAAAAAAATAGTAAGTTTGCTGAATTATTCATTATTATTGATATAAACATTATTTTAAATTATTATTAATAAAAACATTACATAATTATTTAAATATACTAAATTTTAATTTAATATGTAAAAAAAAATAAATCACTTTTTTATATCATAAGTGAAAGTAATCTGCTGTTGAATTAATTTTTATTATTATAATAAAAAAAATTACAAATTTATTTAAATATATAAATACTATCTTTTGTCAAGTTAATTTTATTAATATAAACACTTAGAGAACTACTACATCAGCTTGGATATGATGATGAACTATATCCGGCAGCAAGGCTCCTGTTTGGGAGATTAGAGGTTTTGAGGAGTGTAGAATCACCTCTTAATTGCTAACATTCCCAGGTTCACCCTTTCCTGGGGTGGGAGCACATGTTAGAGTCACAGCTATGGGCAAATAGTAAACCCTCAAACAAAAATCAACAGTACATTTTTATA
Source organism: Acanthosepion pharaonis (assembly GCA_903632075.3). Classification (NCBI taxonomy): domain Eukaryota; kingdom Metazoa; phylum Mollusca; class Cephalopoda; order Sepiida; family Sepiidae; genus Acanthosepion; species Acanthosepion pharaonis. The sequence continues at coordinate 1,795,570 of CAHIKZ030001979.1, forward strand.
ATAAAATGACCAACAATACATTTTTATAACAAAATGACAATCAATGCAGCAGTAAAATATACTTTTATAGTAAATTTATCAAAAATACATTTTATATATTTTTTAATAATTTTTTTTTTATATATTTTTAAAATATATCCCTAAAAAGCATACCTTTACTCTGAAAGTATAAAATTATATACAAAATATTTAGATTTCAACATTAAATAAGCAATAGGGGTTGATATGCTGCCAAACAAAATCAACCAACATGAAAGAACTCTTTCATGACATTAGTCCATATGATATCCTACAATTTCTTAAAGATATCAAACTGTATTTCAAAATATAACTTCAATAAAACCACAACATAAAACACACATATCACCACCTCTAGTAATCATGTCCACACAAACATGTACATGCACAAATGCTTAGTATCATCTGCCATGTATTCAATTGTGAATGCAGAATAATGTATATATTTTATTACTTCTAAGCTCCCAAGAAAATTAAATTCCAGCATTAAATTACCCATAAGGATTTGATATGCCGTTAAACAAACAAATCAATCAAACTGTTACAGCTTACTTTTCTGTCTGTACTGCAGGTAATCGCTTAGTTACAGATAAATAGATGTTATGTAATCAGGTCATTTTTAAGTGTTTGATTACAACAGATTTAAGTTATTAACACTTATCAAGTATCTGTCTATATTTCTGAGATGAGTTATTGTAATTATTTTCACTATTTACATTGTTTGCATTGTTGTCCTCATCTTTTTACTATATTCACAACATTTCGGCCATTGTACATTCTAGCCATCTTCAGGTGACTGGAATTTCGAACCAAACCCTTTACTTTGTCCACTTCAAGGACACATGGTCCAGTTGATAAAAGTGTTGGTTGAATCCAGTGACTTGACCGAAGGAGTTGTGAGTCAATACCTTGCTAGAGCAGAGGTAAACAAAAACTTGGATCATTAAGTTAAAGGGAGATAACTGATACTGAGATATCCAGAAGAGGTATGGCACGTGGACCTAGAACAATCTACCCTGGTGAACAAAATAAATGGTTCAGTTTGAAATTCTAATCACCTGAAGAAGTATGGAGCCTACAATGGCCAAAAAGTGAATATGGCAAGATGAGGACAACAGTTCAAACAATGTAAATAGTGCAAATACTTATCAAGTAAATCAAATTTGTTCGATAAAAGCTTAAAATCCCCTTTATCATTCAGTTGGCCACTAAATTTATTCTTCATAATCATAAGTAACTCTTTTCTAGTCTTGTTATTTTCGCTAGAGGATAAGATTTTTAACCAAGGTATATTTTTCCATAAAGTTGACAAAATTGCCTGGTTTATGGCCAATATCATGTTGAAACACCAGTTCTCATTATGAATACCAAAGTTAAGCAACATCAAGCCTGATCAGTACCTAGATGGGTGTAATGGATAACAGCTCAGAATTGGAAGTCAAAGAGCAGAGTTCCAATTCCAGTTGGGTTCGTTATATTCATTTACATGCAAAAAAAAAAAAAAGAGAAGAGAAAGCTTCTTATAACTCATGCATTAATTTTTCAGTTGCAGAAAATTTAATCATTCAAAGTATTTCTACTCTTCTTCTCAAAAGGCTAACAGAATAATTTGGCTTTCTTTTTTTTAATCTTCAGGATCAGTTTGTTTTCTGTCTGGTCATTCTTTTGTTGACTTTCACCAGAACTGAGTTGGTTTGCTGGAGAAATTATTATTCTGGGCAATGTTTACAATAACAGTGTTGAATTAATTTTTGATAGCTCTTGGCTTAAAACTGATAATCGTATTATTCTTGATTTTTATAGACAATGCAGTAAATTAATATTGAATCTCCATTTTGCTAGGAAAATCTAACCAATCAGAATATATTTTTTCAAAGATCTTCCAACATTCAACTGGAAACTATTTGTTGTTTGTCCTGAACAGTAAATAAATCAAATAATTAAAAATTCCTTACCTTCTTTGTTGATCTTAGATATCCTCAGACATCAAAAAGTGTAGCAAGCAACTTTACAAGCCAATCAGATTCCTTGCCGAAACTTTTACCAAACAAAAATGATCTCTAGAATGAATAGGTTTTTGGAGTCAACAGAAAGTGTACTGAGCAAGTGGAACCAGTGTTTAGAAAAAAAAAGGTTAATCAACAATTAGGTGCATACAAAAAGACTGCATAGTTGATGCTTTTTTTCTGTTTTTTATTACTTTTAATAGAAAAAGAAAAATGCAACACATTTATTAGTCAACCAAATAATAAAGGGAGGTAATAAAAACACAACAAACTTTTTTTTTATATGAAGTTAGTTTTTAATCATTAGATAAGAAATTATCAAAAAATCTTTGACCAGCAGACAATAACTTTGACCTCTGTTTCTTCTTCCTTTGTATGTGGGGGGTGGGGAGGATTTCACAGGGAATGGGTCAGGGGAAACAGGTCCAAGTCATTTGCAGTGAATGTGTGTTCATTTACTTCAGATTTTTTTTTTTTATGTGGGAGGAAATGGGGGGTGAAAAGAGAGAGAGAGAGAGTTCATATCAACTCTTCAGCAATTGTAGGTGTGTGAACTTGTTAGATGTGCAAGTACCTGGTGCTGTTTCCAATAGAGACAGAAGTAAATTGCATCTCAGTATCATAAATGATGTTGGTGATATTTAACAGTAGGCGATTATACCCCACAAAGGGTATAGGCATTTTGCAGACTGAACTGATCAGAAGAGGGCAGAGGATATGAAAGACTTGCCCAAAGTCAAGATGTCTGCACTTAAGCTTGAACACAAACTGGCTTTGTTAGTGTAGTGGAAGAACTGACAATTTTACTGAACAAGTCATGCTGATTATAGAGATGTGGGTAAGGTAAGTGTGTAAATATTCTGATGTTAAATAAAAGCACTAAGCTGGACATATATGCATTCTGAAAAGACAAGTTGATTACACTACATGTCGAGGGCACATATGTATGTATGTATGTAAATATCTCTTTTGGGGATAAAGTTTTAAGGTATGTGTGCACATATATTGACAATATCTATATATCTTCATATTCTGTACAGATAGCATTAAGGTGATCACAAAAACAGGTGGGTCTTCTAAAGGTGATCTGAACAGTGAAATATCAACGATTAAGCTTCAAATTGACATGGTTGTTGAAGAGTGCATGTGTAGATATTTATGAAACTGAAAATCATGATGCACAAATGATTATGTATATATATTTAAAATTTACTTTATTTATAGGGATAAATTGTTTAGTATCTGAGAACATTTGCAGATATATTTATCTATCTGAGTTAAGTTGGGTTGAATCTAATGGAATGGTAAATATATAAAACAATTTGTAAAAGTTTTACTTTGACATGTTTTTGCCAATGAATTGGTGCCATCATAAAATAAAATTCTTTTTCTGATGATGCATTACATCAGCAAGTAAAAGTTTCTAAAAAATATATATATATATATATATATATATATATATATATATATATATATATATGAAATAAGCATGCTGGAATTTTTTTTTTTTGATTCACTTCCCAAAATTAGTGTTTCAATCAGCAAACATCAGAATTTGGGGGGAAACTTGAAACAATATACCAAACATGTTGAACAGCTAGGTACAATAGTACGTATGTTTCATTGGTCTGTAGCATGCTTCTTGATCAGACTGAGAAATTTTCAGCAACTATTGATTATATATATATATATATATATATGAATAAAGACAAAAGGAAAACTTGATAAATTTTGTCCACTGATGGACTTTATCAAGGCAACACATCAGCTAAGTTTTCCTTGTTGCCTTATTCATATTGTTCTTTTAAAGATATATTTTTACTTATATCTGAATATATATATATATATATATATATATATATATATATATATATATATATATATATATATAGAGAGAGAGAGAGACGTGTGTGTATGTATAATAAAGAATATTTTTTAACAGAAAATTGTCAACCAGGGTATTTCTAGAAGTTGTTTTTTAGGCAAGTAGTTTTTGTAATTAGAGTGCTCAGTATCAAGGGATACAGCATTAAGGATAATAAATAAAGGTTTACTTATCTCTATTTTGTGCCTTGCATATTTTTTTACTCTTCAGGAAATAAATATATTCTTGATTTATTTTCACATATATCTTGTATTTGTTTCTAAGAAAAATATGATATATGAAACTAAATCAAAAATACATTTAATTCATGAAGAAGGGTGGATTTCAAGATATGCAAGACTCAGAATAGATATAAGCATTAACTCTCTCTCTCTATATATATATATATATATACATACATACATACACACATACATACATACATACATACATACATACACACTATAAACTATTCATCTGAAATACAATTCAGTTCCACAAGCTCATGTTAATTTTTTGAATACCATTCTCATTATCTTTCAGACAGAACAACATATATTGTAAATGTTATGTTTTTGGGATGTTATTAAAAAACAGACAAGTATATGCATAATTAAAAGCTTCATGGTGATAAAACCGATTGTTAGAAGATTAAAATTTTAAACATATAGTGATTGGTTATATCATTGTAAAACTTTTACTTATGCATGTATTTGTCACACTTTTAATAAGATTACAAAAACATAATAACATATATATATATATATATATATATATATATATAGAGAGAGAGAGAGAGAGAGAGAGAGAGAGAATAATGCTATATGAATTTTTATATATTGAAAACGATATTAGCAAAATCTATGGAAAAATTGTGTGAAGTGTTTTATCCTTTAGGACTTCATTGGACTAAAGTAATGTTCATGTTGAGGAAATCAAATAAAATATTATATAAACACAAAAGGAATCTTTTACAAAATAACACACTCAATACATTAATTGCTTACTATAATGAATGTGGTCCTAATTTTGATTTTAAAAGTGATAATTAAAAGGAAAAGCAATTTACTGAAACAAAAATGTATAGAAAGTGCTTTAATTCCCAGATCATCCACAGTAAATTTAAGTCTAGTTTCTTATAAAATTTTAGCTTTCTTATAAAATTTGTCTATTGTCAAAATGTGGGATATTTAATAATGAAAGTGATAAAAACATAAACAAAAAGAAAGTAAATGAAATCAGACTATATATACAAAACACATATTCAAACTGAAATGTAAAATTTTAGTATCCCCTTATTTGTATGCATATGTAAACATAGCAATATAAACATCACTTTAGTCGGATGAAATCCTACAGGACAAAATGCATCACACAAAAAACTTTCCCATTTTGTCAGATATATATATATATATATATATATATATATATATATATATATATATATATATATATATATATATATAATAGATATACAATTATATAGAATTAATACAAGTAAAAATTTGTCACCTAGCTGATTGATGTTATTTTCAGCATACCCACATATATATATATATATATATATATATATATATATATATATAAATATATATTTTCCTCACTGGTAGCACAAGTCTGAATCTCATGCCCAATGCAATCTTCAGGTGTTGATTATATAACGATCATTTTTCAATCAGCATCTGAAGATTGCATTGTGTATGAAGCACAGGAGAAAAAATGCATAATTATTATTATTAATACACAAATTATAGTTATGTTATTGTACATCGTGCATTATTTTATTAACACCACCACTCAATGTGCCTATATATATATATATATATATATATATATATATATATATATATATACACACATACATACACAGAGATGCACACACACAACTATTTGTAGGTTTGTGGATATTTAAAAATAATATTCAAATTGTATTCTAAAGATTAAATAAATTATTTCTCTGTTCTGTAATAGAAGAAGTAAATCATGTGGATAGATGTATTTCTTATTTAACCAGGCCAAGTTTGGAGCTAGTGTCATTTTGTTTAGTAAGGATGTATTTGCTATGAAATTTAACATTAAAAAAAAATTGGCTTGTACCTGTAGTTGAAAAATGAGTAGAGATATCAAAAACAAGTTTACCAGCAATGTGCTTCTGACAGTATGACTTATATACGGAGCAGTGTGTGTGTGTGTGTGTGTATATACGTGTCTATTGAATTACTTAAGCGATGAAGCATTAAAACCTGGAGCTATATTTCTGTGAAATTTGAAAAGAGAAAGAAAAAACATAAAACAGAATATTTAAACATACCTGCAAGTATAATTCATGAATAGTGACAAAAAAATTTAATATTATAAACATATTGACACTTATACAAATATTTTGCTGAGTGTGAATCAATAGGAAGTTGGTAGATATAAAGTTTCTGTTTTTGCTTTTTTAGAAAATGACATTATCTATGATACAATGTCACCAGGAACAATTTCTGTCAGTCCATCCATGTCAGTTTGTTCAGCATCTATCCTTGATCAACACAGACTCAATCAATAGAGATAGATCAGAGAGGGCATAGCTTAAAAGCATCTAAATGGCCTTCTTCACTACATCATTTTTACAATATCCACTTCAGTGGTTTTGGTGGGGGTCTACTTAAAAAAAATGGATGGAGGGTCTACTTTTTTTAAAATTTTCAACAAAAAAAAAAAAAGAAAGAAAAGAAAACAAAAAAGACTGATCTCAAAAAAAAAATATGATCAGATGATGTGTGTCTCTGTAGTTTTGTGTGATTTATGTGGATCCTGAGGGACTAATCAAAGCATGACTTTTCAAAGAGTCATAGGTCATTAATAAGAGTCATAGGTCATTAATCATGTCCTGAGATGCAGCCGCCTCTTTTTTTCTATTTTATTTTTTTAAACAGGTTACTGTCATACTCTACACTTGCAACTACTTTCTCTTTATTTTTTAAAAATTCTGATGACAATCCAAGAAGCTGAGTGCTAATGTTGAGAATGTTTTTGAACCTGTAATTATAATTCAGAG